>JAVSCE010010486.1:0-34344 GCA_032199065.1 Smutsia gigantea
CCACCTTTCCCCTGAGCCCTCCCCTCAAAGAGCCCGCCAAAGCCCTGGCCATAAAAAGCCTCTTGACCTGTTAGAGACCCTCTTCCCTCTGTTCTGCTGGCCAGGACAGAGGGGTCCCTCTCAGGTTCAGCAATAACCCTGCCTGGACTGTTGAGTTCACATCCCCTCTCTTCTGTCACTGCCCAGGGGGCTGGAAATGAAATGCAAGTATGATTCTAGCACCAGTTATTTAACATCAGGCTGTATTGCAGAAGATAAATTTCTTCAGTCTCAGAGAGTCTAGTTTAAAAACCTCCCAATTTTTAGGATAATGATGAACCTAATAAGCAAAATAGATTTTCACCAAAAAAAATTTAGAAAACTAGTCCCATACTATAGCAGTTCACGAGACGTTTGACTATGTTCCTTCCTTGGGCAAAATATATTAAGCTGCATAACCTTACGATATTGTATACTTCTTTCAGGGGCCAAGCCTCTCTAATCAGAGAGTTTATATTGAGGCCAGGCTTGTGTGAATAAGATAAGGCACTTCTTTTTAGGCTTTAGGGATCAAATTGCTCCCACTTCTTCAAAATGCATGCCAGAGGTGTGTCTGGCTTTAAACTTGGAAGAGGGTGCTACCACCTGGAAGAGACAGAGAAAGATGGGTGTCCAGCACCTGGTCAGCCTAACTCTCGCCTTGGAGGCTGGGTGACACTGGTCAATCACCTCTGCCAGGCCTAGTGGATTTCACCACTCCTCACCACCGTGGCCTGCACCTTGCCTTGATTTCCCTCTTGCCTTCCCACTAAACAAGAGTCGCCTCAGAGCTCTGGATTTTTAGTGGGACCTTACTAGCGTGCTCCTACTTTACGCCTTTTGGGAGTTTTTAATCTCCATCCTAGTTTTCTCTGCACAAGCTTTAGCACAGTACACTCGGGATCGTTCCCTTGAGCGCCCCCTGCTGGTCCGATAAGTGCAGGGACTGTGTGACCTCTCGCTGCCAGAGCCTTGGTCAGAGTCACAAGCCTGTTTAGCTTCCCTGGGGCTGCAGGTAGGGAAATGCCACAGCCCCAGGAAGGGAGGTCAATGGAATAGAGCCATTTACATGTTGGACTCAGGTTTCAGCTTGACTACTTGACAGACTTCATTTACATTATACAGGAGAAGGTGGCGCAGGCCTAAGAGGACTGCTTTGAATGAGGAGCAGGGGAACTTATTCCAAGGCCAGAGATAAAATTCAGAGGCTGCCACAGACATTGATGGGGCGTAGGGGGGGGGGGTGGTCTATACTCTTAAAACACCAGTTTCTGCCACTGCCGGGGAATCATACTGCTGGTAACCAACCCACTGTAAGAAATCTGATCTGTGAGACAAGAGGTCAGGGGTCATCTGCGACTCTCACATAGGCAGCAGCCTAGCTGGAGGTTCCCTCGGTGCCATGGGATCTATCAGCCAGAGCTGAGATCCAATGACCACTGTCTACTAGTCCGGTCTGCCCTCGCCGTTCACAGATTAGGAGAGGAAAGAAGGAGATGCGCTCAGCCACTCCCCGACATTCCCATCCATCTGGAGGCGGGGGACCAGGGAGCAGCAGACACGGGGAAACCTTCCACCCAAGACTTAAGACTGGTAGCTGATGCTAACTGTCTTTTAAATGGCTAACGGGCGCCCAGACACATTTTGATGAGATAAAAAGTTCAGCATTTAGTCAGGAATAAAAGCGAAGCATAGCTCTCTTACTTTGTGGTGGTGAGCATCAGGTTCCATGACCTTGATGGAGTTAGAAGAAGAGTTAGGGCCCCCCCTGCCTCACTCAGAGGCCAGGGTGGCCTGGAGAAGCAGGCTGGAATTCAGAGAGAGACAGAAAGAGAGTCACTCCTCATGGATACCCAGTTGGGCTGTCGGGGTCTGACTCCAGACACACGGACCTTTGAGAAGCCACTGAAGTGTAGCCTCAGCCTGGACTCTCACAGTTGCCCATGGCTTTCCTCAGTCCCTCGCATCCAAGGAGATGCCTCTGAAAGGGAATCCTGGCCTCGACTCGGGTGACTTTCCCAGCTCCCAAGGGAGACGGGGATCCACTGAGGGAGACGCAGGGGAACCTGTCGCTCAAGACTTTGAGATCAGCAGCCGGGCAGGTCCCATTTAAGTGGCTGACGAGCGCCCAATGTTGTGTGCCACAGACGGCTTCCTTCTATAAGGACAGCGAAAGAAAAGGCAGGCTTGGATGCTTATACTCACCTCCAAAGTTATCCCAGAAGAGCCCCCAAAGATGATGCTGGGGTTCTTGTTTGCAGAGTCGAAGAATGAACTTAGCAAACACCAAAGGTAGGAGAGCCAGGGAGAGGCTTTTAGTAAGAGGACATAGCTCCTGGCTCCTGCTAGGAGGGGACAAGAGAGCCCATAGTTGTACGTTGTCTAGGGGTTTTATACGCAGTTGATTTTTGGGAACCAGACAAAGGCTTAATGGAGTGGTCATGTTAAGTGGTTCCTGAATACTTAAAATTAATGTAACACGAGAAATTTTCTGCTCTGATTTCTCCCTGGGATACTGGCGTCTTGGTTGGGGAGCATATCAAACAAGGCTGCCTGCCCAGCCCCCAAGGTGGGCTGAGTTATTGTCTGTTTGCTAAAGAATAAGTTAGGAATCTTACTTTTTGGCAAATGGTGAATCTGTGGCATCTTACTACAGTGATGGACAGTGACTGCAATGCGGTATTGGGGGGAGTCGATAATATGGGTGAATGTAGGATTGAATTAAAGATGGCGGCATGAGAGGTGAGGCAGAGATCTCCTAGTAAAACCACATATAATATGAAAATATAATACAACAAGTCCTGAAAGAGCAACAGCAAAGAGGGCTGCACCGGACTGCATACACCTGGAGAAAAGAGCGCACACCTTGCAGAATGGGGCGCCACACCACGCCCCCGCGACCCCTAACATCCCTCCAGGGGCTGCACAGAGTGGAGCTTCTGGACACTAGAGGGCACCACATACAAATATGAAACGTCAAAGGAACCTGGTTCAAGGCAAAATCTCAACACCAGAGAAAGGACTGAGTGAGCCTGAATTAATATATCTTCCTGAAAGAGATTTCAAAGTAAAAATCATAAACATGCTCATGGAGGTACAGAAAAATATTCAAGAACTCAGGAATGAATTTAGGACAGAGATCCAATTATTGAAGGGCACAATGGAGGGTATTAAAAGCAGATTACTTGGTGGAGGAGATGACAAATGAAATAGAAACTAGGGAAGAGGAATACAAAGAAGCTCAGGCACAGAGAGAAAAAAGGATCTCTAGGAATTGAAGAATACTGAGAGAACTGTGTGACTAATCCAAATGGAACAATATTCACATTATACAGATACCAGAAGATGAGAGACAAAAAGGGATAGACAGTGTCTTTGAGGAAGTAATTGCTGAAAACTTCCCTAATCTGGGGAAGGAGATAGTCTCTCAGGCCATGGAGGTGCACAGATCTCCCAACACAAGGGACCCAAGGATGACAACACCAAGACATATAATGATTAAAATGGCAAAGATGAAGGATAAGGACAGACTATTAAAAGCAGCCAGAGAGAAATAAGATCACATACAAAGGAAAACCCATCAGGCTATCATCAGACTTCTCAACAAAAACCTTACAGGCCAGAAGGGAGTGGTCTGATGTGTTTAATGCAATGAAGCAGAAGGGCCTTGAACCAAGATTATTTTATCCAGCAAGATTATCATTTAAATTTGAAGGAGGGATTAAACAAATTTCCAGATAAGCAAAAGCTGAGAGAATTTAACTCCCACAAACCATCTCTACAGTGTATTTTGGAGGGACTGCTATAGATGGAAGTGTTCCTAAGGTTAAATAGCTGTCATGAGAGGTAATAAAAAGGGATAGACAAAGAGTACAGAATATGATACCTAATATATAAAGAATGGAGGAGGAGTAAACAAAAGAAAGAACCTTTAGATTGTGTTTGTAATACATACTTAAGTGAGTTAAGTTAGATTCTTAGTAAAGAAGGTACCCTTTAACCTTTGGTAACCATGAATCTAAAGCCTGCAATGGCAATAAGTGCATACCTGTTGATAATCACCCTAAATGTAAATGGTCTGAATGCACCAATCTAAAGCAAAGAGTCACTGAATGGATAAAAAAAGAAGACCCATCTATATGCTGCCTAAAAGAGACTCACTGTAAACCAAAAGACATACACAGACTAAAAGTGAAGAGATGGAAAAAGATATTTCATGCAACTAATAGGAAGTAAAAAGCAGGAGTTGCAGTACTGTATCAGACAAATTAGTGTTCAAAACAAAGAAAGTAACAAGAGACAAAGAAGGACATTACATAATGATAAAAGGGTCAGTCCAACAAGAGGATATAACTATTATAAATATCTATGCACCCAATAAAGGATCACCTATATATGTGAAACAAATACCAGCAGAATTAAAGGGGGAAATAGAATGCAATGCATTCATTTTAGGAGTCTTCAACACACCACTCACTCCAAAGGACAGATCAACCAGGCAGGAAATAAGTAAGGGCACAGAGGCACTGAACAACACATTAGAACAGATGGACCTAAGAGACAAATACCGAACTTTACACCCAAAAGCAGCAGGATACACATTCTTCTCAAGTGAACATGTAACATTTTCAAGAACAGATCACATACTAGGCCACAAAAAGAGTCTCAGTAAATTCAAAAAGATTGAAATTGTACCAACAAGCTTCTCAGACCACAAAGGTATGAAACTAAAATAAATCACACAAAGAAAATGAAAAAGCCTACAATCACAAATCACATGGAGGCTTAACAACATGCTCCTAAATAACCAATGGATCAATAACCAAATAAAACAGAGATCAAGCAATATATGGAGACAAATGACAACAATAATTCAACAACGCAAAATCTGTGGAACCCAGCGAAGGTATATTGTAATACAGGCCTACCTCAGGAAAGAAGAACATGTTATCCCATATAAACAGTCTAAACTCACAATTAACGAAACTACAAAAAGAAGAACAAATGAGGCCCAACGTCAGTAGAAGGAGGGACATAATAAAGATTAGGGCAGAAATAAATAAAATGGAGAAAAATAAAACAATAGAAAGTAATCAATGAAAGCAAGAGCTGGTTCTTCAAGAAAATAAACAAAATAGATAAACCCCTACCCAGACTTACCAGATGGCTTCACTGCTGAATTTTATAAAACATTTAGTGAAGATCTAATACTCATCTTCCTTAAAGTTTTCCAAGAAGTAGAAGAAGAAGGAATACTTCCAAACTCATTCTATGAGGTCAGCATCACTCTAATACCAAAACCGGGCAAAGACACCACAAAAAAAGAAAACTACAGACCAATATCCCTGATGAACATAGATGCAAAAACACTCAACAAAACATTAGCAAACCAAATTCAAAAATACATCAAAAAGATCACCCATCATGATCAAGTAGGATTTATTCCAGGATGCAAGGATGGTACAATATTAGAAAATCCATCAACATCATCCACCACATCAACAAAAAGGACAAAAACCACATGATCATCTCCATAGTGCCAAAAAAAGCATTTGACAAAATTCAACATCCATTCACGTTAAAAATTCTCAACAAAATGGGTACAGAGGGCAAGTAACTCAACATAATAAAGGCCAAGTATGACAAACCCACAGCCAACATTATACTTAACAGCGAGAAGCTGAAATCCTTTCCATTAAGATTGGGAAACAAGACAAGGATGCCCACTCTCCCCACTTTTATTCAACATAGTTCTGGAGGGCCTAGCCACAGCAATCAGACAACACAAAGAAATAAAAGGTATCCAGATTGGTAAAGAAGTAGTCAAACTGTCACTGTTTGCAGATGACATGATATTGTATATAAAAATCCCTAAAGAGAGACTTCCGGGAAGATGGCGGCGTGAGCAGGGCGACAGAAATCTCCTCCCAAAACTATATATATCTATGAAAATACAGCAAAGACAACTATTCCTAAAAGAGAGACCAGAATACACAGGAAAGCGTACAGCATGCAGCTATACCTGAGAGGACACGGCACCCCACGAGGCAGGTAAGATATGAAGCCGTGACCCGGCGGGACCCGAGCACTCACCCACACCGGCGCACCGGCGGGAGGAGAGGATTCAGAGCCAGGAGGGAGTGGAAGTACACCCCGGGAAATAAACAGCCCCGGTGATCTGTGCGGGGAGCGCTGACACACATCGCGCACTGTAGCAGATATTGGAGAGACAGAGGGTGCAGGATCTGAGCAGGGAACGCGCCAGGGTGCTTGCAGCTGGCTCCCGGGAAGGAAAAAAAAAAAGAAAAGAAAAGCTCACGCTTTTTTCAGCGATCTTAAAGAGACAGGAGCCCAGCAGAGGAGCCGGATCACCCCAGCACACTCAGCACAGCAGGCTGGGATCTTGGGGAGTTTTGGACCCCTTCGTTGGTAACTGGAAAAGGGTGGCCTTACTTAGACTTCTCACAGAGATCAACATCCTCCCATTCGTTCCCACCCAGGCCAGAGCTATAAAGGGCCCTGCAGAGCGGAGCAGACATGGCTGCGGAATAGTGGAGCAACAGCGCCACCTACAGCATCCCCACAGAATCTATTCCCGGTGGGCATTTTTTTTCTTTTTTTGTTGTTGTTTTGTTTTTTCTTCTGTTTCTTTTTTCTTTTCTTTCTTTTTTTCTTTCCTTCTTTCGGTTTTTTTTCTTTTTAAAGTCTTAAAGAGCCCAGCTGACATATGTGGCAACTACCAGTGACCACTTCTATAGCCATGAAAAGACAGAGAAATATGGTCCAGACTAAGATCAAACAGACAACCCCAGAGAGGGAGCCTGAAGGGATGGAAATGCACAGTCTTCCTGAAAAAGAATTCAGAATAAAAGTCATAACCATGCTGATGAATCTACAGAGAAATGTGCAAGAGCTGAGGGAGGAAGTGAGGGAAGTGATGAAAGACAAGGCAGAAATCAGACAAGCGATCAACGGGCTTAACAGCAGACTGGATGAGATGCAAGAGACTGTTAATGGAATAGAAATTAGAGAACAGGAATACAGAGAAGCTGAGGCAGAGAGAGATAAAAGGATCTCTAGGAATGAAAGAATATTAAGAGAACTGTGTAACCAATCCAAACGGAACAATATTCGCATTATAGGAGTACCAGAGGAAGAAGAGAGAGAAAAAGGGATAGAAAGTGTCTTTGAAGAAATAATTGCTGAAAACCTTCCCACACTGGGGAAGGAAATAGTCTCACAGTCCACGGAAGCCCACAGATCTCCTAACACAAGGGACCCAAGGAAGACAACACCAAGACACATAATAATTAAAATGGCAAAGATCAAAGATAAAGACAGAGTATTAAAGGCAGCTAGAGAGAGAAAAAAGATCACCTACAATGGAAAACCCATCAGACTATCATCAGACTTCTCAACAGAAACCTTACAGGCCAGAAGAGAATGGCATGATATATTTAACGTAATGAAACAGAAGCCTCGAACCAAGAATATTGTAACCTGCACGATTATCATTTAAATAACACGGAGGGATTAAACAATTTCCAGACAAAGGAAAGCTGAGAGAGTTTGCCTCTTATAAGACACCACTACAGGATACCTTAAACAGAGTGCTCTAGAGGGAAGCAACCCCTAAGGCTGAAAAGATGTCACCAGAGAAAATAAAGTTATAGCAAAGAAAGCAGACCATCCAAATACTAACTAAAGGCAAAGAATAAAACATCTAGTATAGAAAGAATGGAGGAGGAAGAATAAGAAGGGAGAGAAATAAAGAAACATCAGATGGTGTTTACAATAACTTAACAAGAAAGTTAAGTTAGATTGTTAGATAGTAAAGAAGCAACCCTTGAACCCTTGGTAACCACGAATCTAAAGCCAGCAATGGCAATAAGTACATATCTATCAATAATCACCCTACATGTAAATGGACTGAATGCACCAATCAAAAGACACAGAGTAACAGAATGGATAAAAAAGCAAGACCCATCTATATGCTGCTTACAAGAGACTCACCTCAAACCCAAAGATATACACAGACTAAGAGTGAAGGGATGCAAAAAGATATTTCATGCAAAGAACAAAGAGAAAAAAGCAGGTGTTGCAGTACTTGTATCAGACAAAATAGACTTCAAAACGAAGAAAGTAGCAAGAGATAAAGAAGGACATTACATAATGATAAAGGGGTCAGTCCAACAAAAAGATATAACCATTATAAATATATATGCACCCAACACAGGAGCGCCAGCATATGTGAGACAAATACTAACAGAAATAAAGGAGGAAATAGACAGCACTGCATTCATTTTAGGAGACTTCAACACACCACTCACTTCAAAGGACAGATCAACCAGACAGAGAATAAGTAAAGACACAGACGCACTGAACAACACACTAGATCAGATGGACCTAACAGACATCTACAGGACTCTACACCCAAAAGCAACAGGATACACATTCTTCTCAAGTGCACATGGAACATTTTCCAGAATAGACCACATACTAGGCCACAAAAAGAACATCAGTAAATTCAAAAATATTGAAATCCTACCAACAAACTTCTCAGATAACAAAGCTTTAAAACTAGAAATAAATTTTAGAAAGAAATCTAAAAGGCTCACAAATACATGGAGACTTAACAACATTCTCCTAATTAATCAATGGGTCAACGACCAAATCAAAACAGAAATCAAAGAATAAGTGGAGACTAATGACAACAACAACACAAAGCCACAAGTTCTGTGGGATGCAGCAAAGGCAGTTCTAAGAGGAAAGTATATTGCAATCCAGGCCTATTTAAAGAATGAAGAACAATCGCAAATGAATAGTCTAAAGATACAATTACTGAAATTGGAAAAAGAAGAACAAATGAGGCCCAAAGTCACCAGAAGGATGGACATAATAAAGATCAGAGAAGACATAAATAAAATTGAGAAGAATAAAACAATAGAAAAAAAATCAATGAAACCAAGAGCTGGTTCTTTGAAAAAATAAACAAAATAGATAAACCCCTAGCCAGACTCATTAAGAGAAAAAGAGAATCCACACACATAAACAGAATCAGAAATGAGAAAGGAAAAATAACGACAGACCCCCAGAAATACAAAGAATTATAAGAGAATAGTATGAGAATCTATATGCTAAAAAGCTTGAAAACCTAGAAGAAATGGACAACTTCTTAGAAAAATACAACCTTCCGAGACAGACCAAACTAAGAAACAGAAAAACTAAACAGACCAATAACCAGCAACGAAATTGAATCGGTAATCAAAAATCTACCCAAGAACAAAACCCCCAGACCAGATGGATTCACCTCTGAATTCTACCAGACATATAGAGAAGAAATAACACTCATTCTCCTTAAAGTTGTCCAAAATAGAAGAGGAGGGAATACTTCCAAACTCATTCTATGAAGCCAGCAACACTCAAATACCAAAACCTGGCAAAGACCTCAACAAAAAAGAAAATTACAGACCAATATCCCTGATGAACGTGGATGCAAAAATACTCAACAAAATATTAGCAAACCGAATTCAAAAATACATCAAGAGGATCGTACACCATGATCAAGTGGGATTCATCCCAGGGATGCAAGGATGGTATAACATTCGAAAATCAATCAACATTATCCACCACATCAACAAAAAGAAGAAAAAAAACCCACATGATCATCTCTATAGATGCTGAAAAAACATTTGGAAAAATTCAGCATCCATTCATGATTAAAACTCTCAACAAAATGGGTATAGATGGCAAGTACCTCAACATCATAAAGGCCATATATGACAAACCCACAGCTAACATCATACTTAATGGCGAGAAGCTGAAAGCTTTTCATCTAAGATCGGGAACAAGACAGGGATGCCCACTCTCTCCACTGTTATTCAACATAGTAATGGAGGTCCTAGCCATGGCAATCAGACAAAACAAAGACATACAAGGCATCCAGACTGGTAAAGAAGAAATCAAATTGTCACTATTTGCATGACATGAATACTGTACATAAAAAACCCTAAAGACTCCACTCCAAAACTACTAGAACTAATATCTGAATTCAGCAAAGTTGCAGGATACAAAATTAACACACTGAAATCTGTTGCTTTCCTATACACTAACGATGAACTAACTGAAAGAGAAATCAGAAAAACAATTCCATTCACAATTGCATCAAAAAGAATAAAATACCTAGGAATACATCTAATGAAGGAAGTGAAAGACCTGTACTCTGAAAACTACAAGACACTCCTAAGAGAAATTAAAGAGGACACTAACAAATGGAAATTCACCCGATGCTCTTGGCTAGGAAGAATAAATATTGTCCAAATGGCTATACTATCTAAAGCAATCTACAGATTCAACGCAATCCCTATCAAACGAGCAACAGCTTTGTTCAATGAACTCGAACAAATAATTCTAAAATTCATACGGAACCACAAAAGACCCTGAATAGCCAAAGCAATCCTGAGAAGGAGGAATAAAATAGGGGGAATTACACTCCCTGACTTCAAGCTCTACTACAAAGCCACAATAATCAAGACAATTTGGTATTGGCACAAAAACAGACCCACAGACCAGTGGAACAGAAAAGAAAATCCAAACATTAACCCAAACATATACAGTCAATTAATATTTAATAAAGGAGCCTTGGATATACAATGGGGAGATGCCAGCCTCTTCAACAGCTGGTGTTGGAAAAACTGGACAGCTACATGTAAGAATGAAATTGGACTACTGTCTAACCCATACACAAAGGTAAACTCAAGGTGGATCAAACACCTGAATATAAGTAATGAAACCATAAAACTCTTAGAAAAAAACATAGGCAAAAATCTCTTGGACATAAACATGAGCAACTTCTTCATGAACATATCTCCCCGGGTAAGGGAAACAAAAGCAAAAATGAACAAGTGGGACTATATCAAGCTGAAAAGCTTCTGTACAGCAAAGGACACCATCAGTAGAACAAAAAGACATCCTACAGTATGGGAGAATATATTCATAAAAAACGTATCTGATAAAGGGTTGACATCCAAAATATATAAAGAACTCATGCACCTTAACAAACAGAAAGCAAATAATCCAATTAAGAAATGGGCAGAGGACATGAATAGACACTTCTCTAAAGAAGAAATTCAGATGGCCAACAGGCACATGAAAAGATGCTCCACATCGCTAATCATCAGAGAAATGCAGATTAAAACCACAATGAGATATCACCTCACAACAGTGCAGATGGCCAACATCCAAAACACAAACAACAACAAATGTTGGCGAGGAGGTGGAGAAAAGGGAACCATCCTACACTGCTGGTGGGAATGCAAATTAGTTCAACTGTTCTGGAAAGCAGTATGGAGGTTCCTCAAAAAACTCAAAATAGAAATACCATTTGACCCAGGAATTCCACTCCTAGGAATTTACCCTACCACTGCAGCAGCGCAGTTTGAAAAAGACATATGCACCCTTATGTTTATTGCAGCACTGTTTACAATAGCCAAGAAATGGAAGCAACCTAAGTGTCCATCAGTAGATGAATGGATAAAGAAGATGTGGTACATATACACAATGGAATATTATTCAGCCATAAGAAGAAAACAAATCCTACCATTTGCAACAACATGGACGGAGCTAGAAGGTATTATGCCCAGTGAAATAAGCCAAGCCGAAAATGACAAGTATCAAATGATTTCACTCATATGTGGAGTATAAGAACAAAGAAAAAAACTGAAGAAACAAAACAGCAGCAGACTCACAGAACCCAAGAATGGACTAACAGTTACCAAAGGGAAAGGGACTGGGGAAGATGGGTGGGAAGGGAGGGATAAGAGGGAAAAAAAGGGGCATTACGATTAGCAGCCGTAATGTTGGGGGGGCATGGGGAAGCCTGTACAACTCAGAGAAGACAAGTAGTGATTCTATAGCATATCACTACGCTGATGGACAGTGACTGTAATGGGGTTGGGAGGGGGGACCTGATGAAGGGCGTAGTTTAATAACCACAATATTGCACATGTAATTGTAGATTAATGATACCAAAATAAATTATTAAAAAAACCTACAGAATCCACTCTAAAACTACTAGATCTAATACCTGAATTCAGCACTGTTGCGGGATACAAAATTAATACAAAGAAATCTGTTGCACTCCTATACACTAATGATGAACTAACAGAAAGAGAAATCAGGAAAAAAATTCCATCAAAAAGAATAAAATACCTAGGAATAAACCTAACCACGGACGTGAAAGGCCTATACACTGAAAACTACAAGACAGTCATGAGAGAAATTAAAGATACCAATAAATGGAAACACATCCTGTGCTCATGGATAGGAAGAATTAATATCATCAAAATGGCCATCCTGCCTAAAGCAATCTACAGATTCACTGCAGTCCCTATCAAAGTACCACCAGCGTTCTTCAACCAACTAGAGAAATTATTTCTAAAATTCATACAGAACCACAAAAGACCCCGAATAGCCAAAGCAATCTTGAGAAGGAAGAATAAAGCTGGGGGGATTATGCTCCCCGACTTCAAGCTCTACTCCAAAGCCACAGTAATCAAGAGAGTTTTGGTACTGGCACAAGAACAGACCCATACACCAATGGAACACACTAGAGAGCCCAGATATAAACTTAAGTATATATGGTCAATTAATATACGATAAAGGAGCCATGGACATACAATGGGGAAATGACAGCCCCTTCAACAACTGGTGTTGGCATAACTGGACAGCTATATGCAAGAGAATAAAACTGGATTATTGTCTATCCCCATACACAAAAGTAAACTCGAAATGGATCAAAGGCGTGAAAGTAAGTCATGAAACCATAAAACTCTTAGAAAACAACATAGGCAAAATCTCCTGAATATAAACATGAGCAACTTTTTTCTGAACGCATCTCTTCGAGCAAGGGAAACAAAAGCAAAAATGAACACATGGAACTACATCAAACTTAAAAGCTTATGTATGACAAAGGACACCATCAACAGTGCAAAATGACGTCCTACAGTATGTGAGAAAATATTTGTAAATGACATATCCGACAAGAGGTTAACATCCAAAATATATAAAGAACTCACGTGCCTCAACACCCAAAAAGCAAATAACCCAATTAAAAAATGGGTGGAGGATATGAACAGACAATTCTCCAAAGAAGAAATTCAGTTGGCCAACAGGCACATGAAGAGATGCTCTGCATCACTAATTATCAGGGAAATGCAAATAAAAACCACAATGAGATATCATCTCACACCAGTTAGGATGGCCAGTATCAAGAAGACTAAGAACAACAAATGCTGGCGAGGATGCGGAGAAAGGGGAACCTGCCTGCACTGCTGGTGGGAATGTAAGCTAATTCCACCATTGCGGAAAGCAATATGGAGGTCTCTAAAAAAATGAAAAACAGAAATACCATTTGACCCGGGAATTCCACTCCTAGGAATTTACCCAAAGAATATAATTTCTCAGATTTAAAAAGACATATGCACCCCTATGTTTATTGCAGCGCTACTTACAATAGCTAAGATACGGAAGCTAGCTAAGTGTCCATAAGTAGATGAATGGATAAAGAGGATGTGGTAACTATACACAGTGGAATACTACTCAGCCATAAGAAAGAAACAAATTCTACCATTTGCAACAACATGGATGGAGCTGGAGGATATTATGCTCAGTGAAATAAGCCAGGAGAAGACAAGTACCAAATGATTTCCCTCATTTGTGGGGTATAACAACGAAGCAAAACTGAAGGAACAAAACAGCAACAGTCTCACAGACTCCAAGAAGGGACTAGTGGTTACCAAAGGGGAGGTGTGGGGAAGGGCGGGTGGGGAGGGAGAAGGGGATTCAGGGGTATTATGAATGGTACATACAGAAGAAAATGCAGCACAGAGAAGGCAAACACTGACTCTGTGGCATCTTACTACACTGATGGGCAGTGACTGCAACCGGGTATGGGGGGACACAATAACAGGGGTTAATGTAGTAACTACACTGTCTTTTCATGTGAAACCTTTATAAGCAGGTTATATATTACTTGATTAGGGGCTGGAGGAGGAAAAGCAGCATCGGGGCAAAGTTAAACTGGGCGTTCTAGCAGGCTAAAGTAAATACAATAGCCTCATTTAATTGACACAACGAAGACATGGGCTATGCTGAGGTATTATCTGGGGGATGTTCAAACTTTCTAGGCCAAGTGACCGCAAGGCTTTTTAGTTTTAACTAATCTTCACTGAAGAATCCTTATACTCCTAGTTTGATATTTTACTTTAGAGAACTAATGTGACTCTGACTGTGCTTAACTGTTTAATACGGAGTTTTGGTAGGGGTCCTTTTCCAGAGGCCCCCACGCTGCTCTGACTACCCCCACGGTCCCTGTCTCAGAATCTCTGTGGCTAGTTATAAATTCTTCAGCTGCAGATTACAAACCGCAATGACAGAAGATGTGCATCTTTAAAGATAGGAAAACGCACTGTCAGTCTTCATTTCCAAATAAAAACCACGACAGGTACCGCATGAAATCGTTTTTAATTCTAAAGGCGATGCCTCCGGGCGGCCTCTTCCCCGCCGCCCCGCCCGGGTCACACTTGAACTGCAGCCCGCCCGGCCCTCGCCTTCGAGACCCCGCCGAAAAAATCCACACCCGGCAAAACGCCCACCGGCCTCCCCTCTGCGCGCTCGGCCCGTCTCCTCCTCCCGCGGACCCGGCCCGGGCGGAGGGAGCATGTCGGCGGCGCGGCCCCAGGCCGGGCGGACGTGCGCCGCGGGGCGGAGCCCAGCCGCCCTCACCACCCGGTCCCGGACGGAGGAGCAGCGGCTCCAGCGAGCCCCTCTCCCCCGGCCCCGGCGAACTTCGCCGGCCGCTCGGACGTCCGTCCTGGGCGCACTTGCTCCACTCCCTCCCTTTCCGGGCAGCCCCTCCGGCGGAGCGCGCCGACTTCGAACCCCGGCCGGGCCCAGCAAGCCCCCCACCCGCGTCGGCCGCCTCCCGGGCCCACGGGCCACGCGCTGCCCGCCGAGCCACATGCCCGGCCGTCTCCTCTTCCGGCTGCACCGCGCCCACAGGCGGAGGCAGGGGTCCCCGCGCGCCGAGGCCACGTACTTTCCAGCCCGCAGAGCTGCTGCTGTCGCCGTCATCCCTGAAGTGGGGCCCGCTCCTGAACCTCCACCGCAGATCTGAGGCAGCGTGAGCCGCTTCTCGGCCGAGCTCTTGATCTCCATGGCCTTGGCGATGCGGGCGGCGCGGGACAGGTTGCTCCACGCGCTGCGGCGGGACGAGCTGCTATTGCGCGGCTACCCCTCAGAGGTCGCCGAGGCCGAAGGGGCCGAGAGGGGCGAATGCTGCACGGGACCCCAGCGTGAGCGAAGAGGCGATCCGAGACTGAGGGGGCGAGGTCGCTGTCGCCAGCGCATGCTCGCCGGGAGGATGGCGCAGCCAAGCGCGGCGCGGGTCCATCAACATTATGGTCTACGCCGGGCCCGCTAGGCGGACGGGACGGCGGGCCGGGGGCGCCGGACTGGTCTTGCGGAAAAGGCCGGCGGACAAAAGCACACAGGGAGCCAGGACAGCTGCCTCTCCCGATTGCGCTCGCGACGATTCACGCGGTTGAATGCGGCGGAGGCGGTGCCTGCAGCTATACGCAGCCACGGAACTTCAGTGTTCTGCGCGTCCGCCCAATGGCTGCCTGCCTCCGACTGATGGCTGTCTAGACCAATGACCGCGAGGCGTCTCCCGCAGGACAGCCCCCGTACTCAGCCCTTCCTGCCGTTGAGCGCGCGGCGTCCATCGTAGGCCCGCCCCCTACTGACGATCCTTGCGCACATTGCGCGACGGGCGCTTGGCGCAGTCCCGCCCCGGACTGACGGCCGTCTGGGCTTAGTGAGCTAGCTGCACCGCGGGGGAGGCAGCCATTGGGCGCGCGCGCAATATACGTATATCAGGCGGCTGCGTAGTTGCTGCATGCGGCTCCGCCGCCACATTCGAGAGTCAGTATCGTCGCGAGCGGCGTTGAGAAAGGCTGGTTTCGCGGCGCCTTCCGTGCTTCGGCCCGCCGTCCCTTCCGCTCAGGGGCACAAGCGGAGACCACATGCTGATGCACCCGCGCCGTGCTCCACTGCGCCTTCCTTCCTGCGCGCTTGCGCTGGCCGCACCGACCTCGTTCCCTAGCCTCGGATCGCCTCCTGGCGCCCGCTGGTCTCCCGGAGCGGCACGCGCCCCTTCCAGGCTCTCCCGTGGCGGGCGGAGTGCGGCGATCGACCCGGACTTGGAGCCGCTGCCCCGGCCGGACCTGAGCCAGTCCAGCTCTGCCACCTCCAGCCTGGCGCCGCCGCGGGCCTGCCTTCTTTCTCGGCGGCCGCGCAAGAGCAACTCCTCTCGCCGCAGCGCGTGGTGCAACCTGTCCCCCGCTGACCGCATCGCCAAGGGCATGGAGATCAAGAGCTCGGCCGAGAAGCGGCTCACGCTGCCGCAGATCTGCGGTGGAGGGTCAGGAGCGGGCCCCACTTCAGGGATGACTGCGACAGCAGCAGCTTTGCGGGCTGGAAGGTACGTGGCCTCGGCGCGCGGGGACCCCTGCCTCCGCCTGTGGGCGCGGTGCAGCCGGAAGACGGGACGGCCGTGCAGGTTGCTCGGCGTGCAGCGCGTGGCCCCTGGGGCCGGGAGGCGGCCGACGCGGGTGGGGGGGCTTGCTGGGCCCGGCCGGGGGTCGGGAGTCGGCGCGCTCCGCCGAGGGGCTGCCCGGAAAGGGAGGGAGTGGAGCAAGTGCGCCCAGGACGGACGTCCGAGAGGCCGGCGCAGTTCGCCGGGGCCAGGAGAGAGGGGCTCGCTGGAGCCGCTTCTCCTTCGTTCGGGACCGGGTGGTGAGGGCTGCTGGTCTCCGCGCTGCCGACATGCTCCCTCCGCCCGGGCCGGGTCCGCGGGAGGAGGAGACGGGCCGAGCGCGCAGACGGGGAGGCCGGTGGGCGTTTTGCCGGGTGTGGATTTTTTCGGTGGGGTCGTAGGGCGAGGGCGGGGCGGGCTGCAGTTCAAGTGTGACCCGGGGCGGGGCGGCGGGGGAGAGGCCGCCCGGAGGCATCGCCTTTGGAATTAAAAACTTTTTCATGGGGTATCTCTCGTAGTTTTTATTTGGGAATGAAGTTACTTTGGTCTGGGAACTGACAGTGCGTTTTCTTGTATTTAAAGATGCACATCTTTCTGTCATTGCGGTTTGTAATCTGCAGCTGAGGAATTTATAACTAGCCACAGAGATCCTGAGACAGGGACCGTGGGTGTAGTCAGAGCAGGGTGGGGGCCTCTGGGAAAGGACCCCTACCAAAACTCCGTATTAAACAGTTAAGCACAGTCAGAGTCACATTAGTTCTCTAAAGTAAAATATCAAACTAGGAGTATAAGGATTCTTCAGTGAAGATTAGTTAAAACTAAAAAGCCTTGCGGTCACTTGGCCTAGAAAGTTTGAACATCCCCCAGATAATACCTCAGCATAGCCCGTGTCTTCGTTGTGTCAATTAAATGAGGCTATTGTAAAATTTACTTCAGCCTGCTAGAACGCCCAGTTTAACTTTGCCCCGATGCTGCTTTTCCTCCTCCAGCCCCTAATCAAGTAATATATAACCTGCGCTATTAATATGGCAAGTAAGTCCGGTCACAGACAACATAGTAAAAGGCAGGAAGGCTCCCATCTTAAAGATAAGCTTGCATTTTAACACCCAGGAAGTTAAGAAGTAAGATTTTTTATTTATTATTATTAAGGTATTATTGATATACACCCCTATGAAGGTTTCACATGAAAAGACAGTGTGGTTATTACATTCACCCATATTATCGAGTCCCCCCCATACTCCACTGCAGTCACTGTCAGTGTAGTAAGATGCCACAGATTGACTATTTGCCAAACAGTAAGATTTTCTTCTTTTCCTTCTTTCCTTATTAACATATTATTGATATACACGCTTATAAAGGTTTCACATGAAAAGACAGTGTAGTTACTACATTAACCCCTGTTATTGTGTCCCCCCATACCCGGTTGCAGTCACTGCCCATCAGTGTAGTAAGATGCCACAGAGTCAGTGTTTGCCTTCTCTGTGCTGCATTTTCTTCTGTATGTACCATTCATAATACCCCTGAATCCCCTTCTCCCTCCCCACCCGCCCTTCCCCACACCTCCCCTTTGGTAACCACTAGTCCCTTCTTGGAGTCTGTGAGACTGTTGCTGTTTTGTTCCTTCAGTTTTGCTTCGTTGTTATACCCCACAAATGAGGGAAATCATTTGGTACTTGTCTTCTCCTGGCTTATTTCACTGAGCATAATATCCTCCAGCTCCATCCATGTTGTTGCAAATGGTAGAATTTGTTTCTTTCTTATGGCTGAGTAGTATTCCACTGTGTATAGTTACCACATCCTCTTTATCCATTCATCTACTTATGGACACTTAGCTAGCTTCCGTATCTTAGCTATTGTAAGTAGCGCTGCAATAAACATAGGGGTGCATATGTCTTTTTAAATCTGAGAAATTATATTCTTTGGGTAAATTCCTAGGAGTGGAATTCCCGGGTCAAATGGTATTTCTGTTTTTCATTTTTTTAGAGACCTCCATATTGCTTTCCGCAATGGTGGAATTAGCTTACATTCCCACCAGCAGTGCAGGCAGGTTCCCCTTTCTCCGCATCCTCGCCAGCATTTGTTGTTCTTAGTCTTCTTGATACTGGCCATCCTAACTGGTGTGAGATGATATCTCATTGTGGTTTTTATTTGCATTTCCCTGATAATTAGTGATGCAGAGCATCTCTTCATGTGCCTGTTGGCCAACTGAATTTCTTCTTTGGAGAATTGTCTGTTCATATCCTCCACCCATTTTTTAATTGGGTTATTTGCTTTTTGGGTGTTGAGGCACGTGAGTTCTTTATATATTTTGGATGTTAACCTCTTGTCGGATATGTCATTTACAAATATTTTCTCACATACTGTAGGACGTCATTTTGCACTGTTGATGGTGTCCTTTGTCATACATAAGCTTTTAAGTTTGATGTAGTTCCATGTGTTCATTTTTGCTTTTGTTTCCCTTGCTCGAAGAGATGCGTTCAGAAAAAAGTTGCTCATGTTTATATTCAGGAGATTTTGCCTATGTTGTTTTCTAAGAGTTTTATGGTTTCATGACTTACTTTCACGCCTTTGATCCATTTCGAGTTTACTTTTGTGTATGGGGATAGACAATAATCCAGTTTTATTCTCTTGCATATAGCTGTCCAGTTATGCCAACACCAGTTGTTGAAGGGGCTGTCATTTCCCCACTGTATGTCCATGGCTCCTTTATCGTATATTAATTGACCATATATACTTAAGTTTATATCTGGGCTCTCTAGTGTGTTCCATTGGTGTATGGGTCTGTTCTTGTGCCAGTACCAAAACTCTCTTGATTACTGTGGCTTTGGAGTAGAGCTTGAAGTCGGGGAGCATAATCCCCCCAGCTTTATTCTTCCTTCTCAAGATTGCTTTGGCTATTCGGGGTCTTTTGTGGTTCTGTATGAATTTTAGAAATAATTTCTCTAGTTGGTTGAAGAACGCTGGTGGTACTTTGATAGGGACTGCAGTGAATCTGTAGATTGCTTTAGGCAGGATGGCCATTTTGATGATATTAATTCTTCCTATCCATGAGCACAGGATGTGTTTCCATTTATTGGTATCTTTAATTTCTCTCATGACTGTCTTGTAGTTTTCAGTGTATAGGCCTTTCACGTCCGTGGTTAGGTTTATTCCTAGGTATTTTATTCTTTTTGATGGAATTTTTTTCCTGATTTCTCTTTCTGTTAGTTCATCATTAGTGTATAGGAGTGCAACAGATTTCTTTGTATTAATTTTGTATCCCGCAACAGTGCTGAATTCAGGTATTAGATCTAGTAGTTTTGGAATGGATTCTTTAGGGTTTTTATATACAATATCATGTCATCTGTAAACAGTGACAGTTTGACTTCTCCTTTCCCAGTCTGGATGCCTTTTATTTCTTTGTGTTGTCTGATTGCCGTGGCTAGGACCTCCAGAACTATGTTGAATAAAAGTGGGGAGAGTGGGCATCCTTGTCTTGTTCCCGATCTTAAAGGAAAGGCTTTCAGCTTCTCGCTGTTAAGTATAATGTTGGCTGTGGGTTTGTCATACATGGCCTTTATTATGTTGAGTTACTTGCCCTCTGTATCCATTTTGTTGAGAGTTTTTAACGTGAATGATTGTTGAATTTTGTCAAATGGTTTTTCGGCACTATGGAGATGATCATGTGGTTTTTGTCCTTTCTGTTGATGTGGTGGATGATGTTGATGGATTTTCTAATACTGTACAATCCTTGCATCCTGGAATAAATCCTACTTGATCATTATGGGTGATCTTTTTGATGTATTTTTGAATTTGGTTTGCTAATGTTTTGTTGCGTATTTTTGCATCTGTGTCCATCAGGGATATTGTTCTAATTTTCTTTTTTGGTGGGTCTTTGTCTTGTTTTGGTATTAGAGTGATGCTGGCTTCATAGAATGAGTTTGGAAGTTATTCCCTCGTCTTCTATTTTTTGGAAAACTTTAAGGAGAATGAGTATAATGTCTTCTCCATATGTCTGATAAAATTCAGTGGTGGATCCATCTGGCCCGGGGGTTTTGTTCTTGAGTAGTTTTTTGATTACCAATTCAATTTCGTTGCTGCAGTAATTGGTCTGTTTAGATTTTCTGTTTCTTCCTTGGTCAGTCTTGGAAGGTTGTATTTTTCTAGGAAGTTGTCCATTTCTTCTAGGTTTTCCAACTAGTTAGCATATAGATTTTCATAGTATTCTCTAATAATTCTTTGTATTTCTGTGGGTTCCATTGTGATTTTTCCTTTCTCAATTCTGATTCTGTTTATGTGTGTAGATTCTCTTTTTCATCAATAATTTTGACTTTAGGCTATTCATTTTGGATTGTTCTTCCTTCTTTAAAAAGTTTGCTTGGGATCAGAAGACAAAAGTAAAAAAAGATCAGAGTAATTTCATGCCCCTCATTAGTGCATTTGACTAACAGGGTAGTGTTATTCCTGAATGTACTATAGGCTATACATATAGGTCATTTCACCTGGGTTATACCTTCCTTTGTGAAAATTATGTCTGTTCCTATTCTACACATAGAACATCAACTATAATCTATAGTAAAGGTAAGTCAGTATTAAAAAATAGGACTGCAGTCTTCCATTACCTTGGGGACACTTAAATCATAACAAGAATCTGGGAAAGTGAGAGGAAGAGATGATACCCTGATTTCCCTCGCTCTCTACAAAAAATATGTATCATCCCATGGTTTCTAGCGGATGGGCTAAGAGGAAAGAGAGCTTTGACACAGAGGTAGGAGTTTGCTTCTAGACATAAAGGGAAGATGTTAGGGTGATGCAAGTAAGTTTCAAGGATAGATGGAATCCTCTATTAAGGTTTTAGGCAGCTTGGGAGGTTTATTAGTTATCTATTGCTACTTAACAAATTAACCTGGAATACGGTGGCTTAGAACAATATTTATGATCTTCCAGTTTAAGTGAGCAGGAATTAAGGAGTAGCTCAGCTGGGTGGTCTGATTTATGAGATTGTAGTCCAGGTATTGGCTGTGGGTCACAGTAAAGGTGTTCTGAAATCTTGACTTCAAGATGGCGTATTCACATGGCTGTGGGCAGGCGGCCTCAGGGGCTTACTGTGTGGGCCTCTCCACAGGTCTGCTTGGTATTCTCAGGACATGGTAACTGGCTTTGTAAAAGAGAGGTAGAAATCACACTCCATCACCTCTGCAACATCCTACTGGTGATGTGAGTCATCTAATCAGTATGGGAGGGGACTGTACGGATGTGAATACCAGGAGGTGGGATCATGGAGGGCCAGCGACCCCAAGAGGTTATACCCAAAGCCAGCCTAGAAGAGTGCAAAGAGAAAAGGTTGCACTTCATGAAAGATAAGAACTGCCTTACCGACTGGATCAGGAATGGGTTGGGACGAGTATCGGATAACAAGGATCCAAGAATTTTAGGGAACCTTGGGAGAAGAGGTGAGGGAAGAACAACGCAAAGTAGTTACAAGGTGGTTTAAAGCTCGGATGTAGAACATTTGTGAAACATTAGAAAACTGTCTTTCTTGTACAGAAACGTAGAGACTAAGGTGTGAACTGGGAGCATGAGGATGGTCAAAGAGTGATATGAGCAGCCCTGCCCAGAAACCTCCTGGGGCTGTCCTCGCTGCAGATAACCCTGCTACACTGTCGGAGGGGTCAGGTCTTTTACTGCATGGGGAAGCAGGTTTTGAGAGGGTATGATAATCACACCAGACCTGGGGGCAATGCCGACCCAAATCAGCCTCGGTTATGTGACTGATGGAGCAAGGCCGCTTTCAAAACAGAAATATAATTTGCAATAGCATCTACTCCACAGCACCTACCTTGAGGGGGTGAGATTAGAAGAAAGAGGGATGAGATTTCCTATTGGCTTAGTCACTACTGAGGTCAATATTTGGCTAGAGTTTAGATCCAGTGAGACTCAAACAAATGTCTTCATATCTTCCTGTATTATTTTGCTTTCTCACCCATTCATCCATCTATCTACCCATCCATTCATCATCTATCCATCCATCCAGTGCTTGTTGATTATTTACTTGGTGCTTTGGTTGTCTAGAGAAAAAAAACAAAATGGTTAGATTTTCAGTTCATAATTGTATGTGTTTTCCAGAAATCATCACCACAGCATTCTGTCTCTGGAGCATGTTATCACACTAATCAAAAAGAAGGAAGCTAATATTTGTTGGAGGTGAAAGTAAAAATTAACAAGTGGCAAGACTGCACCTAAATTTGGGTTGGCCATTCTGGATCACATCTCCTAGCATGATTTGCCTTGACTTTGTCTTGACTCAGTAGTTCTGTCTCCCAATCCTCACTGATTATTGCTCCTTTTGAGAAGACTTCATGCTCCCAAACATTCTTCACATAACTCCAGAGAAAATTACATTAAAATATCTCCATACCTTTAAAAAGATTAAACATAAATACCTTTTCATAAGCATCTTTATTGGTCCCACATTGGAGTCATAGGAATCCTTATTAGAATATAGGCACTTATGCAAACTTTTTTTGTGTAAACATTTAAAAACAGAACTTTGATTATCTGATATAATTCTCAATAGATAATATATATTATTAGGTATACATACTGAATACATAAATGTAATACAATATTCTCTGTAAGTAGCATTATCCACATTGTCATGGGCTGAATTGTGTCCCTTAAATTCATGTACTAAGTCCTACACCCCCAGGACCTCAGAATGTCACAGTATTTGTAGATGGTGTCCTTAAAGAGGTAACTAAGTTGAAATATCATTAGGGTTGCTCTAATCTAATCTGACTGGTGTCCTTATGTGAAGAGACCAGAACAGACACACACAGAGGGAGACCGTGTGACCCAGGGAGGAGACGACATCTGCACGCCAAGGAGAGGGGCCCCGGGAGGAACCAGCCCTGCTGACATCTTGACCTCAGGTTCCAGCCTCCGGGATTGTGAGGAAATAAAATTATTATTTAAGCCCTCCAGTGTGTGATACTTTTTCATAGCAGTCCCAGAAGATGAATACACTAATATATTTTACTGAGGAGGGGGCTCAGGTTGGAGAAGTAAACAACTTGCTCAACCATGTGGCCGTATCATCCAAAATGGGGGCCAGCTATGACCAGAAAGCCACCTCCTCCACAGAGCACACCCCAGGGAGGTGATGAGGACTAACTGGCGCCTTCCTCCAATGAAGTCACATTACACACACTGCCCCCTTATTCTCTCCATAGTCCCTCTCAGGGTTGCAAAGCAGGTCACCCGTGCCTCCACATCATCTTGGCCTCTGGCGTCCCCATGGGCCATGAGAACTTCGTTGTCACCTGCCTTTCAAAACAATAAGAGCTTCACACATAATTTAGAGGTCCACAAGGACACTTTTATTCCTCAGTCATGCTTGTCATAAACACGAGATTTTAGTGCTTTTTAAAAGGAGCTTGATGACTGAAGTTTCATTATCAAAGCAGAGCCCAGAAACCCCTGCAGCGTTCTATCTAGTAAGCCCAGAACACACATGGGCCTTGTCAGGCCAACGGGCTCAGGCAGGCTTGTTTACTGACCTGGCTGGATCAATGTCCAAACCCAGTGGGTGCACTGGACACAGAAGCACACTGTTTGGCTCAGGGCTGTGATCTGGGGACACACCCCAGATATGACCACCAAGGACTCCTTGTTCCAACCTCAGTCATCCTCCCCTTCACTGGAATTCAATCCAGAGCCAGACACCAGTGGAGAGATCAGTTTGTAAGCAGAGTGTCACAGTGCCGTATTGGATTTGCGATTGGCCACCTCGTAGACAAAAGAGACAAGGATTTTTCAAATTCAAGAGACCAGGAGGCTAACTGCACAGTCAGGTGGTAGGCACCCTCCTAACTCAGTTGGGTGGCACGCTTGGCACGTACGTTTCCATTTCTGCCTTTCCAGCTTCTGGTATTTGGTCAGACTTAATGTTTCCAGCTTTTTAAACATCTGTCCTTTTCACGTAACCTTCTCATCTTCTTGGCCTATACCCCTTCCTTGGTGACCTAATGCCCTGTCATCTTCATCCATGTGCTGACAAAATGCTACCATTTGTCTCCAGCCAGGACCTCTCCCTGAACTCCAGACTTAAACAGTCAGCTTTTATTTAGTTAATGGACATCTCATAGGGAACTCAACCTGATGTACAAACCGAATTCCTAATTTTTCTCCCCTAACCTGCTCCTTGTCAGTGTCTACCTTGTCTTAGTCAATGACAACTTCAGTTTGTCGGCTGTGATCCTGGGAGCTGTCTTGCCTTCCCGTGCATGTTCAAACCTCCACCTTTGAGGTATGTCCTTGTAAAAGCCCAACTTCTTCCCACCACCACCTCGGAACCCCTGGTCAAGGCCTCTTACTCTGACCCAGACCTTCATCTCCCGACTGGCCTTCTTGCTCACCCTGTCCCTGCCACTTGATCCTTGTCTACAGCTGGCGGGATCCTGGGAGGCTGAGTCAGCTGGCGCTACTACCCAACCCAATCCCAGCAGCTCCCAGGCTCACGAGGAGTCAGCACCATCTTTATCTGGCCTTACATTCATTTCCATTTTTTCATTTCTGTGACCTTGTCTCCCACTTGCTAATTTTCCATAGGCACACAAGGCTCCTTGCTGTTTCTCCAACCCACGACACAGTGTCTGCTAGCAGGGGTTTTGCTGTTGCCGTCCCCTTTGCCTAAGCCACTCTTTCTGCAGACAACCACACACTCAGCCCCTCTGCTTCTCCAAGACTTTGCGGAGATGTAGCCGGTGTGAGACCATCTCTGGCTGCCCCATTAAAACATATCCTGACTCACCATCCCCCTCTAACATGGCACATAATTCCCTTACTTCAGCTACAGTCTGCCTCCCCAGTGAGACGTCAGCTCCATGAGGGAGTGGTTTGTGCTGTGGGCTCACAGATGTGTCCCCAGCTGCTGCAGGCCTCACGGGCAGCGGTGCTTCATAAATATTTGTTGAATGAGGGAATTAATGAAATTCCTCCTACACAATTTTTCCTATTTAGAGAGAAAAGTATCTGAGGGGAGAACCGTCTGAAGGGAAATGGTGAACCCTATGGTGACTTGAGGAAGTTCGCTTTGAATTAACCTAAGTCTGGTGGGTGTTTTTGAAGTTTGCTCCTCTGGTTAGGCGAGGGTTTACTTACATTAAATGTGACTGATCTGGAGGCTCCTGCTCTTTCAGTAAGATTCCCATCCTTTCAGACATTAAATGCACCCCTTGCTGCACAGAGGCATTAATGGGTAGAAGTGAGCCAGCCGATCGTCTTCAGTTCCTTTCCTGGAACACAGCAAATGTCCCCATTTTGCTTGGCGCTTCCTTGAGTCCTTTCTTGTCTGACAGTCTTTCCCTGCCTTTCATTTTATTTTATTCTATTTTTAAAAAAATCCTGGGACTGCTGTTTGTAAGGATTAAAGGAAAAGCAAACTAATATTTTTTAAGTCAACAAAACCCTCCCTGTTGCTCTTAACCATCTTCCGGGTTATTTCAGGTGAATGAAGTTGAAGGTACTCCCTTGGAATACGTGGCAGGAATTTGCTCTGTACTCTCAAGTCCCGAAGGGCAGAGCTTCATATTTTACAGAATCTAGATCTCAAGAGCAGCTGGGCTATGGAGGCACAGCCCAGAAGAATTTCCCCCACTGGTTCCCAGATCTGGTGCCCTGCCATCCTCGGGAGGTACAGAGCTCTAGGGGTCAGTCCCAGAAGTGCGTGGCAGGGGGCTGGGGCCTCTCCCCCAAACCCCTGAAGCCTCACACCTCTCTCCCTGCCCCATGCCCACCAAGCCCAGGCTGTGAGAGGAGAGAGACCACTTGACATCATGAGCTGTGACCACAGAGGGTGAATGATGGCCACACCTCTAGCTGGACCTGCAAACACCCTTATGATTTAATTAGGCAGACACAGTGGGAAGAAAGGCCTCTCTCCAGACATTGAGAACTCTATGACATATTTTTAAATGCAATTGAAAACTTTCCAATTTTGACTGATGAGGAAGCCATCTGAATTAATGAAATTGTAGAACTATAGAAAAACTTTTAAGACATTAAATATTTCACCATTAACATGTCTTTAAGTTAAGGGCCTCCATCAATGTTTATGGAATTAATGAATAAAATGTCTTAAATTAGCAAAACACACACATGAAAATGATATTTCAGTAGGACATGATATGCCTTCTACTTCACCGCGTGAGCTTAAATCTACAATTCTCTAAATATCTTCATAAACAAAAAATAGCTAATAAGGGGAAATTTTTACCCAGCCTTTTAAAAGTTTCCAAATTATTGTGTGCTTTCTCTCTCTTTTTTTCTCCCTAATTCTTCGGTTTTATATTTCACACACATTTGTGCTTTTCCCCCTCCCCTGATATATACTGGAAGACAGAGGCCTGTTTCCTTGGTCTCTGCTACTGGCCCGGGTTTCCTCACATAAATCTCATATTTAATCAGCGATCAAAGGAACTATGACATGCGGCTAAAAGTGTGCTTCTTAAAAAATATATTGTTATTAAAATAACTTTATTGCCTTGTTGTCCTGAGTGGGTGTGATGGTTTGATGGTGAGGTTACAGGGTACAGTAAAATTATCTCACTCTGGGGAGCCAGTAACTGAACGACCTTAGAAAACTCAGTCTCCCTCATCCACCGTTCTCTAATCTATAAAATTGGGGAAATAATATTCCGTGTTTAGAGTTTGTGAGTGTTAAAGTATGGCAGTCGTGTAAAATGCTTAGGCCATTATGAGCCCAATTAGTGAAGCCGTAAGGTGCTGGAGCTTTATGATCACCCAGAATATGGGGGTGGGGACAGGAGGAGGGTGTGGAATACAAGGCTGCTCCGACCAGCCCACCCAGCTGTCTCTGAGGAAGGGTGTTCACATCTCCCCATCCAGAAGTCTGTCCTCAGGCATCTTCTGACTTTTGACTACACTTTGTACATACCATTACTCCCTCTTGCATTACAGTGATTTTACAGAGATTTTCTCTCTTACTAGAATTGTAAACTCCTAAAGACCATAGATGATCTCAGCACATGTGTGCGGATGTGCCCATTCTGATCGCTTAGTCATGCGGAATTCATGAGCTGGGTCCCTCCATCCAGTAATATAGTTAACCCCATACCTTCCCATCCAAAATCAAATTAATGTCCAAGTTCCAGTGTGCAGAAGCAGTTTCCATCTCCTGATACATTCTTCTGGGATGCATAAGACAGAAAATGGGCACCCTGATACATTATTTCTTCTCAAAGACAGACTTAGGCAGGCTAGTAAGGCATTTGGATGTGCACACATTCATTCAAAGTGCTATGCTATGACTGCAAACCCAGTAATGGATTTTTGACAACTACTGGAATATAGGAAAACTCCTTTCTGTTCCCCATTGTAGGACATGGGTGGTTCCTTGCCCTCAGCTGGGGAGATCTAGAAAAGAGAGATGGTTGCAGTTTCTGAAAGGGAGTGGGATGGTCCTATCATTTCGGAATTACTGGCCGCGGTGACTACAGTTGTTGGGAAATCATTACGTGGCTGGTTCTTCTGTATGGCTGAAAAATTAGAGGAGGTCAAGGTTTTGCAATAGTTAAGAGGAGTTTCTAAAGAGTCCTTATCATCTGGGAGGATTTGGGCCGCTGGACAATGTTTGGCCCAGGGAGTCGCTGTGACGTGTGTCTGGGGAGGGAAGTTGGAAGCCTGTCAGGGGCCACAGTGGTCTGGGAAGGAGGCGTTTCCGTCAGAAGGGCCAGAGCAGCCGGGAGGGCCGTCAGGAGTGCTGCGGCGGGTCTGAGGGGAGGGGGCGGCTCTCTGTACGAAGGGGGAATGTCAGGGTTGCAGCAGCTGGGAAAGACACAGGACGGGTTTACAAGAGGAAAAGAAAGATGGGGGCGGGGCGGGGAGGGCGCCTTCAGGGCAGCTCAGCCTTCTGGGCCTGGCTTCGTTCTCAGCATTCGCAGTGAGGCCAGCCTTTCCTCTCCAGCGAGCTCCTGAGCACCTCCCCCTGCTGGCCCCCTGGGAGCCCTCCCTGATCTTCCACTTTCTCCAGGAACTTGTGTACCTCCATTGCCATTCACCTCTTTCACCACGATCCTGCAGGACCAGTTCTGTTTGTTAAAAAATATTACAGCACCTATAAACAGCACTTGTAGAAGATGATACCCATATTAAAAATAATTACTAGAGGTGTAAATCAACAGGACTTCATGATATGTGTTCCTGGAAAAGTTGTGTATGAATAGGATTTTGGTAACTCAAATCACATTTAAATTAAATTAAAAGAGTTTGTTGTTTAATTCAAAAGGTGTATGATATGTAATTGGCACTATGCTAGGTTAAAGCAAATAGTTCTTTAAAATGCAAATAACCATCAGTCCTATTAAATACAATTTGTAGGTTTGACTATTTTGTGCCATTATTTTGAAATATAATGCAACTTGTAAAAGTGAGTAAAACAAGCATAATAATTAGCTAGATCACCTACTCAGCATATATCTGAACTATCAGAAGTTTCCATGACCCCTCTCTTTCCCAAACGTAATTATCCTCAATTACTCTGGTATCTAACACCACTTAGTTTTCCCCATTTATAAACTTTATATACATCTTATCAGATTGTATTTTTGTGTGTCTGGTTTCTTTTTATCCTAAGTATGTTAGTGAGATTCATTATTGTTATTATATTTATCTACAGTTCACACATTTTCATGACTGAAAAACATAAATCCCAAAATTAAACTCATCTCTTTTACTGTTTTGGACATTTAGATCATTTCCAGTTTTGAGCTCTTACAAAACTGCTATTGCATGCATGGGTACAGGCAGAGAAATGCACAGCTTACACACAGAGACCTGTGAGCAGAAGTCATTCCCAAGACAAAGCATTTAATAGTTGGCCCATGACTCTCTACACTCTCTTTCCTGGAAACTGAGTATCTTAGGTGCCTGTGTAGTTACAGCATGCAAGCCCACTGGGTCTCTGAGTTACCCCTTGGAAGGGAGCTGCCTTGTCGAGCACTAGATCTGCAGCGGATTTTGCGTGACCAAAAAATTAACTCCTATGTTTGTACACGTTAAGATTCTGAGTTTACTTATTACTGCAACACAGTGTAGCTTAATCTGACCAGTAAACCAACGGAAGTGCTTATTTTCAGAAATATTTTTTACAATCACAATTAATAATTGAGTTTCACATTGGAAACTTTAATCATGCTGATGGAAGCTTTTTGTTCATTCATTCTAATTACCACCAGGGAGATGACATTTGAAAAAAGGACATCTGGAGACAGGGGCACCAGTATCGACATGTTGGACCATGTCCATGACCCCTTACCACAGTACTAGTGGATGAAAGAGTTCAGGGGTTTGTGATTACCGACAAGAACCACTGCTGGACCAAGTGGTGGTTTTGATGACATTTATATGATTTCCCCAAGATTATTTTCCTTGTCAAATTTTTTCCTAGGATGGCATCCGCAGTGGAAAAAAGAAACTAAGTAAGGGTATGGTCAGGGTGCAGTCAGGAAAACAGCCAGTCCAAGGTACCAGGTAAGGAAGGGGAGTTTTGGGGAGTTCAGGAGTTACTGGAGAAGAGAGAAACAGTCACCAAACTTGTCCAACTGAAGCCGGTGTGAATTACCAGCTGGACCTTGCAAGAAAGCCCACTAGCCATGCAGGTGTGGCCACCAGGTGGGCTATGAGAGGGGAGCTTGAAATGTGGAGGGTGGAATCTGCAGCCTCTGTGGGTCCCAGGATGGGGTGGGCTGGGGCTGTTGTGAGAACGTCGAGGCAGGCACAGAGTCGGAGCAGAGTGAGGGCATGCTGGGCCCCTCTGTGTCCTATTTGGCCATATGACCCCCCTTTACCTCCCCTTAGCCTTCCCAATCCCAAGGAAGCTCCTCTCATTGGATGACTCTAGCCTGGAGCCCCACAGAGAAGGGTGTTCCGGCCTCAGATATAAGCAACTGTGTCCTCCTGGCCATAGACAGTCCAGCCCAGAGGCTTCAGTTTATGAGAAGTAATTTGCTAACTGGTGATCTCTTACAGGGCTTTTAAATACTAAACCATTGCTGAAAGAAGGAAACAAGATTAATGTTCCCAAGGTAAGAGGGTTATGGCTTAAAGAAAGAATGAACACAATTAGCTACGGGATCAGCTAACATAAAAAATCCAGAAACCATACACTTCTGATTTGGTTCTCTGTTGTTATTTATTTGTGGAGATGGGCAAATAGTGAAAAGTTATAAGTGGTAGACAAATAGCTTTATAGTGAATCTGACCATGGAAATTACACCCTGGTAAGGAATGTATTAATCAAAAAGTTATTGTAGTTTATTCTTGAAAATGTCAAGAGATAGAAAAGAGGAAAGTAATGATGGAAACTCTATTAGGACAGTTTTTACTTTATTAATAAAAGGTATACATTTGCTATAAATAGTAATTTTGAAAATTTAGAAACTCTTTGCTAGTGAAACAGGTAAATGAACTTTATGAAAAAAGTAGTAGAAAATGTTCTGGGAATAAAGGGTTTGATGAAGCAAGGATCCTGTCTTTTAAGAGATTAAGAGCCAGTGTCAGGTTATTTCAGCAGACAAGAGTTATGATAGGGATAAGTACGTCAACGTAAGGGAGTCAGGAAACACTTCCTGGAGGAGGAGGTGGCATCTAAGTGGAAGCCAGCATGAGCAGCAGGAACACATCAAAGGGGAGAGTTTTGAAGCCCTGGGGAAGAGAGGACAGCATGTCAGCGGCGTGTGGGACTGGGAGTGCTGGGAGGTCTGGACAAGGGGCTGGGGTGGGGTGGGGGAGTGCTCACAGCTGGGTCATCAGGCCACATAGGGACCAGGTCTTAAGAGTGGAGATTCTGCACCCAGGCAAGTGCCAGCATTTCCCCAACTTACCAGACCAAAGACACAGCGAAGACATTACAGCAATTGCACAGTCCTGGTGGAATACAAATGGGAGTACGTGAGGGGAAATGCATTTGTGAAAGAGAACAAAGAAATGTTTTCTCATATTAGTTGCTGTGAGAGCTAATCTGTTCAAGCATTCTAAAAATATCTTATAAAATCATATAAAACAGTAAAAGGAACCTACTACTTGCCCTCCACAATTCTAACTGTGGGGCATAGGAATGAACAAAATAAAACTCTCTGACCTCATGGGGCTTGTAAGGGAAGCCAAACAGTACAAATAAATAAGAGAACACGTGGTGCAATTTGGAGCCACACACTTCAAGGAGCCTCTTACAACCCCTGGCCTCCCTGGGTATCTTGCTGTTCAGGTCGTCCTTTTATTTCTGGACCTGAGTGAGACGTCCCGTGGTGCGCCATGGGCTGCGCTTTCCTGCATTCCCCGGAGAAGGCTATTCTAAACCGGGGAGAATTGGTGCTGGATATTTTAGATAGGACTACAAGGAGCCGATTAAGTTGAATCTAGAAAGATGGGCCAAATGAGTGGGGATGGGCCAATATTTGATATAAAAGAGCATAGAAAAGGGAGTAAAACTAAATAGCTTCTGCACAGAAAAGGAAACCATCAACAAAACGAATAGGCAACCTACTGTATGGGAGAAAATTATTGCAGACCATAAGAGGTAATAACTGAAATTATATAAAGAACTCATACAACTCAATGGCAGGAAGTACAAATAATCTGATTAAAAATTGGACAGAACATCTGAATAGGCATTTTCCCAAAGAAGACATACAGATGACCAACAGACACATGAAAAGATGCTCCACATCACGAATCATCAGGGAAAAGCAAATCATAACCACAGTGAGATAATCACTCATGCCAGTCAGAATGGCTAATATCAACAAAACATGAAATAACACATTTTGGTGAGAATGCAGAGAAAAGGGAACTTTTTGGGATACTGCTGTGGGAATGTCAATTGGTGCAGCCATTATGGAAAGCAGTATGGACTGTTTCTCAAAAAACTAAAAATAGAAATACCATATGATCCATCACCTCCACTTCTGGGTATTCATCTGAAGAAAAGGAAAACACTAATTCAGAAAGATATCCTGCCCTAACCCTCTCCCCCTCCATGTTTATTGCAGCGTTATTTACAATAGCCAAGATACAGAAACAACCCAAGCGACCACTAATGGAGGAGTGGATCATGAAATTGTGGATATACAATGGAATATCATTCGGACGTAAAAAAGAATGAAGTCTTGGCATTTGTGACAACATGGACGGGCCTTGAAGGCCCTCGTTATGCTAAATGACATAAGTCAGACACAGAAAGACAAACACCATATGCTCTCACCTATATGTGGAATCTAAAACAAAAGTAAAAAAAAAAACCCCACCAAACTTACAGATACAGAGAACAGATTGGTGGTTATAAAAGGTGGAGATTGTTAGGGAGTGGGAGAAACGGGTGAGCTTAAAAAAATTCTTTTAGTTTAAATAAATTGAATAACATTTAAAAAAAAGTGGGAGTAAAGCAGGAGTCAGAGACTCTAGAATACAAAAACTAACATATGGCCAGATGTAGGGGTAGAGTCAATTTTGTAGGGCCTAAAGCTTACCAATGTGGGGCCTTCTTTAAGAGAAAGAGTAACGAATTTAAGAATAGAAATTTAGGTACAAAAACAAATATTTAAAATGAGAAATGTTTCAACCATTGTGGAAAGCAATATGGAGGTTGCTCAAAAAACTAAAAATAGCAATACCATTTGACTCGGAAATCCCACTCCTAGGAATTTACCCAAAGGAAACAACTTCTCAGATTCAAAAAGACATATGCACCTCTATGTTTATCACGGCACTATTTACAATAGCCAAGGTATGGAAGCAACCTAAGTGTCCATCAGCAGATGAATGGATAAAGATGTGGTACATATACACAATGGAATACTATTCAGCTGTAAGAAAGAAACAAATCCTACCATTTGCAACAACATGGGTGGAGCTGGAGGATATGCTCAGTGAAATAAGTCAGGCAGAGAAGGACAAATATCAAATGCTTCCCCTCATTTGTGGAGTATAAAAACAAAGCAAAACTGAAGGAACAAAATAGCAGCAGACTCACAGACTCCAAGAAGGGACTAGTGGTTGCCAAGGGGGAGGGGTGGGGGAGGGCCGGTGGGGAGGGAGGGAGAAGGGGATTGAGGGGGTGTCATGATTGGGGCACATGGTCTGTGTGGGGTCATGGGGAAGAGAGTAGCTCAGAAAAGACAAGTAGGGACTCTATGGCATCTTACTACACTGATAGACAGTGACTGCAATGGGGCATAGTAGGGGACTTCATAATAAGGGTGAATGTAATCACATTGTTTTTCTTGTGAAACCTTCATAAGAGTATATATCAATGATACCTTAATAAAAAAATAAAAATAAAAAAATAAAATACGATGCATCACAACTAGCAAAAAATTTAGGAGGTCAACAGATGCAATAAACTTCCATAATGTCTACAAGAAAACATTTAAACAAATTGCCCGACATATCTGGATAAAGCTCTCTTTCCTACATTTTTAAGCTGCACACTCTTTCCCCCCTTTACTGAGGTATAGTTAACTAAAAATTATATGTATTTAAGGTATACAACTTGATTTGACACATGTATACGTTGTGAAATATTTACCCCAATCTAGGTACTTCACACATCCATCACCTCTCATAGTTAGCAAGTTGTATGTGGTAAGAAAACAGGATCTATCCTTACAGCAAATTTTAAGTATACAATGCAGTATTTTTAACTGTAGTCACTTAATTGTACATTACATCTCCAG
>JAVSCE010010487.1:0-198069 GCA_032199065.1 Smutsia gigantea
AGCTAACATCATACTTAACGGCAAGACGCTGAAAGATTTTCATCTAAGATCTGGAACAAGACAAGGATGCCCACTCTCTCCACTGTTATTCAACATAGTACTGGAGGTCCTAGCCACAGCAATCAGACAAAACAAAAACATACAAGGCATCCAGATTGGTAAAGAAGAAGTCAAATTGTCACTATTTGCAGATGACATGATACTGTACATAAAAAACCCTGAAGATTCCATTCCAAAACTACTAGAACTAATATCTGAATTCAGCAAAGTTGCAGGATACAAAATTAACACACAGAAATCTGTTGCTTTCCTATACACTAATGATGAACTAACAGAAAGAAATCAGAAAAACAATTCCATTCACAATTGCATCAAAAAGAATAAAATACCTAGGAATAAACCTAACGAAGGAAGTGAAAAGACCTGTACTCTGAAAACTACAAGACACTCCTAAGAGAAATTAAAGAGGACACTAACAAATGGAAATGCATCCCATGCTCTTGGCTAGGAAGAATAAATATTGTCAAAATGGCTATACTACCTAAAGCAATCCACAGATTCAATGCAATCCCTATCAAACTACCAACAGCTTTCTTCAATGAACTCGAACAAATAATTCTAAAATTCATATGGAACCACAAAAGACCCCGAACAGCCAAAGCAATCCTGAGAAGGAGGAATAAAACAGGGGAATTACGCTCCCTGACTTCAAGCTCTACTACAAAGCCACAGTAATCAAGACAATTTGGTATTGGCACAAAAACAGACCCACAGACCAGTGGAACAGAATAGAAAATCCAAACATTAACCCAAACATATACAGTCAATTAATATTTGATAAAAGTGCCTTGGATATACAATGGGGAGATGACAGCCTCTTCAGCAGCTGGTGTTGGAAAAACTGGACAGCTACATGTAAGAGAATGAAACTGGACTACTGTCTAGCCCCATACACAAAGGTAAACTCAAGGTGGATCAAAGACCTGAATGTAAGTCATGAAACCATAAAACTCTTAGAAAAAAACATAGGCAAAAATCTCTTGGACATAAACATGAGCACTTCTTCATGAACATATCTCCCGGGCAAGGGAAACAAAAGCAAAAATGAACAAGTGGGACTATATCAAGCTGAAAAGCTTCTGTACAGCAAAGGACACCATCAGTAGAACAAAAAGACATCCTACAGTATGGGAGAATATATTCATAAAAAACGTATCTGATAAAGGGTTGACATCCAAAATATATAAAGAACTCATGCACCTTAACAAACAGAAAGCAAATAATCCAATTAAGAAATGGGCAGAGGACATGAATAGACACTTCTCCAAAGAAGAAATTCAGATGGCCAACAGGCACATGAAAAGATGCTCCACATCGCTAATCATCAGAGAAATGCAGATTAAAACCACAATGAGATATCACCTCACACCAGTGAGGATGGCCAACATCCAAAACACAAACAACAACAAATGTTGGCGAGGATGTGGAGAAAAGGGAACCCTCCTACACTGCTGGTGGGAATGCAAATTAGTTCAACCATTGTGGAAAGCAGTATGGAGGTTCCTCAAAAAACTCAAAATAGAAATACCATTTGACCCAGGAATTCCACTCCTAGGAATTTACCCTAAGAATGCAGCAGCCCAATTTGAAAAAGACAGATGCACCCCTATGTTTATTGCAGCACTATTTACAATAGCCAAGAAATGGAAGCAACCTAAGTGTCCATCAGTAGATGAATGGATAAAGAAGAGGTGGTACATATACACAATGGAATATTATTCAGCCATAAGAAGAAAACAAATCCTACCATTTGCAACAACATGGATGGAGCTAGAGGGTATTATGCTCAGTGAAATAAGCCAAGCCGAAAAAGACAAGTATCAAATGATTTCACTCATATGTGGAGTATAAGAACAAAGAAAAAATACTGAAGGAACAAAACAGCAGCAGACTCACAGAACCCAAGAACGGACTAATAGTTACCAAAGGGAAAGGGACTGGGGAAAATGGGCGGGAAGGGAGGGATAAGAGGGAAAAAGGGGCATTACGATTAGCAGATGTAATGTTGGGGGGGCACGGGGAGGGCAGTACAACTCAGAGAAGACAAGTAGTGATTCTATAGCATCTCACTACGCTGATGGACAGTGACTGTAATGGGGTTGGTGGGGGGGACCTGATGAAGGGGTAGTTTAATAATCGTAATATTGCACATGTAATTGTAAGTTAATGATAATAAAATAAATTATATTAAAAAAAAAGAGATTTGTATGTCTCATTCAAAAGTAACTCCATAAGTCAAGAGTCCTGTAGTCATCAAATGACCTAATCCAACTCCAACAGTGAAGACCTAACAGGCTTCACTGTTAGTAGCAGTTATCTGGGGCAACAGTTCTCTACACTGATCAGTTACACCAGCTCAGTAATCTCAAGTATTATATTCAGGTCAGAGTACTACTCAAACTGGCACACTCTCATTTTATTATAATCATCATGGTATCATTATTATCATAAACATTTGTATAGTGTTTACCATGTACCAAACACTTGTTGAAACACTATACATATATCTATATGAACTCATATTTTTCCTCACAAGAACTCTGAAGTGTTCTCCCATTTATGCAAGGGAGAAAATGAAGCACAGAGAGGTAATGCAAGTTTCCCAGGGTGGTGTAACAAGTAAATTGGATTAAAGATTAGAATGCAGGTAGTCTGGATCCCAATCCATGTTCATAACCATGTGAATAAAATATTATTGGGATCTGTGGGACAAATTGAAAATATTTAGAGTTGAAAAAGAGAAGGTTGGAGCATGGAGGAGAGGTGTGGAGAAGGAGGAAGGAGACAAGACTTTTTGTTAGTTGTATTCAAATATTTGAAGGACTAGCATGTAGAAATAGGACTAAATTTATCCAATATCCCCAGGAAGGAGGATTCTGTGACTGACAGATAGATATTATAACAAAATGGAGTTTTATCTCTAGATTTTCTTTCATGTCAACAAAATGAAATGCATGTTAATGTAATGAAATATTTATTATGAAATATTTTTGTTTCCTAGGGCTGCTTTAACAAAAGTACTACAAATGGGGTAGCTTAAAACAACAGAAATTTATTCTCATAGTTTTAGTGACTAGAAAACCAAAATCGAGGTGTCTACAAGTTGGTTCTTTCTGGAGAGTTCTGAGGGAGAACCTGTTCCATGCTTCTTCCTAGCTTTTGGTGGTTGCCTATAATTCTTGGCATTCTTTCACTTGGAACTGTAACACAAGCAAACATCTGCTTTTGTCTTCACATGGTGTTTTCCCTGCATGTCTCTCTGTATCTCCGGCTCTTTTTTATTATCAGGGCACCAGTCCGTGGGTTAGGGCCCACTCCTATCCAGTACCTCATCTTAACTAAGTACATCTTCTAAGACCTTATTTCCAAATAAGGTATCGTTCTGAGTTTCCAGGTAGATATGAATCTTTGGCGTACACTGTTTAACCTAGTACACCTAGCAACTATACATGTTTCCTATCTTCTGGGGCTTAGGAAGAGTTTATTCAAATTCATCTAAATATACCTAACTATTTCATGATTAAAAACCAAAAGGTATATATAAAGAGAGCCAGAGAAGAGAAATACTTATTCTCCTTAAATTTTAACAGACACAGTTGGCTTCTCAGTTTTTTACATATAATGTTTTTAGTGCCATTTAAAAAAAATAGATTAGTTATGACTAGTCTGTTTGTCACAAAGATCTTCTATGATAATCATCCCAAAATAGAATAGGCTGCCTTGAGATACTGCACAGTTGTGTCACAATATCTATCCAGACATTGACTAGAAGAGAATGTTCAAATGTAGAGAGAACTATTATAGGAGGAAAGTTTTATAGATGTGTTGTACCAGGACTCTCATCCTTTTCATAGATTTGATCGATTCCATTCTGACTTATAGACAAAATTTAAAGAAGACATTTCTCCCAGGTTGTCTTAAATCTGGTAACAAGTATGAACACCACTGCAGTGTAAAAAAAACAAAAGTTCCATCACTCAAAAAAGGTCTTTTGCCCTCCTTTCATTCAAATCTATTCCAAATAGCCATTCCCAGCCCTGGGCAACCACTCATCTACTTTCAATCACTAGAGATTAGAGCTGTCTTGTCTGCAATTTTTTATGAGTAGAATCCTACAGTATGTACTTGTGTTTGACTTTTTTTGTTCAGCACAGATGTTTGCAGATTTATCCATGTTGTTGCAAATATCAGTAGGTTTTTTTTCCTTTTCAGTGCTGAGTAATATTCTGTTATATGGATATACCACATTTTGCTTATTCATTTGTGTGTTAGTGGCCCTAAATATTTCATATATGTATATATATATATGCTTTTTTAATTAAGGTATCATTGATATACAATCTTATGCTCAGGTTTCACATGAACAACATTGTGGTTACTACATTCCCCCCTATTATCAAGTCCTCACCCCATACTCCATAACAGTCACTGTACATCAGCATAATAAGATGTTATAGAGTCACGACTTGTCTTCTCATTGCTATACTGCCTTCCCCATGCCCCCCAATCTTACATTTGCTAATCATAATACTCCTTAATCCCCTTATCCCTCCCTTCCCACCCACCCTCCCCAACCCCTTTCCCTTCGGTAACTGCTAGTCCATTCTTGGGTTCTGTGAGTCTGCTGTTGTTTTGTTCCTTCAGTTTTGCTTTGTTGTTATACTCCACAAATAAGTGAAATCATCTGGTACTTGTCTTTCTCTGCCTGGCTTATTTCACAGCACAGTACTCTCTAGCTCCATCCATGCTGTTGCAATGGTAGGATTTGTTTTCTTCTTATGGCTAAATAATATTCCATTGTGTATATGTACCACTGGCATGTAATATTTAAAAAATTTTATGCTTATTGCGAGTACATAGAAATATCTAATATATAGAAACATTCTTTTTAAAAATATTGACTATTTGAGGTCTTGCTATACTCATTTATTCTAGTACCTTTTTAAAGATTTCTTAGGGTTTTTTATAGGTTATCTGCAAATAAAAACAACAATAATACTTCTACTTTTCCCATCTGTTATACCTTTTATGTTTTTTTTTTTTTTGCTTTATTGCACTGGTTACGACTGAGTACAGTGTTAAATAGAAATCATAATAGCGGACATACTTTTTCTGAATCTTAATGGGAAAGCACTCAGTTTTTAACAGAGTGTGTGATATTAGCCATAGGCTTTTTATAAATGTTCTCTGTCACATAGAAGAAGTTTTATTTGTACTTTGCTGAGTGTTTTTATTGTGAATGGGTATCAAATTTTGTCAAATGCTTTTTCTACTTTTAGAGATAAGCATGTGATTTTTCTTTTATTGTCTGTTAATATGATTTATTTATTGATTCTGTTGGCTTTACTATATTGCCTTGATTTCTGTAGTTTTATTGTAAATTTTTAAGTCAGGTAGCATAAGTCCTTTCCTGCTCAGTTTTGGTTCTACACCCTGTAGTTTCTTGAGGATAGACTTGGGGTATAGGCTGCACCAGCAGTTTTAGTCCTTGTTGCAGAAGTGTTATCCTTATTCTTCTGTTTCCAGCTGCTGTTCTCAGATTGGCTATTTGACTTCCCAGTGAATAATTCTTGGGTACTTTAGGGTTCTCCTATTCTCATATCTTCTGTTCTCAAGCCCTTATTGTTGCTTCCTTCTTATTCCTGTACAGATGTGGGTACTTTGCAAGTCTTGTGGATGTTAATGGTTTTCCTCCAACTTTTTCACCTAGTTATGTTGTTCTGTTGTCAACAAACATTTGATTGTGCTATCCTTGTTTTAAAAATAGTGTTAAAAAAATGCATAACAAAAATTTTACCATCTTAAACATTTTTAAGTTTATATATAGTACAGTAGCATTAACTACTATGTATGTACCATATAGTACATTGTTTCCAGCAGTTTCCTAGAACTTCTTCATCTTGCAAAATGTAATCTGTATGCCCATTGAACAATTCTCCCCTTTAACCTGCTTCACCAAGCCCTTGGCAACCTCCATTATACTTTGTGTTTCTAAGAGTTTGACTGCTTTACATACCACATAAAAATGGAATCATGTGGTATTTGTCTTTTTATGACTGGCTAATTTAACTTAGCCTAATGTCCTCAATTCATCTATATTGTAGCATATGACAGAATTTCCTTCCCTTTAAAGATTGAATAATATTCCATTGTGTGTATATAATGCACTTTCTTTATTCATCTGTTAATGGATGTTTTGGTTGCTTTTACTTCTTGGTTCTTGTAAGTAATGTTGCAGTGGACATGGGTGTGCAAATACCTCTTTGAGATCCTGTTTTCAGTTCTTTTGAATGCATACCCAGAAGTAGGATTGCTATATCCTATGGCAATACTATTTTCTATTTTTTTAGGAACTCTGTAGTCTTTTTCCCTAATGGCTGTACCTTTTTATATTCTAACCAACAGTGCACAAGGATTGCATTTTCTCTACATCCTTGCTAATACTTGTTATTTTCTGGGACTTTGATAGTTGTTTTCTAATAATGTATGGGGTGACATCTCTTTGTGCTTTTGATTTGCATTTCTCCAGTCATTAGTTATTTTGAACATCTTTTCATATACCTATTGATCATTTGTATGTCTTCTTGACAGAAATGTGTATTCAACTCTTGCCTATTTTTGAATGGATTATTTGGAGTTTTTGTTGCTGGAGTTCTTTTGTATTCTTGATATTAACCCCTTATCAGATAAATGACTTACAAGTATCTTCTTCCATTCTGCAGGTTGTGTTTCAGTGTGTGGATTGTTTCCTGTGATGTGCAAAAGTTTTTAAATTTGATGTAGTCCCATTTGCTTATTTTTCCTTGGGTTGTTTGTGCTTTTGGTGTCACATCTGAGAAATCATTGGCAAATCGAATGTCATGAAGCTTTTTCCCTATGTTTTCTTCTAACTGTTTTATAGTTGTAGGTCTTAGGTTTTGGTCTTCAATCCATTTTTAGTTAATTTTTACATGTGGTGTAATGTAAGATTCCAATTTGATTCTTTTGAATGTTGATATCAAGTTTTCCCAGAACTATTTGTTGAAGAGACTATCCTCTCTCCATTGTGTAGCCTTGGCACCTTTGACCCATATATGTGAGGATTTATTTCTGAGTTCTCCAGTCTGTTCTGTTGGTTTTATGTCTGTCTTTATGCCAGTTCTCTTGTGCTGTCTTAATGCTATTTTATTCATTTATTTAGGTATAACTGATACATAATATTTTATTAATTTTAGGTGTACATGATTCTATATTTGTATATATTGAGAAATGATCACCATGATAACTCTAGTTTCTTGGGAAAACTATTAAGGTTTACTGTCTTAACAACTTTGAAATATGTAATACAGTATTATTAATTGTATTCAGCATGCTGTATTTTATGTTCCCATGACTTATGTCTCTTATAACTGGAATTTTGTGCTTTTGACCCAGTTCACTCATTTCTCCTATTACTCCCACCCTCTGCTGTTGGCAGCCATCACTCTGTTCTCGATTATCTGTGAGCTCGGATTATGTTTATTATTATTATTTTTTTGGATTCTACATGTGAGATCATACAGTATTTGTCTTTGTCCGACTTACTTCACTTAGCATAATGCCCTGACAGCCCATCCATGTCATAAATGGCAAGATTTCCTTGTTTTTTATGTCTGAATATATTCCATTGTATACACACACACACACACACACACACACACACACACACACACATTATTTTCTTTATTCATTTACCTGCTGATAGGCACTTAGGTTTGCTTCCATTTTCTTGGCTATGTAAATAATGCTGCAGTGAACATGGGAATGCATATATCTTTTTGAGTTAGTGTTTTCATTTAAATACCCACAAATAGAATTGATGAGTCATATGGTAGTTCTATTTTAAATTTTTTGAGGAAACTTTATATATTTTTCACCATGGCTGCAACAATTTACATCCTTACCAATAGTGCATGAGGATTCCCTTTTCTCCACATCCTCACCAACACTGGTTATTTCTTGTCTTTTTGTAATAGCCATTCTAACAGGTGTGAAGTGATATTTCATCGTAGTTTGATATGCATTTCCGTGATAATCAGTGATGCTGCCCACCTTTTCATGTACCTGTTTTCCATCTGTATGTCTTTTTTGGAAAAATGTCTGTTGAGAGCCTCTGCCCATTTTTAAAAATCGGATTGTTTATTTTTTGCTGTAAGTTGTATGAGTTCTTTGAATGTTTTAGGTATTAACCCCTTATCAGATATATGACTTAAAGTATTTTCTCCCAATTGTTATGTTACTTTCTCATTAGTGGTTTCCATTGCTGTGCAGAAGCTTTTTAGTTTGATGTAGTCCTGATTGTTTATTTTTGCCTTTTTTACCTTTGTTTTTGGTGTAAAATCCAAAAAATCATTGCTAAGACAGGTGTCAAGGAGCTTACTGCCTATGTTTTTTTCTAGGACTTTTATGATTTCAGGTCTTATGATCAAAGTTTAAATCCATTTTGAGTTGATTTTTGTGTGTGGTGTAAGATAATATAGTCTGGCTTCATGTTTTTTGTTTGTTTTTTTGTCTGCATGTGGCTGTCCAGTTTTACCAGCACAATTTATTGAAGATATTGCCCTTTCCCCATTGTACAGTCTTGGCTCCTTTGTTGTAAAATAATCAGACATATTGGAATAGGTTGATTTCTGGACTCTATTCTGTTTCATTATCTGCGATTCCATTTTCATGTCAATACCATACTGTTTGGATTATAATAGTTTTGAAATAGAGTTTGCAAACATAGAGAGTGATCTCTCCAGCATACTTCTTTCTCAAGATTACTATGACTATTCATGGTCTTTTTCAGTTATATAAAATTTTAAATTATTCATTCTATTTCAGTGAAAAATGCCATTAAAATTTTGATTGCACTAAATGTGTAGATGGCTTTAGGTAATATGAACACTTTAACAGTATTAATTCTTCCAAGCCATAAGTATGGAATATCATTCCATTTATTTGTGTCTCTTTCAATGTCTTTTATCACTGTTTTATAGTTTTCAGACTACAGGTCTTTTGCTTCCTCGGTTAAATTTATTCCAAGATAGTTTTTTTAATGTAATTTTAAATAAGATTCTTTTCTTTTTCTTCTTTTTTATTAAGATATCACTGATATACATTCTTATGAAGGTTTCACATGAAAAACATTGTGGTTAATGCATTCACCCATATTATCAAGTCACCCATACCCCATTGAAGTCAGTCTATCATCGTAGTAAGCTGCCACAGAGTCACTACTTGTCTTCCCTGTGCTGCACTGTCTTCCCGTGATTCCCTGACACAACATGTGTACCAATCATAATATCTCTCAATCCCCTTCTCCCTCCTTCCCCACACATCCTGCCCCACCCCTCCCCTTTGGTAGCCACCAGTCCCATCTTGGAGTCTGTGAGTCTGCTGCTATTTTGTTCCTTCAGTTTTGCTTCCTTATTATACTCCACAAATGAGAGAAATCATTTGGTCCTTGTCTTTCTCTGCCTGGCTTCTTTCACTGAGTATAATACCCTCTAGCTCCATCCATGTTGTTGCAAATGGTACGATTTGTTTTCTTCTTATGGCTGAATAATATTCCATTGTGTATATGTACCACATCTACTTTATCCATTCATCTACTGATGGACACTTAGGTTGCTTTCCTATCTTGACTATTGTAAATAGTGTTGCAATAAGCATAGTGGTGCATATGTCTTTTTGAATCTGAGATCTTGTTTCCTTTGGGGAAATTCCTAGGAATTCCTGGGTCAAATGGTATTTCTATTTTTAGTTTTTTGAGGAACCTCCATATTGCTTTCCACAATAGTTGAACTAGCTTACATTCTCATTAGAAGCATAGGAGGGTTCCTCATTCTTCACATCCTCACCAGCATTTGTTGTTGCTGGTCTTTTGGATGTTGGCCATCCTAACTGGTGTGAAGTGATCACATTGTGGTTTTAATTTGCATTTCCATGACAATTAACTATGAGGAGCCTATTGGCCATCTGAATTTCTTCTTTGAGAAGTGTCTGTTCATATCCTCTGCCCATTTTTAATTGGGTTATTTGCTTTTTGGTTGTTAAAGCATGTGAGTTCTTTATATATTTTGGATGTTAACCCCTTGTTGGATATGTTGTTTACAAATACATTCTGCCATACTGTAGGATGCCTTTTTGTCCTACTGATGGTGTCCTTTGCTGTACAGAAGCTTTTTAGCTTGATGTAGTCCCATTTGTTAACTGTTGCTTTTGTTTCCCTTGCCTGAGCAGATGTATCCAAAAAAAAGTTGCGCATGTTTATATTCAAGAGAGTTTTGTGTATGTTTTCTTCTAAGAGTTTTATGGTTTCATGACTTACATTCAGGTCTTTGATCCATTTCGAGTTTACTTTTGTGTATAGATTTAAACAATAATCCAGTTTCATTCTCTTACATGTACCTGTCCAGTTTTGCCAACACCAGTTGTTGAAGAGGGTGTCTCTTCCCCATTTTATGTCCATGGCTCCTTTATTATATATTAATTGAACATATATGCTTGGGTTTATATCTGGGCTCTCTATTCTGTTCCATTGATCTGTGGGTCTGTTCTTGTGCCAGTACCAAATTGTCTTCATTACTGTGGCTTTGTAGTAGAGCTTGAAGTCGGGGAGAGTAATCCAGCCCATTTTATTCTTCCTTCTCAGGATTGCTTTGGCTATTTGGGGTCTTTTGTGGTTCCCTATGAATTTTGCAACTATTTTCTCTAATTCGTTGAAGAATGCTGTTGGTATTTTGATAGGGATTGCATTGAATCTATAGATTGCTTCAGGCAGGATGGCCATTTTGACAATATTAATTCTTCCTATCCATGAGCACGGGATATATTTCCATTTATTGGTATCTTCTTTAATTTCTCTCATGACTATCTTGTAGTTTTCAGAGTATAGGTCTTTCACTTCCTTGGTTAGATTTATTCTTAAGTATTTTATTCTTTTTGATGCGATTGTGAATGGAATTGTTTTCCTGATTTCTGTTTCTGCTAGTTCATTGTTAGTATATAGGAATGCCACAGATTTCTGTGTATTAATTTTGTATCCTGCAACTCTGCTGAATTCAGATACTAGATCTAGAAGTTTTGGAGTGTATCCTTAAGGGTTTTTTATGTATAATATCATGTCATCTGCAAACAGTAACAGTTTAACTTCTTTACCAATCTGGATGCCTTTTATTTCTTTGTGTTGTCTGATTGCCGTGGCGAGGATGTCCAGTACTATGTTGTGTATAAGTGGAGAGAGTGGGCATCCTTGTCTTGTTCTTGATCTTAAAGGAAAGGCTTTCAGCTTCTCACTGTTAAGTATGATGTTGGCTGTGGGTTTGTCATACATGGCCTTTATTATGTTAAAGTACTTGCCCTCTATACCCATTTTGTTGAGGGTTTTTATCATGAATTGATGTTGAATTTTATTGAATTCTTTTTCAGCATCTATGGGGATGATCATGTGGTTTTTATCCTTTTTGTTGATGTGGTATATGACATTGATGGATTTTTGAATATTGTACCATCCTTGCATCTCTGGAATAAATCCTAGTTGATCATGATGAATGAGCTTTTTGATGTATTTTTGAATTCTATTTGCTAATATTTTGTTGAGTATTTTTGCATCTATGTTCATCAGGGATGTTGGTATGTAATTTTCTCTTTTTGTTGGGTCTTTGCCTGGTTTTTGTGTTAAAGTGATGCAGGCCTCATAGAATGAGTTTGGAAGTATTCCCTCCTTTTCTACTTTTTGATACTCTTTAAGGAGGATAGGTCTTAGGCCTTCACTAAATGTTTGATAAATTCAGCTGTGAAGCCATCTGGTCCAGTGGTTTTGTTCTTAGCTAGTGTTTTTTATTACCAATTCAATTTTGTTCTTGTAATTGGTCTGTTCAGATATTCTGTTTTTTCCTGGGTCAGTCTTGGAAGGTTGTATTTTTCTAGAAAGGTGTCCATTTCTTATAGGTTATCCAGTTTGTTAGCATATAATTTTCATAGTATTCCTTAATAATTCTTTCTATTTCTGTGGTGTCTGTAGTGATTTTTCCTGTCTCATTTCTGATTGTGTTTATTTATGTAGACACTCTCTTTTTCTCGATAAATCTGGCTAGTAGTTTATCTATTTTGTTTATTTTCTCAAATGAACTCCTGCTTTCATTGATTCTTTTCTTGTTTTAGTCTTCTCAATTTTATTTATTTCTTCTCTAATCTTTATTATGTCCCTTCTTCTAATGACTTTGGTCCTCGTTTGTTCTTCCTTTTCTAGTTTCATTAATTGTTAGTTTAGACTGTTCATATGGGATTGTTCTTCCCTGAGGTATGCCTGAATTGCAATATACTTCCCTCTTAGCATGGCCTTTGCTGTGTCCCACAGATTTTGCGGTGTTGAGTTATTGTTGTCATTTGTCTCCATATATTGCTTGATCTCTGTTTTTATTTGGTCATTGATCCTTTGTTTATTTAGGATATATGTTGTTTATTTGTATATATGTCATTGTATATATGGTCATTGATCCTTTGTTTATTTAGGATATATATGTTTATTTGTATATATGTTGTTAAGCCTCCATGTATTTGTGGGCTTTTTTTGTTTTCTTTGCATAACTTATTTCTAGTTTCATACATTTGTGGTCTGATAAGCTGGTTGGTACAATTTCAGTCCTTCTGAATTCAGTGAAGTTCTTTTTGTGGCCTCTTATATGATCTATTCTTGAAAATGTTCCATGTGCACTTGAAAAGTATGTGTATCCTGCTGCTTTTGGGTAGAATGTTCTTTAGATACCTGTTAAGTCCATTTGATCTAATGTATTGTTCAGTGTCTCAGTTCCTTTTTTTATTTTCTGTCTGGTTGAACTCTCTGTTGATGTGAATGGTGTGTTAAAGTCTCCTTAAATGAAGGTGTTGCAGTCTCTTTTCCCCTTTAATTCTGTTAGTATTTGTTTCACATGTGTAGGTGCTCCTGTATTGGGTGCATAGATATTTGTAATGGTTATATCCTCTTGTTGGACTGACCCCTTTATAATTATGTATTGTCCTTCTTTGTCTCTTGTTACTTTCTTTGTTTTGAGGTCTATTTTGTCTGATACAAGTACTGCAGTTCCTGCTTTTTTCTCTCTATTATTTGCATGAAATATCTTTTTCCTTCCCTCCACTTTTAGTCTGTGTATGTCTTTGGGTTTGAAGTGGTTCTCTTGGAGGCAGCATATAGATGGGTCTTGTTTTTATATCCATTCAGTGACTCTATGTCTTTTGATTGGTGCATTCAGACCATTTACATTTAGGGTGAATAATGATAGATATGTACTTAACTGCCATTGCAGGCTTTACATTCTTGGTTATCAAAGGTTCAAGGATACTCTCTACTGTCTAACAGTCTAACTTAACTCACTTAATATGCTGTTACAAACACAGTCCAAAGGTTCTTTTTTCCCCTCCTTTTTCTTTCATCTCCAATATTTTATATATTAGGTATCATATTTTATACTCTTTCTATCCCTTGACTGACTTTGAGGGTAGTTGATTTAATTTTGCATTTCCTTAGTAATTAATTGGTCTGCTTTCTTTTCTGTGGTTTTATTTTCTCTGGTCACAGCTGTTTAGCCTTAAGAACATTCCATCTGTAGCAGGCTCTCCAAAATACACCATAGACAGTTTGTGGCATGTATATTCTTTCAATTTTTGCTTATATGAAAATTGTCAAATCTCTCCTTCCAGTTTTAAGTATATTCTTGCTTGGTAGAGTATTCTTGTTTTAAGGTCCTTCTGCTTCATTGCATTTAATATATCATGCCAATCCCTTCTGGCCTGTGAGGTTTCTGCTGAGAAGTTTAATGATAGCCTGATGGGTTTTCCTTTGTATGTGATATTTTTTCTCTCTCTGGCTGCTTTTAATAGTCTGTCCTTATCCTTGATCTTTGCCATTTTAATTATTATATGTCTTGGTGTTGTCCTCCTTGGGTCCCTTGTGTTGGGAGATCTGTGCACCTCCATATCCTGAGAGGTTATCTCCTTCCCCAGATTGGGGACGTTTTCAGAAATTACTTCCTCAAAAATAGTTTCTATCCCCTTTTCTCTCTTTTCTTCTTCTGGTACCCCTATAATGCGAACATTGTTCTGTTTGGATTGGTCACAGAGTTTTCTCAATACTCTTTTATTCCTAGAGATCCTTTTTTCTCTCTGTGCCTCAGCTTCTTTATATTCCTGTTCGCTGATTTCTATTGCATTTACTATCTCCTCAACTTCATCTAATCTGCTTTTTAATCCTTCCATTGTATGTTTCATTTTAGATATTGTATTTTTCCAAGTTTGTTTCTCATTTTTGAATTCATCCCTTAGGGCTTGAATAATTTTCTGTAGCTCCATGAGCATGTTTATGATTTTTATTTTTAAATGTCTTATAGGAAGATTGCTGAACTCTGTTTCACTTGGCCCTCTTTCTGTTTTTTGTGGGATTTTGGTTTGAACCAGGTTCCTTTGACATTTCATATTTGTAGTTGGTGCCCTTTAGTGCCCAGAAGCTCTAGTCTCTGGAGCCTCTCAGCCTCTGGAGTGATGGTGGGGGTCTCAGGCAAAGCAATGCTGGTGCCTGCTGGGAGGAAAGACCTCTTTCCTGCCTCCCAGCTACAGTGCCTGCGTCCATTGCCAGGGCTAGTGGGCTAAGCGTGCAGGGAGGAGCCTCTAAGCTATGCACTTGTAGCTGTTGTAGGTGGGCCGTCTTCTGCTGGCCTGGTGCTGTGGTGGGGGCAGCCAGTTTGCAAAATGGTGCCAGCCAGGAGGAAGGATCATCAGGCTGTCTGTTGCAGTGGGGGGTCTCGTAGGTGCATTACCTGCTAGGGGGATGCAGCATCCGAAGCTACTGAAAGTTCCCAAAATCTGGCACTGTGGATCATGGAGTATTTTAAGCTGAAGGAATTTGAGAATTGGCAGGTGCAGGGACTCTGTGACTTCCCCTGCTGAGGTCAGAAAACCCTCACATGAGAGGTGCCCTTCCCATAGCCGGAGAAAAGGCACATCGTGACCATTGAAGATGGAGGGACACCCACAGGAATGTAACCACGGAAGCTTCCCCCAGTTTCCTAGGCTTAGCTCAGACCTAGTCCCATCATGTTTTTGCATGACTTTCCATTGCTCATCAAACCTAGTACAGAATACTCAGGTTTAAGGGTTTCTTCCTGTCTTCATGTCCTTCTGAAGGCTCCCCACATACAACTCATATTATGTAAGTGTGAAGAAATAATAAAATGCTGATAACAACAACAACAACAACAACAAAAAAAACCACTGGGCTGAGTGCACCAGACAATGTTGTCCACCTGTTCTTTCTCCTGCGCAGCATGCTCTGTGCAGTCCTTGCCCCTTTAGCAGCCCTTTAGCTGTTAGGAAGTCTCTCAAAGTACCCACCTTTCTTCTGTCCCTGAGCAGCCGGTTTTGGGTACCTGTTCTCCACAAGTGGCTAGAATCTCAGTCTCTCCAAGTATTCTGCCTGTCTTTACTTTTGAACCCCAGTAATCTCCAGTGCACCATGTAATGTAGGTTCGTGCTCCCAGAACAGATCTCCAGGGCTAGGTGTTCAGCAGTCCTAGGCCTCCATCCCCTCCCTGCTCTGTTTCTCTGTCTCCTGCTGATGAGCTGGGGTCGGGGAAGGGCTTGGGTTCCACTGGATCTCAGCTTGGCACTTCACCATTTTCATGAGGTCTGCTCTGTTCCCCAGGTGTAGGCATTCTGCCTCAGCCTTCTTTCTTGTTGCTCTTTCAGGATTAGTTGTATTTGGTATATTTTCATATTATATGTGGTTTTGGGAGGAGGTTTCTGTCTCATGTCTCATGCCATTTTCTTTATGCCAATCCAATTATTTTCTTTTTCTGATAGTTCATTATTAGTAAATAGAAATGCAGCAGATTTTTGTATATTGATTTTTTATTCTGAAATTTTACTGTATTTGTTGATATTTTCTAACACTTTTTTGGTGGAGTCTTTAAGGTTTTCTATATATATCATGTCATCTCCAAATAGTGACAGTTTTACTCCTTCCTCTCTGATTTGAATTACTTTTGTATCTTTTTCTTGCCTTATTGCCATGGCTAGGACTTCCAGTGCTATGCTGAATGAGCATCCTTATCTCTTTCCTGATCCTATAGGATTGACTTTCAGCTTTTCACCATTTAGTGTGATGTTAGCTGTAGATTTTTCATATATTACCTTTATTAAGTTGAGGCATATTCCCTCTATACTCACTTTGTAGAGAACTTTTATCATAAGTGGGTGTTGAAATGACATTTTTTAAATCTTAGAGCTGAAAGTTTGTATCCTTTTCCAGTCTCTCCCTGTTTTCTTTCACCCTCTAGAATTATGCTAAGTGAAGTAAGTGAAAGACAAATACCCTTCAATAGTAATAGAGCTAAAAAGATCTCTGCTTTTACATGTAAATAGTAACATATTTAGTCTGTATGGTTTATATATGCGACATGTGTTAGCTAGTCAGAAAGTTGATACTTAAATTCCCACAGTTATTCATATATATATTTGCACTATTAAATGGGGACTGAGTATAAAGTTTGCTAAGTGTTTAAATCATTGGAAACACAAAGTCTGTGTGAGGAGAGGTCATCATGCCTGAATCATATACTTTTAGACAACTTTGAATTGCTTTTTAAACCATGAATTTCTACTTTTAAGATCTTTTTTCTTTTGGATACTCCATTAATTATTTTTTTATTTTTCTTCTTTAAAAACTGATTTCTCATCATTGAACTTAAATGATGCTGCTATTATGTTAAAATATAAATAAGAAATATCTCTGTTCCCAAATGTGGAATTTTTAGTTTTTCTCTCCCTGATTTCATTAGACTCATGACCTGATTTCTAAACAATATCATTTTCTTTCCTAATCTTTACTGTGTCATTATACTATGCTTACATCTGCCCTTTTATTTGCATTTCAAAAACCTCAGTTCAAGTCATAAATATACTCATATCGTTTTATCTTTCTCTCCTAGGAAGTTAACATAGGTCTGGCATAGTGTCATTGTTGAATAAATGAATTACTGTAGTAGTCTACTTGCCAGGTCTTCTGCAGTTGTCTTCTTACCATTCTGCCTGATTTTCTAGACCATAAACACTAGAAGCTTGTACTGAAAATCTAGTTATGATCATTTCTTTCTTTAGTAATTCATTCTAGTTTTTGACAGTTCTCCTTCTTGCAAGTTTCTTCCTTTATATTGACTAAAAAATATCTTTTTTGAATTATGTCTTTGGCTTTAATTTGTTCCACCCTATTTTATTCCATGTAATAATAGCTCTTCAAATATTTGGAGAAACTTCTTATATGTGCTTCTTACTTTTCTTTTTATGTTTCTGACTAAATCTTTTTATGTAATTGTTTCCAGGCACTTTACCAGTTTGAAAGTGCTTGATCTTTCAGAGTGCTTCTTATTCTATTTTGGACTCTAGTAAAAAGGAATACAGATCCATTCTAGCTTAAGAGTGAGGAATGTTGTAAGACTACCTCAGAAGTTTGATGACAGACACTACAGTGCTGCCAGAGTTTACTGGAGATAGACCTTAGACAGCTGCACACCCTTTCTCCTGTGGCATATCTGTTTCTTTCTACATGTGTGTAGTGTTAATCTGCTTTTACTGGCAAGTCTCTGCCCAGAGTTTCTGCTGTTGTGTAACTGTGGTTTTACACATGACCTCCTATGGTTGCTGGAGCTTTTTCTACGGGATAGCAGATCTTGATACATCTTTTCAGCTGCTCAGTCTCTCATTTTTTCTATTCAGAATTCCCTAGCAGAGGAATTTGATTTGTCTAGGTTGTTTTGGTCATAAGTTGCTTGCCAAATTTAGATGCCCTCCCCAACCTAATAGTGCCATTCATTTATTCAATAAGTATTTTATTAAGTATCTAATATATAGAATTGTTCTACGCCTGGCATACATCAGTAAACAAAGCAGGCCAAAAATCATGTTTTTATTATAGTGAGGTGGGACAGACAAGTAACAGTAATTGTAATAGCCAAATAAATGATTTAGTAATTTCATTCTGGCTAGTAAGAGGAGTGGTGGTAGTGTTGTAGCTCCTGACATGACTGCTGCCCTTCCTTGAACTGTGGGTGGTGCCATTTTCATAGAAGGGCATGAGGGCCAATGGACATCATAAAAAAGTCTATTGTAGATAACTTCTGATCTAGTTGTTCAGATAAACATATATAAAAGGATTTAGTGAATTAGTACTAGAGAGCATTTCTCAAAGTTGAGAGTCTGTGTTAAACCAAGTAGTATATACTTTCTACATCTACACTCTAAGCACGCAATAATTTGCACACTCAAATAATTAATTTTTGTCATTGGCACAATTATCAAAGCATTCTGTTTTGTGTAGAGCAGAATATACTTCTTCACCTAATTAACCCCTACTCATTCTTTAGTTCTTCTGCAGAAATACTTCCTTCTTAGAGCTACCAGCAACTCCATACCTGTAGCATACTAGGTAGCAACCCCAGAATGACTCTTGTGGGGTCATTGGCCAAAACTAGAACAGTCACTTTGCCAGGGGGTGGTGGATGGCTGGATCAACTTAGGTCACTTGCTAACCCACGAAGCTAGGCTGGGTAGCCTGACAGCCCTACCAGGGCCCAAGGGAAAGTGGGTTACCAAACATAAAGTAGGGAAAAGTGTGCCTAACTATGCCAGTATTTCCTCACCCTTCCTTAATTTGTTTTGGGCAGTTTTTCTAGTATACATACCTTCCACCCTCCCCCCCCCCCCCCCCCCAGGAAAGCCATTTCCTAATACCCTGGTGCCCTGCTGAGGATCCCCTTTTAATATATTAACTCCATTTGGTTATCATTTTTCTTGGTTTTATGATGGGATGGGAGAGTAGGGCCTGGGAAGAAAAACATGAAGGCATTGACAAATAACCACCCCTCGTCTTTCCAGATTAGCTGCATATAGTGCAGTGGACAGTCACAATGTCTGCTTAGCACCTCTCCTTTCTAGGAAGTGATCCATTTCTTCTGAGGAATTTCTTCCTCTCCCTACCCAGTCACCCCGGACCATTTAATATGTAGTGCACATAGGAACTGCTTCCACCGCCAGTCTGATTGACATGACCTACTTTTCCTGTGGTCATAAAGATCGGTCCACATGGGGATATCTAACTGTAGAACAATCTTCCCTTACTGTGGCTTACTCCTCGAAGTAATATGTCATCTTCTTAGCATTCTTAAATACAACTAGTATTGCTTGTAAGAATCATTATCAGATAAAGTATATGGATTTGGGAAGTAAGTTTAATCCTCCACTAAATGCTTAAAAAGAAACAGAAAATATTTGTTCACTTTTTGTTAAGAGTGCTTTCCAGAAGTTGTTAGCTACAGCAATTTATGTGTTTGATACTTGGAAATCAAGTTATTGTAGCTCTTCCCACATTTTATTTGTAGTGAAATACTTTTTTACTATTTTTATTTATGCCTTTTTCTAACCTAACTTCCATTTTCAAACATTATCATATATCTGAAAGACTTCTCACTCATGAATCATATTTCTGTGTATATTTATAAATGTTATAGTAGCATTTCAAAATATATAGTAGCATTTCAATGTTCTTGTTTTACTGAAACACTGATTATCACGAAATCAGTAAATAATATGTTGCCTCTGGAGAACTTTTAAAAGTTATGCTCCTGCCCATCAGGAACTTTTCATCTTTCAAACTGGCAGTAGTTGGTAGGGATGTAATGAAAATGTCTGTCTCATTCTTATGCACAGAATATAAAAAAAACTGTTAAATGTCTTTCTGATGGGCCCTTTGGTTTTGTGTAGGTCTTTTAAAGATTTTCATATTCTTTAACCCAGCAGTTACATATCTAAGAATTATTCTGGGTAAAAGTGATATGAGGATAAAGCTGTATATAAAAGGAACTTCACTTTTTGAGCATTGTTTATAATAGTGAGAAACTAGAAAATGGATGTACAATATCAAAGGCCCATTGTAAAAATGTTAAGTAATAAACCAATATGTCAAGCTAGATTTAGTTTGATCCCAATTCTCTAGAAAAAATACATGTGTCCAAAAAACCTTGGATAAAATTGCCCAGAATGTTAACAGTAATTGTCTCCAGGTATAGGATTATGGATGATTTCTTTTTTATGTTTTTATGTACTTAAAAATTTTTTTCCAGTTAACATTTATTATTTTCTAATTGGTAAAAATTAACACGATAAAATATTTTTGGAGCCTAAAATATATTAGATAAGACTTTCAGAACTGAATAAACAATGTAGAGACACCTGGTTAAATATGATGAGATAATAATATGCATTTATCTTTGTTTAAAATGTCAGAGAGATGTAAGCTTAAAACAATTTGTATATATTATTGAATTTATTAAAGTAAACATTTAACTCAGTAAGAACTAAGTCCCAGGCATTCAGTATGCTAGGTGCTTCTAGCACATGGTACTAAACACATATGTTTTTAGATGGTACTAAAAGGAAGAAAAAGCTTATGGCCAGTTCTTCTAGAAGGTTTTCCATGGTCTTCTCTGCTCTGCGAGGTTAGGTTCCCTTCCGTCATTGTACTTACCATGATGCACTCAAATTATCAGTTCCTCCTAATACATCATGAGTTCCTTGAGAATAGGAGCCATGTCTTTTTCATTTGCTTATTTCTGTACCTAGCCATTTGTTATGTTAGCTCTGTTTGGGATATCAGAATTGGTTATACTTGAGATAGATTTTGAAAAATGAGTGCCTGTGATAAATCACTTTTAGTTTAGTTTACTCTCTCTCTTTTTTTTACCCCCACAAGTGGAAGTTGACTTACAGGGATGACAATGACAGGTGATAGTGGGTGATTAAAAAAAAAAATTATTAACAAATTGGATCAGATGTTCAAGGTTTCCTTAAGTTAGATGTACAAATAATCAGAATATTGTTGCCTTTACTTCAGAGTGAGCTGGGACAACACGTAAAATATGTAAACACATGAAGCTTTTTAAAGAAGTATAGCAAAAAGCAATTTAGATTTAACATGTACTTTCCATCTCCAAGTATTCACAGATTACATGCCCAATGTTTGATTATAAGTTGGTCCATTCTTTAGTGTCACAGGGTAATTTTATAACGATGATATAGACCACTGGTTTTCAGTCAGGGGCAATCCCCCCCACCCTGACCCTCAGGCCATTTGGTAATGTCTGGAGACATTTTGGTTGTAATGATGTGGTGAGTGGTAGGCTACTAGCAGTAGTGGGTTGAGGCTAAGGATGCAGATAAACATCCTATAATGCACAGGACAGTTCCCCTCTCCCCTCACCCCAACACACACAACACTTATCAGGCCCAAAATATCAGTAGTGCTGATGTTGAGAAACCCTGCCTAGACAATGGTCAAGTTCCCAGGCCACTTTTTTATGGGTCAGAAATATGTTACTTATAACGGTGTTTATATAAGTCATAACTGAAGCTTAGTGCTAACAGTACCATTTTATTTATCACTTGCAATTACTTTGTCTCCATAGAAAAGTTTTTTTTTAATGTTTCAACTTTAGTTACTGAAAAGATTGCTCTACTTACTGGGAACAAAGGGCGTGGTAGAAATTCTAGATTTCAGTGCCACTATTTTTCTTAGCTTTTCATATGTGTCACTCTTTTGTGAATCCATCGGATAGGGATTGCCCATCATTTCAATATTATGTTTAGAAGGTAAATACTTTTATGCCTTTAAAAATTTTCAAATTTTTAGTCACCGTATTGGTTTGTTCAACAAATATTCATTTAGAAGCAAGTGTTAATATAATGAGTATTCAGATTCTTTACTCCTCTATAACTAATTCACTTTGATTTTATTAATAGGGTCAGGAGCAGGTCTGGGGAAAATAATCCAGAGATTTCCACAGAAGGACTGGGATGATACGCCATTTCCACAGGGAATTGAATTGGTAAGTTGGTGTTGTACTGTTGTACTTTTATAATAATACTTATGTTATATTTATGTTACAGTTGCTATTAAATAATTTGGTGATTTAACTGTAATGTGTTACTAGAAATAATCCCCACTCCCTGCCCCCAAGTACAGTAATTTTTAAAAATTGAGGTATGTACAATAAAATACACAATTCTTAATGTATAGATTGATGAATTTTGACATTAGCTATCACCCAGATCAAGATACAAACATTCTCACTAATGTTTCCCCTACTCATCTATTTCACCCGTCCCCCTGCCACCCTCCATTATGGCAACCATCAGTCTCTTCTCTGTGTCTTAAGTACAGTAATCTCTTGAACATATTGATTCTGGAATGCCTGTTTTGCTGTTCTTTTCCCCTTTAAACTTTTCTCTAAAGATGAAATTGATGATCTTTACATACTTGGAAGCTGAAAAAATTCGTGATTCTTAGGCAAAACCTTAGCCTAGTAGCTTCAGTGATAGTGTGTCACTAAACAAATATTTATTTTATTTTTTCTGAAAATTTCTAAGTTATTGTTTTGGTGAAAACAGAACAGAAAACAAACAGAAAACTAAAGGTTGGTTTAGTGGTGACCAGTCTTGTTGAGTTTGGTCTTAAAATCACAAATCTGAATTCTTTCTTTTTAGTTATAGGTTGCTTTATAATATTGCAACTCAACTGCTTTATTTTTGTCAGCCATTTTAAAGGAATTTAATGGTTGAGTGTAATTTCTAATGGCTAGGACATTTTACCTGGTGGCAGATCCATGGTGGTAAAATGAGGGACTGGGAAGATGATCACTAAAGTATTTTGCAGTATGAGTATAAAGTTTGGTTCTCAAACATACTGGACTGTGTGTGTGTATGCATTCATATTGTATATATACATACATACATATACACATATATGGGAAGTGTTCTTTAAAGTTCTTCTTGAGAGGACATTTGGTGTATTGTGGTAGTGAAGGGTGCAGGCTGTGGGAAGACTGCCTGGGTTGAAATCCCAGCTGCATGGTGTGGTTTTTGACAGGTTACTTAACAGCAGCAGAGTCGTCATCTGTAAAGTGAAGATAATGACAGTACTAATCTCATTGGGTTGTTGTAAAGATAAAATAGGAAAAAATACTCATAAAATGCTTAGAACAATGTCTTCATAAAATGTTCAATAAATGAGGTAACTGATTGATCATTAGTATTGTTATTGTTGTCATTGTCATTGCTGTTTGTTTGCAATCTTACAGAACCTCCTGCAGAGGAAGAGTTGTTCATTTTCTTGTTGTCATAGTCAGAAATATCCATTAAGAATAAAGCTGATGTTGAAAAGTGTGAATTTTCTCATTCTAGCTAATGACTGCCCATTTCTGCTTCGCTGAAGATAAAAGATACATCGCTGAATGCTTAACTTTGATGGTTATAACTGAGCTGTACAAAGGTGGCTATGGGTTCTGCAGATCCACTTGAATTTTGGTATTAAAAGTAGGGAGAAAATGTGAGGATCTAAGGAAAGTAACTTTTCAGAGAGCTGTTGTATTCCTTTTTCTTCTCTCCCACATGTCAACAAATACTAGTAATTGGCCATATGGTATGAATAACCACAGCTTTTAAACCCTCTTTCAACATCCTTTTCATCCTTTTCAGTGATGACTGAATGGGGAAAGCTTTTGGTGCTGGGGTCCTTTCAGAACTTCCTTCACATCAAGGCATGGAGGGATATAAACTACCTCAATTTGACAGTATGAACTGTCAACCACCTTCATAAGTTTCAAGAACAACAGACATCTTTGGGGCAGATAAATATCATGATTTGGCACTAGCTATTTAGCTATGACAGAGAGGGGATAATTTTTGTGTTTTGAAAGCTAAGGGAATCGATACTGTGATCCCTCTGATGTTTCTCCAGTAGTAAGGGAGAGACACATTGATTTTACTACTTAGTAAATAGTATTTTTTCTTTGTATGGCTGACACTCCCATGTTCAAGTGTTGTCAATATCTCTCCAATAACAAGCAGAGTCCTGTGCTGCTGATTGGTAAAATGGAGGTGCTGAGAGGTAGACAGAACTTGTCTTCAGCTAAGATTTTTCTAGATCACTTCTTGGCTGATTCTTAGCAAAGCATTTCAACATTTTTTAGGCTAGATTAATATTTCAAAAATATTTGATCTGCTGGATTACATTGGGATTTTATTTTCTTTTTAATTTTTGTATAATTGATAGCAATTCTAATCCTCTAGTATCTATTTGTGCTTTGTCAAGTACACAATAAATGTATCTAACATCTATCAAAGCCCATTTTTAAAACATAATAAAATCATTAACTTGTATTTTTCTTGTCTTTTTATTATTTATTGCTTTGTCTTATACTTCATGTATTAGAGCAATGCAACTACTGTGCAAGTGAACAATAACTTGAATAACTGTGAAATACTGTATAATCTAGAGTAACTGCAATAGCTTCAAGATCTAATTGGCCTAATAAATTTTAGTCTTATTGAAGGTGATCTGGCTCAGTCCCTAAGTGGTTTGTTGACTACAGGGTGGTAGTGACCCTTTTCCAAAAGTTAATAGGGCAAAAAATCTTATCCCTTCCAAGACAGCAGAACAACTTTTAGCATATAACATTAATGTTAATATCTGAGAGTTGTATAGGACTGATAAACTATGATGAACTCACATAAATTAGATGATTGGCAGGAATATAAGTAAACTGTGGAGTAGGAAGTTTAAACAATTTTACTGAGGTCTAATAGCTAAGATGCAGAAAAACTAAGATTCAAGCTCAAGTCTTTCAACTCTTAATACTAGCCAAGATCTGAAAGTATTTTGAGAGTGACTTTAAGTGATGGTTAGCATTTGTATCTTAGTGTGAATGCCAGATCTGAAAACAGGGTTATAATTTGGAAGAATTGAGGCTCAGAAATGTTTAAAGAATGCTACATTATTGGATAGAAACCAAATTCACTTATTTATTTTATCTGAGGACAAATGGGTTCAGAGATAATGTTATATTAAAATTATTTTCTTTTGCCTCCTCTCCTTCCCCAGATAGCATATATCTGATGTTTATAAATTCTAACTGAAAAGTAATGTATTCAGCCTAAAGACTAAACTTTATGACTTGTGGAAAAGGATTTTAGGAATTCATTCACTAGTAAGTCAAATCTCAAATTTAATTTAAAGGATGCTGAACTTACTCTTTCTGTTTTTATGTAAAGAATTGCCATTTTTTTCCTCTATTGAGAAATGCTGAACTTTAATTTGGATGGATTTTAAAAATAAAAATATGAAAATAAGCTAAACCAAACATAATGACTGCTTTTCCCATTCTGGAATATTTTTATCTTTTTCTTGTGCTTTTTAGGCATACATGGAAACCACAGACAGTCATATAAATAAAGTTTCAGTTAATTTTAGTGACAATATTTCAAAGAAAATTTAAGAATTGTTTTGCAGAGGCATTCTATGGCTAACAATCTATTTCTGATTTGGGGAACAAATGTTTTTATTGGCTAGGTTTTAGACATCAGCAAAATAGTATTGTTTCGGCAGTAGCCCTTTTTAAAGAGTCCCTGTCTCAGAAGAGAATCTTTGTATATCCTAATTAAGAATATATGCGATAATAGGGTATGCCTGCATTGAGGCATTTATAAATCTATCTAATTTTTTTAAAAGACTAAAGTATTGTAACAAAAAGAAATGTTGTTACTTGAGTTAAAGAGGAATAAACAGAATTTCTAAATTTGAGGTTCTTCAGAAATCAATTCAGTAATATATAGACTAGTGATTTGACTACCTTTAGTATAGATCCAGTTTTCTGTAATTGTAAATATAGATTGGGGCGAAGAGGGAAAAATATCTTACATTCAACATTCTACAGTTGTGACATGGGAGAATTAGCCTTAGAATGGGATACTATCTGAGGGCAGAGAACTAAATATAAGCACCAATTCTTTAAGCTGTTTAGAATGCACTGAATACCACAAATGGGATAACAGTTGTCCATCTGACCTAGATGTAAGTACTGTTTGGTTAGGGAACTGAGCATAGGAAGATGGAAGAGAATTTTCTGTCTTCTTTGTTGAGGGATATACATGAAAGGAGAATGAGAAAGGTTACTGAACATGCTGAATGACAGAATCAGGTTTCACGAAGATTTTAAAAGGCTGGAGTTACAGGCCCTTTACCTAAGAAGATGAAATACAGTATGTAAAAATGTAGGTTCCTGCATGTGAATTAAAAAGCCAACTTTGTAAGTAACTATTTAGAATAAAGATAGGCAGGATCATTTGCCAGACAGATTTGAGGAAATACAAGAAGACAGCTAAGAATTTAAAAATATTAATTAGAAAAGGTACCTGTGAAAGATACTATAGGTGGCATCTAAAGCCTCTGTGCTGAGGTAGGGTATAGGGTGTTGAATTCTGTTTTAAAGATAGGGTGTTGAATTCAGTTTGTAAAGGATATGTGGAAGACTTGATTTTGCTTAGAGCTGAGGCCAAAAACATAAGAATATTGCTATGAAATAGAAAAAAAAAGCTGAGGCTTTTGAAACATAAGGACTACAAAAAGGACTTTGAAAGTTACAACGTTCACAACACAGCAAGTGAGTATAAGTGGAGTTGAGGCTGGAAAATGGTGTTTTGCACTCATATGTTTGTTTCCTACTCCTGGATACTTCTCTCTTTGAAGAAATAGAACCACTTGGCAGGTTGGAATCTGATGGAGTCTACACAGTGCATCTGAGATAGTAGACTAGCAGTTAATCTTGGGGTTATTCTCACAATCTTCCATGCTGGCTAAGTGGTTTGTTATCCTATACTAGACTTTCAGTTACTTACAGTTCTGCTTATTTTACTAATGCTTTGATAACGTCAGTTATGCTAGAGAATCTTTCACCTACCTAGTCTTCATGGTCTGCTACCTCAGTACTATTCTCAGAACCAGCTTAGCCAAGGTTTTCTTGTCATGCTGGGGTTCTGTTATATCTGATGCTTTGAGGCCATAAAGAACTTTCTGAGGAAGATGTAAATCTACACAGGTTTAACTTACTACAAATGTTGTTTGCAAATATGTGTTATTGGTTATAACCCCATGACATTTATTTTATAACTAGAAGTTTGTACCTCTTAATCCCCTTCACCTCTTTCATATGCCCCCCAAACCTTCCCACCTCTGGCCAACATCTTGTTTCCTGTATTTATGAGTCTGTTTCTGTTTTAGTTAGTTTGTTTTGTTTTTTAGATTCTGCATATAAGTGAAATCATATATTTGTCTTTCTCTCTCTGATTTATTTCACTTTAGCATAAAACACTTAAGGCCTATCCGTGTTGTTGCAAATGACAGTATCTCATTCTTTTACTTATGGCTAAGTAATATTCCACTGTGTAAATATACCATATCTTCTTTATTCATCTAGTGATGAACACTTAGGTTGTTTCCATATCTTGGCTGTTGTAAATAATGCTGCAGTGAACATAGGAGTACATATACCTCTTTGAATTTGTGTTTTTGTTTTCTTTGGATAAATACCCAGAAGTGGAATTTATGGATCATATAGTAGTTCTATTTGTAATTTTTGAGGAATTTTCATCCTATTTTCCATAGTGGCTGCACCAGTTTACATTCCCACTAACTGTGCGTAAGGGTTCTCTTTTCTCTACATTCTTGCCAACATTTGTTATTTTTTGACTTTTTGATAACTGCTAATCTGAGACGTGTGAGGTGATATCTCATTATGGTTTTGATTTGCATTTTCCTGATTAGTGATGTTGAGTATCTCTTCATGTTCTTGTTGGCCATCTGTATGTCTTCTTTGGAAAAATATCTATTCAAGTCCTCTGCCCATTTTTTTATCAGGTTGTTTGTTTTTTTGATGTTAAGTAAAAGTTCTTTATATATTTTGGATGTTAACCCCTTTATTGGATGTATTATTTGCAAATACCTTCTTGCATTCAGTAGGTTGCCTTTTTGTTGTTGATAGCTTCCTTTGCCATGCAAAAGATTTTTTATTTTGATGTAATCCCATTTGTTTATTTTAGCTTTTGTTGCCCTTGCCTGAGGAGATTGGTCTGAAAAAATATTGCTAAGACTGATGTCAAAGAGCTTGCTGGCCTTGTTTTATTTTAGCTTTATGATTTCAAGTCTTACATTCAGGTCTTTAATCCATTTTGAATTTATTTTTGTGTATGGTGTAAGGTAGTAGTCCAGTTTCATTCTTTTGAATGTAGCTGTCCAGTATTCCCAGCACCATTTACTGAAGAGACATCTTTTCCCCATTGTATATTCTTGTATAGTTTGTTGTACATTAATTGACCATGTATGTCTGGGTTTATTTCTGGAATCTCTATTCTATTCCACTGATCTGTATGTCTGTTTTTATGCCAGTACCATGCTATTTTGATTACTGTTTCAGTTTTCATATTTTTGGTGTTTTGTTTTCTCTGGAAACTAGTGGTATTGTTATTCTGTCAGTCTTTTGGACTTGAATCCTAGTCATGTCTTTGATTATTCTCTTATGCAATAACTGTAATCTAATTTTATTGCCTACAGGGCTCAGGCAGATCTAACCCATATTTTGGTATCTTTTTCCTTTTTTTTAATTTATTTTTTATATTTTTATTTTGCTATTATTAATATACAATTACATGAGTAACATTATGGTTACAAGACTCCCCCTATTATCAAGTCCGCACCACATACCCCCATTGCAGTCACTGTCCATCAGTGTAGAAGAATGTTATAGAATCACTACTTGTCTTCTCTGTGTTATACTGCCTTCCCCATATCCCCCTACCCCACCCGCACCCCACCCCCACCCCCACTGCATGATGTGTGCTAATTGAAATAGCCCTTTTCCCCCTTATCCCTCCCTTCTCACCATCTTCCCCAGTCCCTTTCCCTTTGGTAACTGTTAGTCCATTCTTGGATTCTGTGAGTCTGATGCTGTTTTCTTCCTTCAGTTTTTTCTTTGTTCTTATACTCCACATAAGAGTGAAATCATTTGGTATTTGTCTTTCTCCACCTGGCTTATTTCACTGAGCATAATACCCTCTAACTCCATCCATGTTGTTGCAAATGCTAGAACTTGTTTTCATCTTATGGCTGAATAATATTCCATTGTGTATATATACCACATCTTCTTTATTCATTCATATACTGATGGACACTTAGGTTGCTTCCATTTCTTGGCTATTGTAAGTAGTGCTGCAATAAACATAGGGGTGCATATATCTTTTTCAAACTGGGCTGCTGCATTCTTAGGCTGCTGCATTCTTAGGGTAAATTCCTAGGAGGGGGATTCCCAGGTCAAATGGTATTTCTATTTTGAATGTTTTGAGGAACCACCATACTGCTTTCCACAGTGGTTGCACCAATTTGCAGTCCCACCAGCAGTGTAGGAGGGTTCCCCTTTCTCCACATCCTCACCAACATTTGTTGTTTGTCTTTTGGATGGCGGCCATCCTTACTGGTGTGAGGTGATATCTCATTGTGGTTTTAATTTCCATTTCTCTGATGTCTAGTGATGTGGAGCATCTTTTCATGTACCTGTTGGCCATCTGAATTTCTTCTTTGGAGAAGTGTCTGTTGAGCTCCTCTGCCCGTTTTTTAATTGGCTTATTTGCTTTTGTTTGTGAGGTGTGTGAGCTCTTTATATAATTTTGATGTCAACCCCTTATCAGATATGTCATTTATGAATATATTCTCCCATACTGTAGATATCTTTTTGTTCTACTGATGGTATCCCTTGCTGTACAGAAGCTTTTTAGTTTGATATAGTCCCATTCATTCATTATTGCTTTTGTTTCCCTTGCCTGGGAGACATGTTCATGAAGAAGTTGCTCATGTTTATGTCCAAGAGATTTTTGCTTATGTCTTTTTCGAAGAGTTTTATGTTTCATGACTTACATTCAGGTCTTTGATCCATTTGGAGTTTACTTTTGTGTATGGGGTTAGACAGTAATCCAGTTTCATTTTCTTACATGTAGCTGTCCAGTTTTGCCAGCACCAGCTGTTGAAGAGGCTGTCATTTCCCCGTTGTATATCCATGGCTCCTTTATCATATATTAATTGACCATATATTCTTGGGTTTATATCTGGGCTGTCTATTCTGTTCCACTGGTCTATGGGACTGTTCTTGTGCCAGTACGAAATTGTCTTGATTACTGTGGCTTTGTAGTAGAGCTTGAAGTCAGGGAGTGTAATCCCCCCTGCTTTATTCTTCCTTCTCAGGATTACTTTTCTATTTGGGGTCTTTTGTGGTTCCATATGAATTTTAGAACAATTTTCTGTAGTTCATTGAAGAATGCTGTTGGTATTTTGATAGGGATTGCATTGAATCTGTAGATTGCTTTAGGCAGGATGGCCATTTTGACAATATTAATTCTTCCTAGCGAAGAGCATGGGATGAATTTCCATTTATTATTGTCCTCTTTCATTTCTCTTAAGAGTTTCTTGTAGTTTTCAGTGTATAAGTCTTTCACTTTCTTGGTTAGGTTTATTCCTAGGTATTTTATTCTTTTTGATCCGATTGTGAATGGAATTGTTTTCCTGGTTTCCCTTTCTGTTAGCTCATCATTAGTGTATAGGAATGCAACAGATTTCTTTGTATTAATTTTGTTTCCCACAACTTTGCAGAATTCAGATATTAGATCTTATAGTTTTGGAGTGGAGTCTTTAGGGTTTTTTATGTACAATATCATATCATCTGCAAACAGGGACAGTTTGACTTCTTCCTTGCTGATCTGGACGCCTTTTATTTCTTTTTGTTGTCTGATTGCCGTGGCTAGGACTTCCAGTACTATGTTGAATACACATGGGGAAAGTGGGCATCCTTGTCTTGTTCCCAATCTTAAAGGAAAAGCTTTCAGCTTCTCGCTGTTAAGTATGATGTTGGCTGTGGGTTTGTCATATATGGTCTTTATTATGTTGAGGTACTTGCCCTCTGTACCCATTTTGTTGAGGGTTTTTATCATGAATTGATGTTGAGTTTTGTTGAATGCTTTTTCAGCATCTATGGAGATTATCATGTGGTTTTTGTCCTTCTTTTTGTTGATGTAGTGGATGATGTTGATGGATTTTTGAATGTTGTACCATCCTTGCATCCCTGGGATGAATCCCACTTGATCATGATGGATGATCTTTTTGATGTATTTTTGAATTTGCTTTGCTAATATTTTCTTGAGTAATTTTGCATCTATATTCATCAGGGAAATTGGTCTGTAATTTTCTTTTTTTGTGGTGTCTTTGCCTGGTTTTGGTATTAGAGTGATGCTGGCCTCACAGAATGAGTTTGGGAGTATTCCCTCCTCTTCAACTTTTTGGAAAACTTTAATGAGGATGGGTATTAGGTCTTCACTAAATGTTTGATAAAATTCAGCAGTGAAACCGTCTGATCCAGTAGTTCTGTTCTTAGGTAGTTTTTTGATTATCAGTTCAATTTCTTTGCTGGTAATTGGTCTATTCAGATTTTCTGTTTCTTCCTGGGTCAGCCTTGGAAGGTTGTATTTTTTTACAAAGTTGTCCATTTCTTCTAGGTTTTCCAGCTTGTTAGCATATAATGTTTCATAGTATTCTCTCATAATTGTTTGTATTTCTTTGATATCTGTAGTGATTTTTTCTTTTTCTTTTCTGTTTCTGTTTATGTGTATAGACTCTCTTTTTTTCTTGATAAATCTGGCTAGGAGTTTATCTGTTTTGTTTATCTTTCAAAGAACCAGCTCCTGCTTTCATTGATTCTTTCTATTGTTTTATTCTTCTCAATTTTATTTATTTCTGCTTTAATCTTTATTACGTCCCTCCTTCTACTGACTTTGGGCCTCATTTGTTCTTCCTTTTCTAGTTTCATTAATTATGAATTTAGCCTATTCATTTGCGATTGTTCTTCTTTCCTGAGGTAGGCCTGTATTGCAATATATTTCCCTCTTAGCACAGCCTTCGCTGCATCCCACAGATTTTGTGGTGTTGAATTATTGTTGTCATTAGTCTCCATATATTGCTTGATCTCTGTTTTTATTTGGTCATTGATCCGTTGATTATTTAGGAACATGTTATTAAGCCTCCATGTGTTTGTGGGCTTTTTCGTTTTCTTTGTGTAATTTATTTCTAGTTTCATACCTTTGTGATCTGAGAAGCTGGGTGGTACAATTTCAATCTTTTTGAATTTACTGAGGTTCTTTTTGTGGCCTAATATATGACCTATTCTTGAAAATGTTCCATGTGCACTTGAGAAGAATGTGTATCGTGTTGCTTTTGGATGGAGTGTTCTGTAGATGTCCGTTAGGTCCATCTGTTCTAGTATGTTGTTCAGTGCCTCTGTCTCTTTACTTATTTTCTGTCTGGTTGGTCTGTGCTTTGCAGTGAGTGGTGTGTTGAAGTTTCCTAAAATGAATGCATCACATTCTATTTCCCCCTTTAATTCTGTTAGTATTTGTTTCACATATGTAGGTGATCCTGTGTTGGGTGCATAGATGTTTATAATAGTTATATCCTCTTGTTGGATTGGCCCCTCTATCATTATGTAATGTCCTTGTTTGTCTCTTTTGACTTTCTTTGTTTTGAAGTCTATTTTGTCTGATATAAGTACTGCAACTCCTGCTTTTTACTATTTGTTGCATGAAATATCTTTTTCCATCCCTTTACTTTCAGTCTGTGTATTTCTTTGGGTTTGAAGTGAGTCTGTTGTAGGCAGCATATGGATGGGTCTTGTTTTTTAATCCATTCAGTAACTCTGTATCTTTTAATTGGTGCATTCAGACCATTTACATTTAGGGTGATTATCAATAGGTATGTACTTATTGCCATTGCAGGCTTTAGATTTGTGGTTACCAAAGGTTCAAGGGCAATTCCCTTACTATCTAACTGTCTAATTTAACTTACTTCCTATACTATTACAAACACTACCTAAAGGTTCTTTTTTTTTCCTCCTTTTTCTTCCTCCTCCATTCTTTATATGTTATGAATCATATTCTGTACTCTTTGTTCTCCCTTCAATGACATCTCTTTATTCTTAGGAATACTTCCATCTATACGACTCCCTCCAAAATGCCCTGTAGAGGTGAATTGTGGGAGGTAAATTCTCTCAGCTTTTGCTTATCTGACAGTTGTTTAATCCCTCCTTAAATTTAAATGATAACCTTGCCGGGTAGAGTATTTTTGGATCAAGGTCCTTCTGCCTCATTGCATTAAATATATCATGCCACTCCCTTCTGGCCTGTAAGGTTTCTGCTGAGAAGCCTGATGGGTTTTCCTTTGTATGTGATATTTTTTCTCTCTCTAGCTGCTTTTAAAAGTCTGTCTTTATTCTTGATCTTTGCCATTTTAATTATTATATGTCTTGATGTTGTCTTCCTTGGGTCCCTTGTGTTGGGAGATCTGTGGACCTCCAATGGTTGAGAGACTATCTCCTTCCCCAGATTGGGGAAGTTTTCAGCAATTACCTCCTCAATGACATTTTCTATCCCTTTCTGTCTTTCTTCTTCTTCTGGTATCCCTATTATACAAATATTGTTCTGTTTGGGTTGGTCACAGAGTTCTTTCAATATTCTTTGATTCTTAGAGATCCTTTTTTCTTTCTGTGCCTCAGCTTCTTTGTATTCCTCTTGTCTAATTTCTATTCCATTTACCATTTCTTCTACTACATCGAATCTGCTTTTAAATCCCTACATTGTATGTTTCATTTCAGATATGGTATTTCTTAATGATTGAATCTCCATCCTAAATTCGTTTCTGAGGTCTTCAATATTTTTCTGTACCTCCATAAGCATGTTTATAATTTTTATTTTCAACTCTTTCAGGAAGATTGTTGAGTTCGGTTTCATTTGGCCCTCTTTCTGGGGTTTATGAGATTTTTGTCTGAACCATACTCTTTTGATGTTTCATTTTTCTGTGCAGTGCCCTCTAGTGTGTAGAAACTCCAGTCTCTGGAGCCGCTCAGCCCCTAGAGTGGGGTTGTGGGTTGTAGGGGAGCAGAGCTGGGGCCTGGGGGGAGGAAAGGTCTGCTCCTGTCTCCGGTGCTTGTCTCCAGTGTCAGAGGCAGTGGGCCAAGCACACACAGGTAAACTTCTGTGCTTTGAGTCTCAACTGTTGTAGGCGGGGCCTTCCTCTGGCTAGCCCTGCACCTGCGCAGTGACTGCAGGTTTGCCGGCTCGTGCCTGCAGGCCTGTAGGAAGGCTAGGCAGGCTGTGTGTTAAGGTGGGGGGCCTCGGAGCTGAGTAGGCAGTCAGGGGGATGGAGCACCTGATGCTCCTCAAAGTTCCCAACCAGCTGGGCAGAGCACTCCCAGACTACCTCGTCCAGCTCTACCTTCTCCTCCACAGCAAGCTCCGTGCAAACCCGCCCCTTCAGCAGCCCTCTCGCTGCTAGGAAGCCTCTCAGACTCCCTGTGTTTCCTCTGACACAGAGCGGCCAGGTGTTGATCCCCTCCTCCTGAAATGGCCGGAATGTCAGTTTTCTCAAGCACTCCGCCTGTCTGAGCTCCCCATCATCCAGAGCACCACACACTATAGGGTTCTGCTCACAAAGCAGATGTCCAGGGCTAGCTGTCCAGCAGCCCCAGGCTTTCACCCCCTCCTCGGCTCTGTTTCTCTTCCTCCCGCCAGTGAGGTGGGGTGGGGGAAGGTCTTGGGTCCCGCCTGATTAAGCCTTTTGTACGTTACCCTGTTTCTTGAGGTCTGCTCTGTTCATGAGGTCTGTATGCAGTGTGGTTCAGCCTTCTTTCTTGTTGCTGTCTGAAAGTTAGTTGTATTTATTATCTACATTTTTGTACTGTTTGTGATTTTGGGAGGGCTCTCTGTCTCACCTCTCACGCCGCCATCTTGGAGAACTCTCCATATGTGTTATCTTTTTTCTAAAGCAGGGTTAATATGGGGTGAGTTCTGGTAACAAGTATCCTGGAAAGTTTAAGCAAAATTAGTTCTTACCTAATTTCATTTCTAGCACTTTATAGCTAAACTGTCCCTAGTATAAATACATATTATGTAAACCAGAATGCTTTTGAGAGTGAAAGGTAGTGTATTGGAAAACATGCATAAACTGGGATTATTCTGAACAAATTGATGGGTATGGTTACATATACATATGCATACAAAAGGTTACTCATCCCAGATAATTAGAAAGTGCATAAATGTCCATAAAGAGGAGATTGAAGTAGTGGTGCCAGTTACTCATCAGAATATTACGTAACTGTTAAGAAAGTAAGAAGAAGATGTACAAATGGTAATAAGCACATGAAAAGATGCTAATAACAGCACTAATTATTAGGGAAATGCAAATCAAAACCACAGTGAGATACTTCTTCACACCTATTCTGACAGCTACTGTAAAAAAACCCCAGAAAATAACAAGTGTTGGCATGTATGTGGAGAGATTATAATCCTTGTGTGCTGTTGGTAGGAATGTAAAATGGTGTAGGTGCTATGTAAAACTGTATGGTGTTTCCTCAAAAAATTGAAAATAGAATTACTATATAATCCAGCAATTTTATTTCTGGGTGTACACCCAAAAAAACTTAAAGTAGGGACACAACTAGGTATTTGTACACACATGTCCGCATTAGCGTTATTCACAATAGCCAAAAGGTAGCAGCAGCCCAAGTATCCATTGACAGATGAATAGAAAAACAAATGTGGTATGTACATATGATGGAATATTATTCAGCCTTAAAAAGTAAGGAAATTCTGACATACTCTACAACCTGGATGAATCTTGAGGATGTTATGCTAAATGAAATAAGTCATCACAAAATAGCAAATACTGTCTGATTCTATTTATAGGAAGTACCTAGAGTAGTCAAATTCACAGAGATAGAAAGTACAGTGATGGTGGCCAGGGGCCAGAGAGAGGGAGAATTGGGAGGTTGTCTAGTGGGTACAAATTTTCAGTTTTATCAGGTGAAAAGAGTTTTGGAAATTGGTTGCAGAACACTGGGAACGTATTTTAACATTACTGAACTGTACACTTAAAAATAGTTAACCTAATAAATTTTGTTATGTATGTTTTACTGCTTTTAAATTTTTTTTAGAAAAGTTGTGAGATAGAGCTTTATGCAGTGATATGAGTAAATCTCTAAGACATATGGTTAGTAAATAGTGAAAATAATTTGGAGAAGAGAGAACAAAGTTAAAGGACTTATGCTACTTGGTTTTAAGACATGTAATAGAGCTCAATATTCAAGACACTGTGGTGTTATTGGCTTAAGGATGAACATGTAGATCTATGCAACCGTCTAGAAACAAACTCATAAATATATGGTAAATTCATTTTCAGTAGCATTACCAGGGGTTTCAGTTGTAGAAAAGATGGCGCTGGAATGACAATATCCATTTGGAAAAAGAAATTAGTTTTAACCCTACGTCATGCCAAGAATTAACCTGAACTGTAACATAGGTTAAGTGTAAAAGCTAAAACTACAAAGGTTTTAAAAAGAGAATATCTTTGCAACATTTAGTTAGGCAAAAACTTAAGATAGAACACCAAAAGATTAAGTTTTTCCAGGTTATTTGACAATTTTTGAAAAATGGTGTATCTTCATGCAAAAAAAAAAGGTGGATAATCAGATAGCAAGAAATCCCATTTTGCTTTATGGTTTTCACTTAGATCCACAGAATCTCGAGATGCTACTTGTGCCTTCTGTCTTTTGCACTTTACCTTTAGGGAGGAGCACAACACTGAAAGAAATGAGGGGACATGAGAGACTAGCCACAGTTCACTAAAGAGCTCAGAGCAGTTTTCTCAGGTATTATCTATTCTGCTGAGCCAAGTTTTCTTAAAGTTGGAATTTTGGATATATTCAAATCTCTGGGGTGACTTTGACAATACAACTTCTTTATTAAAGTTTTAATTGTTATAGATGGTAGACAACTTTAGCTATAAAAACACTATCATATGTGAAAGACTGATATGGAGGAAAGACTAATGCACTCTAGGATTTTATTTATATGTCTACATTAGTATATATACCTATATGTAGGTACATAATTTGATTATAAAAGGCAACAGCTATTTAGAGAGAACATCAAGTTTCTAGGTCACTTAATCTATTTTCATAGATATATAAGGAATGATATTTTGAAACTATCCCCCCATTCCCCAGTTCTTGATCTAATCAAGGTTTTGGTGGTCCAGACATCCTATGTACTGTATGAAATATGTTCACGTCTTTTTGCTTGAATTTTTGTTGTGTTTGGGTATTCATGTGGACCTTCCCAGTTATGTATATTACTGTGCATGTTCATCTTATAAACTTATAAATGTGCCAGTTTAAAAAGTCAAGTATTTGGTGGCCTCTAGTGGTCCTTATGTGTCTGTAAAAGGATGCTAATATCACCGGTATACAAAATTTTAGAGGGAGAGAGTTACTAAGGTGATAAAACAGAAATTTGTGTATTTATTGAAGAAAAACATTTAAAATCTTGGAGAACTAAAAGTTTATTAATCAATTATAAATCTATCAGTGATGTGGTTGTGTCTACTATTATAGCAAATTTTATCACTGGACTTTCTTTACTTTCAAGAAATGCCTTGAAATTATGTACATATATTTTAATTGAAAGTATTTCTATGTAACTTGTACTTATGTCAGCAATAGTATAATATTGCATTGCACTGAATGTGTCCAGGAAGAGGGATGGTAGGAATGATTTCTGACATCTCCTTAAATATAATAAAAACTAAAAATAGTGTCAATATTTCATAAAGTAATCAATTTATAATCCTTAGTAAAGCTTATTTCTTTAAATAGCTAATTTTGTCTAGCTTAAAGATATTCTAAGTTAGGCCAAAAATTATCCAGAATCTGAAATACACGTGGAAATTTGACAGATCAAAGTTGGGAAAGTTTGTATAAATCCAAGGTTTGGAAAACTAAAGAGAAAACTGACAGTTTTAAGTAAGTCAAATTTATTTTACATGCTTAAATTCATCTCCATTCATGCTAAAAATTAAATCTTGAAATCTAGAGACTTAATAACTTGCCCAAGGTCATATAGCTACTTACTTTGGCTGAGATGATAGTAAAACCCAGGTTTTGACTCTCTGTTAACGCTTTTTTAAAACTAAAATACACTATTTTTTGTGTTAGATGGGGCAAGCTGATTTTTTTTTTTGGTATCGCTAATGTACAATCACTTGAACAACATTATGGTTAGTTACTAGACCCCCTATTATCAAGTACCCCCCACATACCCCACTACAGTCACTGTCCATCAGCATAGTAAGATGCTATAGAATCATTACTTGTCTTCTCTATAAATACTGCCTTTCCTGTGTTGGGCAAGCTGATTTTTTCCTGCTACTTAAAAAAAAAAAAGGATGAGCCTTGTTCCAATTAGGAAGATTTAATTGGGATTAGAAAGACAAAAATAGAAAAGTGTTTTAACATTAAAATCAGTAGGACCTAATAACACAAATCTTTGATAATTAAGTAGTTGGCAGCTTTTATTTCTTCCAAAAATAGACCATATTTACAAGTAACACCTACAGTGTGTGTGAACTCAGGGATAACTGATTATGGTAGCCATAGTGTTCTAATGAAAAAGTTAAGATTGCACTATTGAGTTCATAACTGAAAGATTTTGCTAAGCATATAGCAGGATCATCAGTATTGTGCTCAAATTCAGTAATATGTACTTTGGAAGGAAAAATATAGTGCTCTAAAACTTACATGAGAGGTGCTGTCAATTTGTGAATTAATTGTGGTTTCCATTGTTTGAGATTCCCCAGGCTCTTTCCCCAGGCAGTGACTGCGTTTCCTGAGACTTGAGTACTAATAAACAAGATAAGGTAGAACCCTAGATTCTGGTTTTAAGTGTTTTGCTTTCTGACAGACCAGAAAATGGAAGAAGAGACATGTTCTGAGTTGAAACGAGGCGCAGGAGGGTCCTCTGCTCATAAGTACTATTTTCCACTCATTCCATCAACCAGAGATTCTGTTAAACTGAATGAAGCCTCTTTAAAATTTCTGGAAGGTACATTTCAATTTCACATGAATATTTACTTATATTAATATTTTTCTACCTAGATAATGTGTGTTATTTCATCTCACAGAACAACCTTTTCTTGTTGGTGACTGTGACAACTTAAAGTAGAATGATGTGATAATATTACTAAAAGTGAAGAATTGTTTCCTAAACATGAAGAGGGATAAGGGTGAAGTCCAGAAACTAATAACTTTAAGTACAGATCACTGGTGATTTTTTTTTAGATCATTAAAGAGTTGGCTGTGAGTACTTAGGAAAAACACAATTCTTTTCTTGGCAGTTTGCTCATTTGTTCAGAAGTTTGCCTTAAAATTTGTAGCCATTTTGAAAATTTAGTTTTATTTAGTTTAATGTCAGTTCATTCATTTAACAGATGTTTATTGAGTACTTTCTATATGTCAAGCACAGAGATGGATGTTGAAGATAGAGCAGTGAACGAGATAAAATCCCTGTCTTCTTAGAACTTAGACTTCTGGAGAGAGACTGGCACCAACCATAATGAATAAGTAAATTATAGAGTATGTGAGAAGTGATGAGTACTATTAAAAAATAATCAAGCAGTGACAGGAACAATGGTGGCCTATTAATTTGTAAATAACCAAGGCAAGCTGTTACCTGTTGCTTGCCAAATAGTCTTAGGGAAAGCAAATGAGCTAGTTTAAATAGCTTTTAGAATTTTATATATCTTTGATTTAACCAGGCAAATTGTAACTACTTTTAAAGAAATTATTAAAGAAAATATCCTTAATATGAAGTAGTGATGGACGTTAGTTTCTTCTTAAGGAATTATTTAGACATATGAGTTGTACATGACCGTGATTATTGTTTTATGTAGTCAAACAGGCTACACAATTAACGTGCAACCTATTTTAAAAAATATTTGTATCCCATTCAAGGACAAAGAAAAATGTAGAGAGATTTAGAGTCATATATTTGCAGTTTATCATTACAGAAAGCTATGTACAAGTTTTAAAATTCTGTGTATTTCTAAACTAATCCTGTAACTGAGCAGTTGTTTAACTGATATAGGACTTTTTAATTTGGGGCTTTTAAGGAAAAAATAATTCTTTGTACTTTTGATACCAGGGACATTTTTACCCTAATTATTTGTTGGTGGTCATAATATAGCATTTAAGGATTTTTGGGGGGATACAATCCATAGACTTAGCCTTTTTTTAGATTAATTTGTCTAGTTTCTAAATATAGAAATATTTAAATCAGGTTAGTTTGCCCTTTAAGATCACTAATGTTTAGTGATTCAGTAATTCTCTTTCACTCTTTTTTCTTTCTTTCCAGCTTGACAAAGATTTGTATAAAAAGACTGATTGGTAGGTTGTGATGTAGCCTCTCATTATTGGTAGACCTTTCTCTAAAGATCTTTTGTATATTTAAGGTGTAACACCTAGAAAGAAAATTTGGTAAAGTAATTAAGAGCATAGACTCTAGAACTCAAGGGCCTGAGTTTTAATTCTCACTAGTCTACTTAGTACTGTGTGACCTAACTTAAAATCTTCTCTGGAATGATGAAAATGCTGTGAAATCTTAAGGTTTGGAAGGGACCTAACAGGTTTCCAGGTCAAATTCCAATCTCCTTTTTTGATGATTAAATCACTTGTGTATAGTCTTGCCAAGTGGTCATATAGCTTTAGCCCATATTCAATATTTCCAGTGATTCATCCTTAAGTATTTTCTTAGTGCCTGTTAAATGCTGGACAATGTGTTAGGTGCAATGGTAAATAAGACAGATGAGGCCGTGCCTTCATGTTCAGTCTAGAGGCATTTGTATAGTGATGGTGAACTTCCTCTTGTATATATATTCACCTTCATAGTCTTACACACATCCTCTTCAAGGGCCTTGTTCTTTTCCACAAATTTGGAGGTTTTCCAAAAATTTGTAAGAGCATTAACCTGACCTATTCAGGTGAATATTCTAGTTGTTATTATACTTGGAAATATTATGGGGGTTTTTTTCTTCTTAAAACTCTGTTTGCTTAATTTGCATTAAATTATATACATATTCAAATTCCTTTTTCAAAAGTTGGAGTTTTAAAATGTTTGAATATGTCACTAACTGTACAGCTATGTCAGGCTTTTAATCTAATAAAATTGGATTTTCTAGAGCATATACAGGGCAGTATGTTAAATTTTTACCATCCTTTTAAATTACATTACACTAAGAGTAAGATTTCAGACACTTACGTAGCCAAGTTGAAGTGAGTAAGATGGGGATCTAGTTCCATCTAATGCTGGATATTATACTATATCAGCATAGTTTGGGATTTTAATTAAGTTGCTTTCTGCTTTTCAAGAAGAAACTTCAACTCTAGCAAATCTTTGGACATTATTTTTGGCTAGCTTTACAACGAATCATACTGAACACTGGAGACTAGTGCCAGCTATGCTAGTGGAGTCATGAGCTTTTGCTACTGCTCTGGCAGTTATTTTTAGAGGTGTTTGCTACAGTGCTGCAAAGGTATGAAAACGTTACAAGGCTTCAGATAATGTGAAGTTAATCGAATCCATAGCACACTGGATTAATATCTGGGTCAAGTTTCAAATACCAAAAGTGATGTATTTTATAATCTCAGATCACCATATCCCATTGGTTCAGGTAGCAACTACTTATATTTGGAGGTTAAGAGCTCACCAGTTGACTGAAGTCATTCATATTATCAGTTACCAAGCAGCTAGACAAGGCATTTCTTCAAGATTTAAAATAAAATAAGAGGGTGTAAGGTATAGGTCAGAATTAGCTATTATTTCTGTCTCTTAAAAGGAAGAGCAGAAGATAGCACTTTCCACATCCTAGCACAAAGGGAACCAGGAAGCAGGGAATCCGTACGAGGCACCTTCTAAGTGGTTTCAGGATTTTGGATGACTCTGGTTTGGAATAGATTAGAATTTGTGAATGCTGAAAGCAAATAAACTGTCGTAGTTAAGTGTGGAACTTGCAAAGTGATGCCCTACACCACCTGGCCTGGGCCATTGGTGTGTTGAACCATGTATGCTGTGTAAATAACATCTGTGTTGCATGAAGTGGAAGAGTTGAAGAGCATTGTGATTTATTGCATGCTGTGGATTGGTTTTATGCTCCCTGGCTTCTATTTCTATTTGGTTCTCCCTATTTTGGAAAAGCCCTTCTAAAGTCTCCAAACTATCTTCATTGATATTCATTGGAACCAAATGGATTAAAGGAAGCACTGTGCTCCCTTGAGGGTCATATACATTATGATTATGGTAATTGAAGTGAGAGTACCCTAGCCCCAAGTGCAATTTAGGGGTTAAAAGGTCACTTGATCCAGTTACCTTCTTTCCTGTAGATTTTATTTGTAGTGCTAAAACCTTAAAGTCACTGTATTTTGTTTGAACAGGAAATGTGATAGATACATTGTTAGTTTACTTAAAACTTTTCTTATCCTGGGTTTGGTATACTGTCTGGAAGGGGAAGTTAGTACATAGGCCAGAATGATGGGCTGAAATTAATAAGGAGAAGTTTTATGAGGAAATGTAAACATTTTATTATAATTATGTCCCATAAAACATGATATAAGAGACCTGCAGTTCATGTGAAAAAAATTTTTATTAATAAGGTTGGCATGAGCTATTGCTTCTTGAAAAGATAATGCAGTTTTCAACCATGAAATCACCAGGATGATGACAGGAGTGGAAATGGAGTCATAGTTAATTAACAAGGTTTGGTTGGATGACAAGGTTTGGTTTGGTTTGGTTGAATACAGAATGCGTGGAGGGGCCAAAAGGTATCTCACAGATTCAAATTTGGGTGACTGGGAGAGTAGCAGTGCCTTGAAGAGTGAGAAAGTAGAAGTAATTTCAGCTTTGTTCAGTTTGATGGTCCAACGAATTTAAGGTGTAACACCTAGAAAGAAAATTTGGTAAAGCGATTAAGAGCATGGACTCTAGAACCAGATTTCTTGGATTTTAATTCTGGATTCCCCATTCAGTAATTCTGTGACCTTGGGAAAATTATTTAAAGACTCTTTATCAGTCAAAGAGGAATTAATATAATATTTACCTTACAGGATCATAATCAATATCAAATGAATTGTTACACATAAAGTGCTTAGAACAGTGCCTGGTACATAGTAATCATTATGTGTTAGCTGCTATTACTGTTGTCATTATAAAGATATGTTTTCCAAAATAATATTGTGATTTTGGTATAAAATGCAGTTTTACACCAAATATTGGAAAATTAGTTGTACTTTTTTTTGCGATTATTAATGTACAATTACATGAGCAATATTATGTTTACTAGATTCCCCCTATTATCAAGTCCCACCATATACCCCATTACAGTCACTGTCCATCACTGTAGTAAGATGCTATAGAATCACTACTTGTCTTCTCTGTGTTATACTGCCTTCCCTGTATCCCCTCACCCCTACTACATTATGTGTGCTAATCATAGTACGTCTTTTTCCCCCTTATCCCTCCCTTCCCACACATCTTCCCCAGTTCCTTTCCCTTTGGTAACTGTTAGTCCATTCTTGGATTCGGTGAGTCTGCTGCTGTTTCGTTCCTTCAGTTTTTTCTTTGTTCTTATACTCCATAGATGAGTGAAATCATTTGGTACTTGTTTTTCTCCACCTGGCTTATTTCTTTTTTTTTATAGTTTATGTTGGTATCATTAATCTACAATTACATGTGCAATATTATGGTGATTAAACTACCCCCTTCATCAGGTTCCCCCCACCAACCCCATTACAGTCGCTGTCTGTCGGCATAGTGAGATGCTATAGGGTCACTACTTGTCTTCTCTAAGTTGTACAGCCCTCCCCGTGCCCCCCCAACACTATATCTGCTAATCGTAATGCCCCTTTTTCCCCCTTGTCCCTCCTTCCCACCCATCCTCCCCAGTCCCTTTCCCTTTGGTAACTATTAGTCCGTTCTTGGGTTCTGTGAGTCTGCTGCTGTTTTGTTCCTTCAGTTTTTTCTTTGTTCTTATACTCCACATAACAGTGAAATCATTTGGTACTTGTCTTTTTCGGCTTGGTTTATTTCACTGAGCATAATACCCTCTAGCTCCATCCATGTTGTTGCAAATGGTAGGGTTTGTTTTCTTCTTATGGCTGAATAATATTCCATTGTGTATATATACCACAGTTTCTTTATCCATTCATCTACTGAAGGACACTTAGGTTGCTTCCATTTCTTGGCTATTGTAAATAGTGCTGCGATAAACATAGGGGTGCATCTGTCTTTTTCAAACTGGGCTGCTGCATTCTTACGGTAAATTCCTAGGAGTGGAATTCCTGGATCAAATGGTATTTCTATTTTGAGTTTTTTGAGGAACCTCCATACTGCTTTCCACAATGGTTGAACGAATTTACATTCCCACCAGCAGTGTAGGAGGGTTCCCCTTTCTCCACATCGTCGCCAACATTTGTTGTTTGTCTTTTGGATGGCGGCCATCCTTACTGGTGTGAGGTGATATCTCATTGTGGTTTTAATTTCCATTTCTCTGATGATTAGCGATGTGGAGCATCTTTTCATGTGCCTGTTGGCCATCTGAATTTCTTCTTTGGAGAAGTGTCTGTTGAGCTCCTCTGCCCGTTTTTTAATTGGTCTATTTGCTTTTTGTTTGTGAGGTGCGTGAGCTCTTTATATAATTTCAATGTCAACCCCTTATCGGATATGTCTTTTATGAATATATTCTCCCATACTGTAGGATGTCCTTTTGTTCTTTTGGTGGGGTCCTTTGCTGTACAGAAGTTTTTTAGTTTGATAAATTCCCACTTGTTCATTTCTGCTTTTGTTTCCCTTGCCCAGGGAGATATGTTCATGAAGAAGTTGCTCATGTTTATGTCCAAGAAATTTTTGCCTATGTTTTTTTCTAAGAGTTTTGTGGTTTCATGACTTACATTCAGGTCTTCTATCTATTTTGAGTTTACTTTTGTGTATGGGGCTAGACAGTAATCCAGTTTCATTCTCTTACATGTAGCTGTCCACTTTTGCCAACACCAGCTATTGAATAGGCTGTCATCTCCCCATTGTATATCCATGGCTCCTTTATTGTATATTAATTGACCATATATGCTTGGGTTAATATCTGGGTTCTCTATTCTGTTCCATTGGTCTATGGGTCTGTTCTTGTGTCAGTACCAAATTGTCTTGATTACTGTAGATTTGTAGTAGAGCTTGAAGTCAGGGAGCGTAATTCCCCCAGCTTTATTCTTTCTTCTCAGGATTGCTTTGGCTATTTGGGGTCTTTTCCGGTTCCGTATGAATTTTAGAACTATTTGCTCTAGTTCATTGAAGAATGCTATTGGTATTTTGATAGGGATTGCATTGAATCTGTAGATTGCTTTAGGCAGGATGGCCATTTTGACAATATTAATTCTTCCTATCCATGAGCACAGGATGTGTTTCCATTTATGGGTATCTTCTTTAATTTCTCTTAAGAGTGTCTTGTAGTTTTCAGAGTATATGTCTTTTACTTCCTTGGTTAGTTTTATTCCTAGGTATTTTATTCTTTTGGATGCAATTGTGAATGGAATTGTTTTCCTGATATCTCTTTCAGCTAGTTCACCGTTATTGTATAGAAATGCAACAGATTTCGGTGTATTAATTTGGTATCCCGCAACTTTGCTGAATTCAGATATTAGATCTAGTAGTTTTGGAGTGTAGTATTTAGGTTTTTTTATGTACAATATCATGTCATCTGCAAACAGAGACAGTTTGACTTCTTGCTTACCAATCTGGATGCCTTTTAAATCTTTGTGTTGTCTGATTGCCATGGCTAGGACCTCCAGAACTATGTTGAATAAAAGTGGGGAGATTGGGCATCCCTGTCTTCTTCCCAATCTTAAAGGAAAAGCTTTCAGCTTCTCACTGTTAAGTATGATGTTGGCTGTGGGTTTGTCATATATGGTCTTTATTATGTTGAAGTACTTGCCCTCTGTACCCATTTTGTTGAGGGTTTTTATCATGAATTGATGTTGAGTTTTGTTGAATGCTTTTTCAGCATCTATGGAGATGATCATGTGGTTTTTGTCCTTCTTTTTGTTGATGTAGTGGATGATGTTGATGGATTTTCGAATGTTGTACCATCCTTGCATCCCTGGGATGAATCCCACTTGATCATGATGGATGATCTTTTTGATGTATTTTTGAATTTGCTTTGCTAATATTTTCTTGAGTAATTTTGCATCTATATTCATCAGGGAAATTGGTCTGTAATTTTCTTTTTTTGTGGTGTCTTTGCCTGGTTTTGGTATTAGAGTGATGCTGGCCTCACAGAATGAGTTTGGGAGTATTCCCTCCTCTTCTACTTTTTGGAAAACTTTAATGAGGATGGGTATTAGGTCTTCACTAAATGTTTGATAAAATTCAGCAGTGAAACCATCTGATCCAGTTTTGTTCTTAGGTAGTTTTTTGATTACCAATTCAATTTCTTTGCTGGTAATTGGTCTGTTCAGATTTTCTGTTTCTTCCTGGGTCAGCCTTGGAAGGTTGTATTTTTTTTAGAAAGTTGTCCATTTCTTCTAGGTTATCCAGTTTGTTAGCATATAATTTTTCATAGTATTCTCTCATAATTCTTTGTATTTCTGTGGTGTCCATAGTGATTTTTCCTTTCTCATTTCTGACTCTGTTTATGTGTATAGACTCTTTTTTTCTTGATAAGTCTGACTAGGGGGTTATCTATTTTGTTTATTTAGTTCAAGAAACAGCTCCTGCTTTTGTTGATTCTTTCTATTGTTTTATTTTTCTCAATTTATTTATTTCTGTTTTAATCTTTATTATGTCCCTTGTTCTACTGACTTTGGGCCTCATTTGTTCTTCCTTTTCTAGTTTCATTAATTGTGAGTTTAGACTGTTCATTTGGAATTGTTCTTCTTTCCTGAGGTGGGCCTGTATTGCAATATATTTCCCCTGTTAGCACGGCCTTCACTGTGTACCACAGATTTTGTGGTGTTCAATTATTGTTGTCGTTTGTCTCCATATATTACTTGATCTCTGCTTTTATTTGGTCATTGATCTGGTGATTATTTAGGAAAATGTTATTTAGCCTCCATGTGTTTGTGGGCTTTTTTATTTTCTTTGAGTTATTTATTTCTAGTTTCATACCTTTGTAGTCTGAGAAGCTGGTTGGTACAATTTCAATGTTTTTGAATTTAGTAAGGTTCTTTTTGTGGCCTAGTATATGATCTATTCTTGAAAATGTTCCATGTGCACTTGAGAAGAATATGTGTCCTGTTGCTTTTGAATGGAGTGTTCTGTAGATGTCTGTTAGATCCATCTGTTCGAATATATTGTTCGGTGCCTCTGTCTCTTTACTTATTTTCTTTCTGGTTGATCTGTACTTTGGAGTGAGTGGTTTGTTGAAGTCTCCCAAAATAAATGTATTGCATTCTGTTGCCCCTTTTAATTCTGTTAGTATTTGTTTCACATATGTAGGTTATCCTGTGTTGGGTTCATAGATATTTATAATAGTTATATCCTCTTGTTGGACTGACCTCTTTATCATTATATAATGTTATTCTTTGTCTCGTGACTTTTTTGAAGTCTATTTTGTCTGATACAAGTACTGCAAGTCCTGCTTTTTTCTCCCTATTAGTTGCATGAAATATCTTTTTCCATCTCTTTACTTTCAGTCTGTGTATGTCTTTTTGTTTGAAGTGAATCTCTTGTGGGCAGCATATAGATGGGTCTTGTTTTTTTATCCATTCAGTAACTCTGCGTGTTTTGGTTGGTGCATTCAGACCATTTACATTTACGGTGATTATCGATAGGTATGTACTTATTGCCATTGCAGGCTTTAGATTTGTGGCTATAAAAGGTTCAAGAGTAATTTCCTATCTAACAGTCTAATTTAACTCACTTTGTATGCTATTACAAACACAACCTAAAGATTTTTTTTCCTCCTCCATTTTTTTATATGTTATGAATCATATTCCGTACTCTTTTGTCTATCCGTTGGGTGACATCTATTTAGCCTTAGGAATACTTCCATCTATAGAAGTCCTTACGAAATGCACTGTAGAGGTGGTTTGTGGGAGGTAAATTCTGTCAGCTTTTGTTTATCTGAAAATTGTTTAATCTCTCCTTCAAATTTAAATGATAACCTTTCCAGGTAGAGTATTCTTGGTTCAAGGCCCTTCTGCTTCATAGCATTAAATATATCATGCCACTCCCTTCTGTCCTGTAAGGTTTCTTTGAGAAATATGATGATAGCCTGATGGGTTTTCCTTTGTATGTGATCTTTTTTCTCTCTTTAGCTGTTTTTAAAAGTCTGTCTTTATCCTTGAACTTTGCCATTTTGATTATTATATGTCTTGATGTTGTCTTCCTTGGGTCCCTTGTTTTGGGAAATCTGTGCATCTCTATGGCTTGAGAGACTATCTCCTTCCCCAGATTGGGGAAGTTTCCAGCAATTACCTCCTCAATGACACTTTCTATCCCTTTTTCTCTCTGTTCTTTTTCTTGTACCCCAATTATGCAAATATTGTTTCGTTTGGATTGGTCACACAGTTCTCGCAATATTCTTTCATTTTTAGAGATTATTTTTTCTCTCTGTGCCCCAACTTCTTTGTATTCCTCTTCTCTATTTTCTATTCCATTTACCATCTCTTCTACTACATCTAATCTGCTTTTAAATCCCTCCATTGTATGTTTCATTTCACATATGGAATTTCTTAATGATTGAATCTCCGTCTTAAATTCGTTCCTGAGTTCTGGAATATTTTTCTGTACCTCCATAAACATGTTTATGATTTTTATTTTGAACTCTCTTTCAGGGAGATTGGTGACTTCAGTTTTATTTGGCCCTCTTTTTGGGGTTTGTGAGATTTTCGTCTATATCATGTTCTTTTGACGTTTCCTGTTTCTGTGTGGTGCCCTTTATTGCCCAGAGCTCCAGTCCCTGGAGCTGCTTTGCCCCTATAGTGAGGTTGGGGGTTGTAAGGTAGTGGAGGTGGTGCCTCGGGGGAGGAAAGATCTGTTTCCTGATTCCTGTGTGCTCTTCCTGTCACCCGTATCAGAGCCAATTGGCCAAGTACAAAGGGGTAAGCCTCTGTGCCTGGCATCTCTCGCTGTTGTAAGCGGGGCGTCTCTCTCACTGGCCTGATGCCAGTGCAGTCACTGCCGGTTTGTGAGCTGGTGCTGTCAGGCCAGGAGGGAGGCTCGGCAGGCTGCGTATCACAGTGAGGGGCCTGGGATTTGAGTAGCCAGCCAGGGGGATGGAGCACCTGAAGCTCCCCAAAGTTCCCAGTCTGCTGGGCAGAGCATGCTCAGGCAACCTTGTCTCCATCTCCCTTCTCCCACACAGCAAGCTCCATGTAAACCCTGCCCCTTCAGCAGCCCTCTCACTGCTGCGAAGGCTCTCAGATCCACTTCCTTTCCCTTGTTGCAGTGCGGCCGGGTGTGGACCCTGTCCTCCACAAATGGCTGGAATCTGTCTCTCAGTCACTCTGCCTGTCCTAACTCCCCTTCCTCCAGAGCACCACACAATGTAGGTTTCTGCTCGCAAAGCAGATCTCCAGGGCCAGATGTTCTGCAGTCCCAGGCTTCCACCCCCTCCACCACTCTGTTTCTCTTCCTCCCGCCAGTGAGCTGTGGTGGGGGAAGGGTTTGGGTCTCACCACATCAAGGCTTTCGTGCGTTTCTCTGTTTTGTGAGGTCTGCTCTGTTTGTGAGGTTTGTATGCAGTCTGGTGCAGCCTTCTTTCCTGTTTGTGTTTTAGGGTTAGTTGTATTAACTATGTTTTCACGCTATCTGTGGTTTTGGAAGGAGTTCTCTGTCTTACCTCTCATGCCACCATCTTGAATCCAAGAGTATTCAGTTGTACAGTTTTAATTACCAAATCCAGTTAGTTTTATTGTGTATTTTAGGGAGGTGAGAGATGGAAAGGTGTTTGAAAATGTTTTGTTCCTGTAATTACAATTATTTTTGGTTCTCTCAAAATACCATATTGAAAATATTTGTTTCATACTTTTGTCAACCTCATCTGAACACTGTGTCTTATAAATGCAAAGCTCTGATGTCAGATTTCATTTTCTACTAGACCTAATCTCAGACATTAATCTGTCAAGCTTGGTCCTTCAGGGAATTTATCTGGTCCTCTGGACTGTTCTCTGCAGTTTTTGCTCACATCTGCCCTCATACACTCCCTAGTGTTCTCATGGAATCTAGAGGAAGCAATTTTTTTTCTCAAGAGGAACTGAAACTAACCTAGAGACTCCTCTGGAAAAGCTGTTTTTCAGAAATTTTAGATGAAAGTGACGGTCTGAGGAAAGATGTCAGACTGGAAGAAACCCCACACTTCAGCAAGAATGTCCCTAGTTATTCTTAGATCTGTAGAAATGATGTAATCTTGGATTTCCTTCTCTGCTTTCCCTCTATCTTAATATAAATAAACTATGCATCCCATTTTTGGCCATTCCTTGTAAATCTTTACTGTGCTGTCTATTTAGCTGCATGGCAGATGAGTTTATTAGAATTTGGAGGGGGCCTGTCTATTTGGTACTGATAATTCAACCGTGAAAACTTGTGACTATTTCATTTAATTTTTTTTAAAGGGTGTATTTAAGATTATCTCTAAAATAGTGTTGTTCTCAGCTGCATTCAAATATCCTTTCTCAACTGGAGGAGAAAGCAGTTCCATGTTAGCTCATGCTCTGTCTAGTTACAAGGAAGATACTTGCTCAGATAGCTTTAAACCCTGAGTTCTTACTTCAGGAAACTCTGCTTTGGGTGTTTAGCTTTAGGGTATCTCCTTTCACTCTTGGCTGGTATGTCTTTGTAAATAAGTGATTGAAGGAGCAAGAAGGGTAACATTTTGTTTCACTTTGAATTCTCCCAGATAGGGAATTTGCTATTTTAGGAATTTACCTTTTCAGCTTTTATACAGAGAGGCAACATTGTAGAATAGAAATAATGTGACTTTGGAGTCATTTGCACAACAAACTTTTTTTGATTCACTGTTTACCTCAAGGAAAGAGGGAGACAAACCTATAAAAACTTTAATCGTTGAACATACTATGATAAGTGCAATATGTGTATACTAGGTTCTAAAGGTGCATACAGAAGGGGTATTTAATCTAGACTGGGACAGTAGGTTTGAAGAGAGCAGAGGAGATGAATTAGCCAGGTAAAGTGAAGAATTAGCCAGGTGAAGGTGAGTGGAGATTTGGTTTTAGGTAAGAGTAGCTGCTTGTGCAGAGGTACTGATACAAAAGGATGCAAAGAAACTAATAAATTGGCATAGAAACCAACTATGAAGGACTTAGTTAGATTTTATCCATTAAAGACATTTCAAAACAGTTTTTTTCTCTCTGATGAAAAGGGAAGCACAGTTTTATCTATTCAAGCTCAGAGATTCAGAAAGGTTTATAAATAATGTGATTACTTATAATCTCTTCATACAGATTCGCTACTAACATTTTAGTGTCTGTATTTTCTTAATTCCTCAGTTTCTTTCTCTTTTCTCTTTCTTACCTTCTTTTTCCTTTTCTTCCTTCTCCTTTTCTTCCTTTCCGCATCAGATCTTATTGGCATTTATGGCAAGGACCTGAAGGACTCACTGAGAAAAATTAGTTAAGGTATGGAAAGAAGCTGATTTTTTTGTCCTGGAGTCATTTTCTGAAATAAACATTTTAGAAAGATTGTTTTGAGGATAGAGGGTGTTTTTTTTTTTTGACAGGTTGGCAGTTTATTAAACCATGAAAGATGGATGGTCTGAAATCACTTTTTCTTACATACTGCTGGCAACTCAGCCTACCAGGTAAGAAGGCAACTTCTTCCTGCATGCAAAATAAGAGCTTAAATATTCCACAGGCAACTGGTAGCTTTTTTTTTTTCCGAACTCTGTAACTGCTCACCTGGAAACAAGACTTGTCAGTGGTCATACTTTCTGTAAAAGTTTCTCCAAAAATTTTTTTTGTTGTTTCTTTGACAAGTCTTTGAGGGATAATGATGGAGAGTTTGAATTTTGTTGTTATGTATTTTTTAAATTTCATAAACATATATAGCACTTAGTATGTGTCTAATTCTATTTAACAGCTTTTAAAACTTACATACCTAACTCTTAAGACAACCTTACAAGGAATTACTATTTCCATTTTACAGATGAGGAAGCTGAGATACAAAGCAGTCAAGTAATTTGTTCAAGGTATACGTAGCTATATGTTAGAGCTTGGAATGCAGGCTCTGGATTTGAATTATGGCAGTCTGGCCACAGCCTTCATGCTCATTACCTGTGTGTGCTCTCTCAAGTCAAGGCCAAAATGTATGTGAAACAGTCAAGTAAATGTATTCACTGTAGGCCTTTGGTTAGACATTTGAAATACAGGGGACAGGCCAGTACTGAGGATACAGATTTGAAAGTTAACATACGGGAGAATATTAAAATTATGAGAGTTAATGTTTCCAAAATCTTGTTTTATTTTCTGTGATTATACTGAGTGTGCCTTGTTTCCTCATTGCTTTTCTCTGGGAATCTCTACTTTGGCACTGTCCCTTTTTAAATTGTGCAATATAAGTAGATGTAGAGGTTGTAATATAGGGAAAGTGACTGTATTTTCCCCCTTTTAGATACATGTTACTTCTTTTAATGCAACCAAAGTTACATTATTATTTTTTTCTTTCCTTTAAATAACTATAGTAGATTGCCCCAATATATGTATTGAGCTTGTAGACACCATCCCGCACTTGTTCCCCTTTGAGTTTCGTTAAATTTACTTTCCCTTGTCATTAGGGAAGGAGTCAAAGAGCAAGAGAAATTTCCAGAAAGAACTCAAAATATATATAAAATTTCTCCAGTGTTCTGCTTTTGAATGCTCTTAGACATTAGATATATATCACAGAATTGACTTATCTCCAAGAATGCCTTTTATGAAAAAGGAAAAGTCAAAACTTTCTTAACTGTTAGAATACAGTATGTAACACATATAACATTCAAAGTATGTGTTAATTGGCTGTTTGTGATATCAGTAAGGCTCCTGGTCAACAGTAGGCTATTATGTGAGAAGGTCATTTAAATCATTTTTCTTTATGAGTAGTAGCTAATCAAATTGGATAAAAAAATTTTTTTTTGCTTTTTAAAAAAAATGTTTATCCTTAGACAAGTATAGAGGTGTGGTTGTGGATGGTTGGGGGTTTGCAATTACACCTCAAGAACCTGCATTTATATGTGATAAAATTTAAACATGTTATATCTAAAAGTATTTAGATGAATGTAAGAAAATACTGCTTTTTTGTGAGAAGGATTTTTTAACATTAGAAAAGCCTGCTTTCTAGTTATTTTAGTTTACCTTTATTTTTTTAGCCTTGAAGGGTAAACTCTATATACAAATGGATTTTATCTAGCCAACTGTGATAAGTCAGTTACTTTCAGTAAAGCAAGTGATCTGATAGTTCAACAAGTTGGATCTTTTTAAAGATAAAAGCAGTTTAAAGTGCTTGGCAATTTTCCCCATTTGTAACCATTCCTGTAAAAAACACTAGTAGAACTGGAAAAACAAAATTTTGGAGACATTTAAAAAGTTATTCTGTTTTAGGATAGGATGGAGTTGAAAATTTTCAAAAATACAAGTTATGTAGTTATTTAACCTTGTGTGTGTGTGTGTCCCCATATATATATGTATGACCTTTTAAAATTCAGTTGATGCTTGAACAACACAAGTTTGAACTGCATGGCTCCACTTATACACAGATTTTTTTCAATAAATATACTGGAAAAGTTTTTGGAGATTTTTCATCATTTGGAAAAACATTTTCTTTTCTCTAGCTTCCTTTACTGTTAGAATACAGTATAAAAATATATAAAATATAAAAGTTAAACATGGATATTTGACTGTGCAGGGGGTTGGGACTCCTACCCTGTGTGTTGTTCAAGGGTCACCTGTATTTTTGACCATCCCTCTGGAGTAGAAATAAAATAGAATTTTAACAAAAGGGTTTAGGAATTTCTAGCCTGTAAAGATATGCATAAATATTTTTTGGCATTACCCAAAAAGTCTCATTTTATATCTGTACTTAAAATTTTCAAGTATTAGGAGACAGTATATCTTTCAGCATGATGTCTCAGCTTTTCTTGAACCAAGACACTTTAAACACTTTGTTCTCTAAGTTTATTTCACCTTCTTTTAATATATTCAGCAGAACAGGCCAATGTTGTTACAAAATGTAATGTCTTTAGAAATTATTTTTACATTTTCTAACATTTGAATATTCTATTGTGATTATGGATTAAGTATAACCAATGTGTGAAACAATTCTCTTCTGAGTAATAGTGAAACAATTTACTGAATTTTAACTACTAGTAAAAATATAGTTGCCTAGCATTTGTTTTCCATGTGACCAACATTGTAGCTCACTGCAAATGATTTATCTATTCATTACAATTAAAAAGTAAGTCTGGGTAGAGCTTAACAGCAAAGCTGACTATATAGACAGAGTATTCAATTCTTTGGAGATCTTTCAATAATAAAATAGGTAGTCAGAATTAGGTGATTATAATGGAGTCAGAAATTGGGTAACTTTGTTCTTTTAAATCAACTTATGGAGTTATTTCTAAGTGTTATAATAGGCTACATTGTAGATATATGAGTGAACTAGAAAAAGATCAGCCCTCCTGGGGACTGAAACCAACCCTTGAATTATTTAAACTCTTCGTTGGATTAAGGTTATCTGCCATTTCTAGAGCCTGTGATCTAGCTACTTGCTAAAAGAAAACATAAATTCACTCTGGAAGACGATAACACCATCCAGAGTCTCAAATTATCTCCACCTTTTTCTTCTTAAACATACAGTGTTTAGCATTCAGTTGAAAGCAGTCAGACATTCAAGGAGACAAGGCAATATTAAAAAAAAAACTAAGAAATAATAACAAAGAAAAGGCTTGTAAGGGATTCAGATAATGGCACTATGACACAAGACTGGGCTTATATGTTTAATGATATTAAACATATAAAATAAAAGATTAGTATGTTGGAAGAGGAAAATAAAAGATTTAGTATTTTGGCAGTGTTTTCAAGATCTGAAAAAATACAGTAACTGAAATAAGTAATGAAATTTGATCTATATTCAGTACCCTAGTAGGCATTGCTGAAGAGAGAATTAGTTAACTGTAAGATAGGTCAGAAGAAAATATTCAAACTATTTCATGGTGAGGAGAAAAAGGATAAAACATACAGAAACGAGTAGATAAAATGAACCAGTGTGAAACTCCAAATACTTCTAGAACTGAGTTCAAGGAAGTTGCAGGACAAAAGATGAATATACAAAAAAATCAATTGTTTATGTGTATGCTAGCAACAAATTATTGGAATTCAAATTCATACGGAAATGCAAAAGACCTAGTAGGAAAACAACTTTGACAAGTAAGAACAAAGTTGGAGGACTTAAAGGCATATTATTAAGTTACAATGATCAGAATAGTTTAATATTTGAGTTAAGATAGATAATTGAACAATATTAAATCTGTTCAGTAGAACAGAAGAGAGAATCCAAATGTATACAGGCAACTGATTTTTTGACAGAGGTACACAGATAATACAGTGGAGAAAAAGATAGCCTTTTCAACAAATGGTGCTAGAACAACTGGGTAACCATATTAACAAAAGACCTTCCATTCATGTCTCAAGACTTCCAGTAGATCACAGACCTAAATGTAAAAACAGACTAATACTTTCCTTTTTTTCCCCCTAGTCAATCTATCAATTAATATTATTAAGTTTATTGATCTTTTCAGTGAAGCAATTTTTGGTTTTATTTATTTTTCTCTATTTTCTTTTACTAATTTCAGGGATTTCCATTCTCATCTTTATTGTTTTCCTTCTTCAGACAACTTTGGATTTAATTTGCTCTGCCTTTTTTATTTCTTGTGGTGGAAGCCGAAGTCACTGATTTGAGTGAGACTTTTGTTCATTTCTAATAAAAGGTGTTTAGTGCTATAAACTAATTCCCAGGTGTGGCTTTAACTGCATCTCACAAACTTTAAATTGTTTTCATTTGTATTCAGTTCAAACTATTTTTTAACTTCCCATTTAAATTATTCTTTGACCCATTCATTTAGAGTTGTGTTCCTTAATATTTTGGGAGTGTGTAGATAATATTTATTTTATTTGTTTTAAAGTTAATTCCATTGTGGTTAGAGAATGCAGTTTGTATGACTCAAATCATTTTCAGTTTCTTGAATCCCTTGAATGACCCAGAATGTGGTCTATATTAGCTTCTACTACTTATGTTTGAGGCTATTATTATCTTTCTTCTTGGTAATTATAGTAATTTCCCATCTAGTTTTATTTTACTTTATCACTACTTACATTTCACGATTGCCAGAGTTATTATTCCTAAATGCCAGTCTGTCACTCTGCTTTCTCCAAAAGTTTTGGTAATATCCCGTCACTCAGAATGAAACAGTCTCTATCATGGGAGACAAAGTCTTTCATTATCTGGCTACAAGTCATCTTTCTAAGAAGGCCTCATCTAGTACTAGCTCCTTTTCTGTCTCTTCCCACACATATTGTATTCCAACTAAACTAGTTTTCTTATTAAAAAATGCATTATGGAATACATGTCCTATATTTGTACATTTGATCAAGCTGTTCCTTTCTCCTGGAATTCCCTTTCTGTTCTCTTGCTTTATATCTAACATGCCAATTTTGCTCACAATGTGGAGCTTTTGTTTCCCTCAGCTAGAATCTACTCTTTCCTTGGTTCATTCTTTATATCTATCTTATGGTATACTTTGACTTTGGGTTCCACACTATGTAGACATTCAGTGTTCCTTTGGATCTCAACAGTAAGGAAAGTAAGGCTATTTAAGAGGTTTTAAAAAATTATATATGATACCCAATTTAAAAATGGGCAGAGGTTATGAAAAGACACTTCTCCAAAGAAGAAATTCAGATGGCCAACAGGCACATGAAAAGATGCTCCACATCGCTAATCATCAGAGAAATGCAAATTAAAACCACAATGAGATATCACCTCATACCAGTAAGGATGGCCAACATCCAAAACACAAACAACAACAAATGGTGAGGATGTGGAGAAAGGGGAACCCTCCTACACTGCTGGTGGGACTGCAAATTAGTTCAACCATTGTGGAAAGCAGTATGGAGGTTCCTCAAAAAACTCAAAACAGAAATACCATTTGACCCAGGAATTCCACTCCTAGGAATTTACCCTAAGAATGTAGCAGCACAGTTTGAAAATGACAGATGCATCCCTATGTTTATTGCAGCACTATTTACAATAGCCAAGAAATGGAAACAACCTAAGTGTCCATCAGTAGATGAATGGATAAAGAAGAGGTGGTACATATACACAATGGAATATTATTCAGCCATAAGAAGAAAACAAATCCTACCATTTGCAACAACATGGATGGAGCTAGAGGGTATTGTGCTCAATGAAATAAGCCAGGTGGAAAAAGACAAGTATCAAATGATTTCACTCATCTGTGGAGTATAAGAGCAAAGAAAAAAACTTAAGGAACAAAACAGCAGCAGACTCACAGAATCCAAGAATGGACTAACAGTTACCAAAGGGAAAGGGACTGGGGAGGGTGGGTGGGAAGGGAGGGACAAGGGGGAAAAAGGGGCATTACGATTAGCAGACATAATGTAGGGGGGACATGGGGAGGGCTGTACAACTCAGAGAAGACAAGTAGTTATTCTATAGCGTCTCACTACGCTGATGGACAGTGACTGTAATGGGGTAGGTGGGGTGGACTTGATGAAGTGGGGAGTTTAGTAACCATATGTTGCACATGTAATTGTAGATTAATGATACCCAAAAAAAATTTTTGCAACTATAGTCATATGAAAAAAAATTATATATGATATTCTTAATTCAGAACATGGATCTAGAGGTTTAGGAATGGTGAAAAATTTTGTTTTGGCATAAGTTGGTTATTAGATTCTAGATTTTCTGCACCTTTTTTAAGTCATCAATATTAAAGATAGTATCTGCAAATGGAACAGAAGTCCAAGTTCAGTTTTCACTAAATCTTAGACAAAACTAAGGAGTGAGTTTACCAATGATACAGAAATAATGAACTGTAAAAAGAAACTGAAAATAGTTTGTCAACTGATGTCTATAAAATTATGTTCCTGTAGTTTAGTGAAGGTGATATGTAATAATTGACTAATGTTATTGATTAGTTGGAAAGTTATAGATGAAGTAGATATCATACACATAGTGACAGAAATAAATGGATCTAAATATGAAAAGGAGGAGTTGAAATTACCTCCAAAGCTAGAAATCCCTTCTGTGGTAGCCAGAGCTGCCCAATCCATAATTTTATGATATTCAAAATTTAGTTAAAGTTACAAAATAACACAAAGAAATCCTGCAAGTAGTCATATTTCTTTCAATCTAAAAATTTCTCATTATATATGATGCACATTTATGTTTTTAAGTTGAAATAGAAATATCAGAGGGGTTTATCATTTCTTAATGGCTTCCTGATTTAGTTAACTTGTTTGATCAACCAAATAATTACCTGTTGTATACCTTCTGATCTGTGAAGAATTGTGTGAATGGGAGTTGTTCTGATAGCCAAGAAAATAAGCTCTGTGTAACAATAACATTTGAATGGTACTTTACTGTTTTCAAAGCCCTTTCAGGCCTGCTGTTTCTTGAGAGAGGAATTCTAGTGAAAGGTGACAAGGGGTATATATAATCTGTGGTCTTTCTACCTAATCAGTGGAAGAAGGATGTAGAGGAGAGGGGGCTAGGTGAGCAAAGAAATGCTAAGGGATTTTCTGGTCAGCATTACAGAACCTCTTTAGAACTGGATTACTTGGACTATACTATTGATATTTTTAGAGGTGTTAAGTATGGTGTGTGTTGCATAGCTGAAAATAGACATTTTCAAATGTCGTTGAATCCTTGAAGATTAGAATATAAGATTTGATAATAACATGTTAATGTGTTCTCCTCCTAGGGAGATGCATGTCAACCTTTAGCATACAAAGTTGGGAGGAACCCTGTAGTTATCTAGGAGTCTTACAAGAAATGCTGACTCATGTTTCTATAATGATTTCACCCCAATTCCAGAAGGTTTAAGTCATGTGTGATTCTGAATTTAATACATTAGGTAATTGCTCTTGTTCTGCCTTTATCCTTATTTGGTGGTTTACCCTCCCACTTCATGCCTGTTCTTGTTTCTACCTAACAGTTGACCTTTTTATACAGACTTGAGTGGAAAAAAACAAAACAAAACCCAACAACTAAAGTTTGATCTCATACCTACCACATTTGTAAATGTTTTTCTTTGAAATGTTTGTTAAGTTTGAACTGTTTTATCCAGGTGCAAAATGTGGAACATTGTTTTAAAGTAGAATTAAAACAATGATAAATTATTTTCAAGGTGGAGCCTTTCCAGCTGAACTGCTTAAAAAAATAGCTTTTGTAGTGTGAGTAGTTTTATTCAATAACATTTAATTATTTAAACAAAACAGATTAATGTAGTTTAAATTTATCTTTTGAAACAGATTTTAAACCATTTCAGTCAACTTAAAATAAATTTAAATGTTAAATTTAAAAGTTTTCATTTAAATACCCTCTCATCAATCAGTACTGTTCTTCCCCAGAAATAACTAATATTAACCTATTTACCTTGATGTTCTATGTTGATATTGTTTCTGAGAATGAGAATAGTGTTCTGCCTTTGCTTTGGATTCTCATCCACAGAACCCGTGAGCATAATAAATGGTGTTTAATTTAAGCTGCTACATTTGGGATAGTTCATTATGCAGCAAAAGTAATTTGAAGACAAGTGGAACTTGAACATGCTAAAGAGAAAAGGTATTTATACTGCTTTAGCAAAAGTCCTAAGATAGGTTGTTAAATTGCCTGAAGCTCAGTATTTATTTTGGATTTTGAGAGAAATTAGGTCATAACAAAAGAGAAAGCTGCGAAGGGGCCAATTGTTTATGGCTCTTCATTAGTTCATTACTAGGATTAAACCTTTTCCTGTGTGCAATGAGACCATAAAGATCTTCTGAGTATAGAAGATCATATAGAAAATTACTGTGGAACTCTGTCGCTTACATCATCCCAACTTTCTGGAATGTGTCTCAAGTTCATTTATGCTTATATGTGTTTACTCAGCAAACATTTGTCACACATATACTTTCTGCCAGGAGCATGGATCTTTTAAAGTATGAAAGCTTTTTTTTCTCTTTTCATGAAATCATACACAATCTGAATAAGGATCTAATGAGAAAGCTAGCCATAAAGTTACTTATATCTCTAAATAGGGCACTAAAAATTACCATGGCTATGTGCATTCATTAAGTATCAGTCATATTGAACATACAGAGTATGAATATGATAGAAAAGACTTGAAGTTTAAATTGAGATCAGAAACTATTATTTAGTGGGAATACACATTTCTATGGATTTGTCAAAAGTCACTTGTTAACTATGAAAAAACTGGCTGGGAATTTGATGGGAGTTGCATCGAATCTGTAGATCAGTTTGGAACTGACATCTTAATATTGATCTGTTAATCCATGAACCCAGATTTCTCTCCATTTATTTAGGTCTTCTGTCATTCATCAGTGATTTGTAGTTTTCCTGCAACCTTGCTAAAATCACTTATTAGTTCTATGATCTTATGTTCATTTTCTTTGTGCTTTTATTTTTGATTATTCTTATTTAGAAAATATTCTTGAACTTTCACATCATGATAACACATTTGTGTGTGTTATTACAATATTAATCAAAATATTCTGTGTGGAAACTAAGAAAATATTTTGCTTCTAAATCTTTGTTTTTATGTATTTTATTTTTGTTTATTTCTTACTATTTTCTACCAGAATTGGTTTCCAAAAGCCTTTGTAAGCTTTTCCTTAAAAACCAGTGCAATTTTAATATCTAAAATATTTGTCACCTGAAAGTATTTTTCAGGAAACAATGAAGCTAGATACCATTACAGAAAAAATTTTGTAATTTGAAGAGTAACATGTTTGCAGTGTCGTTAAACGAATCTGACTTTGTTAATTTTGGGGCTTTTATGGGTTATTTCAGAACAGGGGTAATAATTGGTGTTACTCTCTTTCGTTGTATATTGTTTCACATAGATTCTGTCACAGGGGGCTAGCAGATTTCTTCCTGCTATGCCTTTCTTTGGTCTTTCTTTACTGGTAAATATTCATATAATTCACTAAAGGCTGCAGTGCCTAATTAATAGAGGTAAGGATGGGGGCCCAATACATCACTATTTTATAAGATAACCAAGGATTGGGTGGAATTAGCAACAATTTAAGAAGGGGAATACTCTCATGAGACTATAGGCTTTGTAGTAGACAGAATATTTCATGTCTGGATACATATTTGATGTCTACTTAATAGTATATACCCCTATGAATTCAACCTGGGTTTTGCAGAATGATTCCTTATGAGTATTCGTGTCATATCCTGTTATACTGTCAAGTGATACCTTTCTTTAAACTATTATTCTCTTTGGAAATAATCTCAACTTGTAAACACTCTTAAAATAATCTTAAAACAAATACTTCCTGAAACTTCTGGCTAGTGAAATAGGTGTATTGGTTGATTAAAATAATTCTACAAGTTTGATATGGTTGGTAGTGCAAGTGCTAAGTATTCAGTGGCTTTATGGTATTATAGACTGTCATTTATGATACTCACTTAAGAGAAATCACTTTTGCAGTGAATGGTGACTTCATGCCAGTTATACCAGAAGCTCTGCTCTTCAAGAAATAGCATAAAATGACCTTTGGAATTTCTCTAGGTAAAAGGAAAAAAATGCTTTGATCCAGTACAACTAGTAGTCTTGAAAGGCTGTTATTCTTAAAAATTGTGGCTTTGTTTCATACAAGAGGCTTTCTACAATAAGACTAATTTTAAAAATAGGCATGAGAGTCATGCTTTGTACAAGTTGAACACTACAGGAGGAACTGACAACATAGTCCCCTTAAATGTTGAAAAATACAAAGCCAAACTGTATTCCCAAGTCTCTGTCAGATGAGGAATTAATTTATTTTGAAATGGCAAATGCATGATAAAAAATAGAAGACTTTGTTCAATATTTCAGGTCCTAGAATCAAGCTTATCTAAGCTATTTGCCAAGAAAAATGTTTAAAATGTTCAAAATGAATGGTGCAGTTCATTCCTGTGATACAGGTTTTTTCTCTACTGATGAAATTTCAGTATGTGCTTCTCAGAATTTCAGTATTATCATGAGAGAAATACAGGATGAAATTTTAGGGGAATGATGTTTTTTAAGGGAAAGTGCAGAGTTGCAAGTCTTAAGAGCTTGAGGAGAATGAATAACTTTTACTTTTGTTCTTACTAACCTGAATGTTACATCAAATACTGCAAGAAGTCAGATTTGACACTTTTAGTTTTAGATCGTATCCAAGTAACAGATTTCTTCAGTGTCCTGTCATCTCTATCCTTCCTGTTCCTTCTTTCCCCTATTCTCCCAGCCTTACCTTAGAATTTATTAAATAGTGGATTATCACAGAGACAAATATTAACACATTTATCTACTTATTATTGGAATTTATTATTGTATATAGTTGATATATATTATTGGTTTCAGATATACAATATAGTGACTTGATAATTATACACATTACTAAACGCTTATCATGGTTAAGTGTAGTTACCCCTGCTACCATAACAAGATATTACAATATTATTGGTTAAATTCTCTATGCTGTAATTCCATTCCTATGACTAATTTATTTTATAATTTGAAGTTTGTACCTCTTTATTCCCTTTATCTATTTCACCTGTCCCCTCACCCTCTCCCCTATGGTAACGAACAGTCTTTTGTCAGTATTTATGGGTCTATTTCTTTCTTGTTCATTTGCTTTGTTTTTTAGATTCCACATATAAGTGAAATCATATGCTATTTGCCTTTCTCTGACTGACTTATTTTACGTTTGAGGCTATCCATGTTGTCACAAATTTCTTTTTTATGGCGGAATAATATTCTATTGTGTATATGTACCACATCTTCTTTATTCATTCATCTATTAATGGGCACTTACTTGTATCCATATCTTGGCTGTTGTAAATAATGTTGTAATAAACATAGGTGTGCATGTATCTTTTCAAATTAGTGATTTTATTTTCTTCAAGGAAATTCCTAGAAGTGCAATTGCTGGGTCATATGGTATTTCTATTGTTTAGTTTTTAGAGGAACCTCCATATTGTTTTCTACAGCAGCAAGACCAATTTACATTTCCACCAACAGTGCAGGAGAGTTCTCTTTTCTCTAACATGCTTGCAAATACTTGTTATTTCTTGTCTTTTGAATAGTGACTCTTCTGACTGCTGTCAGGTGATACCTCATTGCAAATGCATTAGATGTGCATTTCCCTGGTGATTAGTGATGTTGAACATCTTTTTTTTTATTAAGGTATTATTGATATACACTCTTATGAAGGTTTGACATGAAAAAACAATAAAACAATGTGGTTACTACATTCACTGATATTACCAAGTCCCCCGCCATATCCCATTACAGTCACGTCCATCAGGGAAGGAAGATGCCACAGAGTCACTACTTGTCTTCTCTGTGCTACACTGTCTTCCCTGTGACCCCCCCACACCATGTTTACTAAACATAATACCCCTCAATCCCATTCTCCCTCACTCCCCAAGCACGCTCCCACACCCCTACCCTTCTTAACTGCTAGTCACTTCTTGGAATCTGTGAGTCTCCTGCTGTTTTGTACCTTCACTTCTGCTTTGTTGTTATACTCCGCAAATGAAGGAAATCATTTGGTACTTGTCTTTCTCTGCCTGGCTTATTTCATGGAGCATAATACCCTCTAGCTCCATCCATGTTGCTGCAAATGGTAGGATTTATTTTCTTCTTAGGGCTGAATAATATTCCACTGTGTATATGTACCACATCTTCTTTATCCATTCATCTACTGATGGACACTTAGGTGGCTTCCATATCTTGGCTATTGTAAATAGTGCTGCAGTAAACATAGGGGTGCATATGTCTTTTTGACTCTGAGAGGTTGTTTTCTTTGGGTAAATTGCTAGGAGTGGAATTCCAAGGTCAAATGGTATTTCTGTTTTTAGTTTTTTGAGGAACCTCCATACTGCTTTCCACAATGGTTGAACTAGCTTACATTCCCACCAGCAGTGTAGGAGGGTTCCCCTTACTCCACATCCTTGCCAGCATATGTTGTTCTTAGTCTTTTCGATGCTGGCCATCCTAACTGGTGTGAGGTGATAGCTCCTTGTGGTTTTATTTTGCATTTCCCTGATAATTAGTGATGTGGAGCATCTTTTCATATGCCTGTTGGCCATGTGAATTTCTTCTATGGAGAAATGTCTCTTCATATCCTCCGCCTATTTTTTAATTGGGTTATATGCTTTTTCGGTGTCGAGACATGTGAGTTCCTTATATATTTTGGATTTTAACCCCTTGTCGTATATGTTGTTTACAAATATATTCTCCCATACTATAGGATGCCTTTTTGTTCTGTTGATGGTGTTCTTTGCCATACAGAACCTTTTTAGTTTGATGTAGTCCCATGTGTTCACTTTTGCTTTTGTTTCCCTTGCTAGAGCAGATGCTTTCAGGAAGAAGCTGCTCATGTTTATATTCAGAAGTTTTTTGCCTATTGTCTTCTAAGAGTTTTATGGTTTTATGACTTACATTCAGGTCTTTGATCCACTTTGAGTTTACTTTTGTGTATGGAGTTAGATAATATTCCAGTTTCATTCTCTTACATGTAGCTTTCCAGTTTTGGCAATACCAGCTGTTGAAGAGGCTGTCATTTCCCCATTGTATGTCCATGGCTCCTTTACCATTAATTGACCATATATGTTTGCGTTTATATCTGGGCTGTCTAGTCTGTTCCATTGGTCTATGGGTCTGTTCTTGTGCCAGTACCAAATTGTCTTGATTACTGTGGCTTTGTAGTAGAGCTTGAAGTCAGGGAGCGTAATCCCGCAGCCACCCCCCCCACCCCCCCGCTTTATTCTTCCTTCTCAGGATTGCTTTGGCTATTCGGGATCTTTTGTGGCTCCATATGAATTTTAGAACTATTTGCTCTAGTTCCTTGAAGAATGCTGTTGGTATTTTGATAGGGATTGCATTGAATCTATAGATTGCTTTAGGCAGGATGGCCATTTTGACAATATTAATTCTTCCTATCCATGAGCACGGGATATGTTTCCATTTATTGGTATCTTCTTTAATTTCTCTCATGAGTGTCTTGTAGTTTTCAGAGTATAGGTCTTCCACTTCCTTGGTTAGGTTTATTCCTAAGTGTTTTATTCTATTTGATGCAGTTGTGAATGGAATTGTTTTCCTGATTTCTCTTTCTTATAGTTCATCGTTACTGTATAGGAATGCAACAGATTTCTCTGTATTAATTTTGTATCCCACAACTTTGCTGAATTCAGATTCTAGATCTAGTAGTGTATTTAGGGTTTTTTTATGTACAATATCATGTCATCTGCAAACAGTGACAGTTTAACTACTTCTTTACCAATCTGGATGCCTTTTATTTCTTTGTGTTGTCTGATTATCGTGGCGAAGACCTCCACACTATGTTGAATAAAAGTAGAGAGAGTGGGCATCCTTGTTTTGTTCCTGATCTTAAAGGAAAGACTTTCAACTTCTCACTGTTAAGTGTGATGTTGCCTTATGTTTGTCATATACGGCCTTTATTATGTTAAGGTACTTGCTCTCCATACCCAGTTTGTTGAGAGATTTTATCATGAATGGGTGTTGAATTTTATCAAATCCTTTTTCAGCAACTATGGAGACGATCATGTGATTTTTGTCCTTTTTGTTGATTTGGTGAATGATGTTGATGGATTTTTTCAATATTGTGCCATCCTTGCATCCATGGAATAAATCCTACTTGATCATGGTGGATGATCTTTAGGATATATTTTTGAATTCGGTTTGCTAATATTTTGTTGAGTATTTTTCCATCTATGTTCATCAGGGATATTGGTCTGTAATTTTCTTTTTTTGTGGTGTCTTTGCCTGGTTTTGGTATTAGAGTGATGTGGGCCTCATAGAATGAGTTTGGAAGTATTCCCTCTTCTACTTTTTGAAAAACTTTAAGGAAGATGGGTATTAGGTCTTCACTAAGTGTTTGATAAAATTCAGCAGTGAAATCATCTGGTCCAGGAGTTTTGTTCTTGGGTAGTTTTTTGATTACCAATTCAATTTCTTTGCTGGTAATTGGTCTATTCAGATTTTCTGGTTCTTCCTTGGTCAGACTTGGTAGGTTGTATTTTTCTAGACAGTTTTCCATTTCTTCTAGGTTTTCCAGTTTGTTAGCATATAATTTTTCATAGTATTCTTTCATAACTCTTTGTATTTCTGTGGTGTCTGTGGTGATCTTTTCCTTTCTCATTTCTGATTCTGTTTATGTGTGTAGACTGTCTTTTTTTCTTGATATGTCTGGCTAGGGGTTTATTTTCTCTAAGAAACAGCTTCTGCTTTCATTGATTCTTTCTATTCTTTTAATCTTCTGAATTTTATTTATTTGTGCTTTAACCTGTACTATGTCCCTCCTTCTACTGACTTTGGGCCTTATTTGTTCTTCCTTTTCTGGTTTCATTAATTGTAAGTTTAGACTGTTCATTTGGGATTGTTCCTCATTCCTGACATATGCCTGTATTGCCATATATTTTCCTCTTAGCATGGTCTTCGCTGCGTCCCATAGATTTTGCGGTGTTGAGTTATTGTTGTCATTTGTCTCCAAGTATTGCTTGATCTCTGTTTTTATTTGGTCATTAATCCATTGATTATTTAGGAGCATATTATTAAGTCTCCATGTATTTGTGGGCTTTTTCATTTTCTTTGAGTAATTTATTTCTAGTTTCATACCTTTGTGATCTGAGAAGCTGGTTGATACAATTTCAATCTTTTTGAATTTACTGAGGTTCTTTTTGTGGCATAGTATATGATCTATTCTTGAAAATGTTCCATGGGCACTTTAGAAGAATGTGTGTCCTGTTGCTTTTGGATGGAGTGTTCTGTAGGTCTCTGTTAGGTCCATCTGTTCCAATACGTTGTTCAGTGCCTCTGTCTCTTTTTTTATTTTCTGTCTTTGATCTCTCCTTTGCAGTGAGTGGTGTGTTGAAGTCTCCCAAAATGAATGCATTGCATTCTATTTCCCCCTTTAATTCTGTTAGTATTTGTTTCACATATGTAGGTGATCCTGTGTTGGGTGCATAGATGTTTATAATAGTTATATCCTCTTGTTGGACTGATCCCTTTATCATTATGTAATGTCCTTGTTTGTCTCTTGTGACTTTATTTGTTTTGAAGTCCTTTTTGTGTGAAACAAGTACTTCAACTCCTTTTTTCTCCCTATTAGGTGCATGAAGTATCTTTTTCCATCCCTTTACTTTCAGTCTGTGTATGTCTTTGGGTTTGAAGTGAGTCTCTTGCAGGCAGCATATAGATGGGTCTTGGTTTTTTATCCATTCAGTGGCTGTATGTCTTTTGATTGGTGCATTCAGACCATTTACATTTAAGGGGATTATCGATAGGTATGTCCTTATTGCCATTGCAGGCTTTAGATTTGTGGTTACCAAAGGTTCAAGGTAATTCCCTCACTTTCTAACAGTCTAATTTAACTCACTTCATGTGCTATGATAAACAAGCCTAAAGATTCTTTTTTGTTCTCCTTTTTCTTCCTCCTCCATTCTTTGTTATGAACCATATTCTGTACTCTTTGTCTATCCCTTTTTTGACATCTATTTAGTCTTAGGAATACTTCCATCTATAGAAGTCCCTCCAAATTGCACTGTAGAGGTGGTTTGTGGGAGCTAAAGTCTCTCAGCTTTTGCTTATCTAAAAATTGTTTAAAATTTCCTTAAAATTTAAATGATAATCTTCCCGGGTAGAGTATTCTTGGTTCGAGGCCCTTCTGCTTCATTGCATTAAATAATCAGACCACTCCCTTCTGGACTGTAAGGTTTCTGTTGAGAAATCTGCTGATAGCCACTTGGGTTTTCCTTTGTATGTGATCTTTTTTCTCTCTCTAGCTGCTTTTAAAAGTCCGTTTTTTTCCTTGATCTTTGCCATTTTGATTATTATATGTCTTGATGTTGTCTTCCTTGGGTCCCTTGTGTTGGGAGGTCTGTGCATCTCCATAGCCTGAGAGACTATCTCCTTCCCCAGATTGGGGAAGTTTTCAGCAGTTACCTCCTCAATGACACGTTCTATCCGTGTTTCTCTCTCTTCTTCTTCTGGTACCCCTAATATGTGAATATTGTTCTGTTTAGGTTGGTCACACAGTTCTCTCAATATTCTTTCAACATTAAAGATTCTTTTTTCTCTCTGTGCCTCAGCTTCCTTGTATTTCTCTTTTCTAATTTCTGTCCCATTTAGTGTCTCTTTTACTACATCTAATCTGCTTTTAAATCCCTCCATTGTATGTTTCATTTCAGATATGGAATTTCTTAATGATTGAATCTCCATCTTAAATTTGTCCTGATTTCTTGAATATTTTTCTGTACCTCCATAAGCAGGTTTATGATTTTTATTTTGAACTCTCTTTCAGGAAGATTGGTGAGTTCAGTTTCTTTTGGCCCTCTTTCTGGGGTTTGTGAAATTTTGGTCTGTACCATATTCTTTTAATGTTTCATAGTTCTGTTTGGTGGCCTCTATTGCCCAGAAGCTCCAGTCTCTGGAGCTACTCAGCCCCTGTAGTGAGGTTGGGGGTCACTGGGGAGTAGAGCTGGTGCCTAGGGGGAGGAAAGATCTGTTTCCTGACTCCTGTCTGCCCTGCCTGTCTCCAGTATCACAGCCAGTGGGCCTAGCACACAGGTATAAGCCTTTGTGCATGGCGTCTCTAGCTGTTGTAGGTGAGGCCTCTCTCTGGCTGCCCTGACACCAGAGCAGTGACTGCTGGTTTGTGAGCCCGTGCTGTCAGGCCAGGTGGAAGGCTCAGCAGGCTGCGTATCACAGTGGGGGCCTTTTAGCTGAGTAGGCAGCTGGGGGTTGGAGCACCGGAAGCTCCCCAAAGTTCCCAATCTGCTGGGCAGAGCGCGCCCAGACAACCATGTCTCCCTGTCCCTTCTCCTGCGCAGCAATCTCCATGCAAACCTCACACCTTCAGCAGCCCTCTTGTTGCTAGGAAGCCTCTCAGACTGCCTCCCTTTCTTTCCCTTATCTCATAGTGGCCGGGTGTGGATCCCGTCCTCCACAAATGGCCGGAAACTCTCTCTCAAGCATTCTGCCTTTCCCTGCTCCCATTCCTACAGAGGACTACACAATGTAGATTTCTGCTTGCAAAACAGATCTCCAGGGCTAGGTGTTCAGCAGTCCGTAGCCTCCACCCCCTCTCCTGCTACATTTCTCTTCCTCCTGCCAGTGAGCTGGGGTTGGGGGAAGGGCTCAGGAAACGCCGGATCAGGGCTTTCATACTTTACCCTGTTTTGTGAGGTGTGCTCTGTTCATAAGGTCTGTATTCAGTCTGGTGCTGCCTTCTTTCCTGGCGCTGTTTTAGGGTTAGTTATATTAAATATATTTTCACACTGTCTGTGGTTTTGGGAGGAGTTCTCTGTCTCACCTCTCTCACACAGCCATCTTGAATCTTCTTTGGTAGATTCTTATGGAAAGCTCTCCATATTGATCAGTGAGAAAGCAAGGTATGGACAGATAAAAATTTTTATTTACAAAACTGTTACATGTGTATAATAGCTTGGTGTGAAGTAATGTAGAAAATTTGTTAACTTAAGGCACGTAAGAAAATGTTTTACCTTTTTTTTTTCAAGTGGGGGTAAATGATTTTAGTTCTTGTAGGTTTTAAAGAAATTTTTTCATATAAATACAAAAACCTAAACATTACGGTTTTGGGGAGATGTCCTCTCGTGGTATTTTATAAAACTATCCAGATCACAGGGAAATCCTTCAGTTTTTCCTACTGATATTAAAGAGGAAGAAATACCAAGTATTGGTAGCATGTATATCCCTCAATGTGTGTCATAAATAAATAAAGAAGAATGAATATTTTTACCAAATAAATTACAAGTATTTGTGAGCTAGACCTCCTGTCTCACTTCTCAATCCCATTTCTTTTCCTCTGTAGTCTTTCTTCTGTGCCATTCTCTTTAAAAATAAGCATTGTTAGATTCATTTTTGTGTTACTTTGTGACACTGTAATCAGGGTGAATTCCTCTCAGCAAGGAAAGCATGGGGAGAGTTTCCTTACTCAGTTGAGTGAGTTAGTTGGAATGGTGAGATGAGGCAGGGAGGGGTAAAGCCAAAGTAATGAGCTATTTATGTAATGACTCATGAAAGAATCAAGGGTTAAGAAGCTGCTGGCAGAAAGGAGAAGAAAGGTGTAGACAAGGTGTGTGTGTGTGTACATGTGCACTACAGCTACAAAGGCATATATATACCATATGGGCTGTGTCCCTTTCTGGGATTGCATACTAATGTAATTTAGCTTTAAGCAAGTAAAGCTACTCAATGCGAATATCTGTTCTTGTTAATATGCTTAATAAGTAATGCTTACAAGAAATATCCGGGGTGTAGGTAGAAGTGCCAACCTAGATGACAGTGCTACTCAAACTTCCATGTCTCTGCCATCACCCCCTTTTTAAATGCATTTGTTATAGACTGGACAATCATGTAATTAAGTTTCCTGAAATTGTGTGTACACTGATGGTATCCAATAACTCAGAGTCAAAGGATTCTCCTAGGAGAAAATCAAGTGCCTTTTAACAAAGGTGTTTTTTATTTTTTTTTATTTTGGTATCATTAATCTGCAATCACATGAGCAACATTATGGTTACTAGACTCCCCCTATTATCAAGTCCCCAACCACATACCCCATTACAGTCACTGTCCATCAGCGTAGTAAGATGCTATAAAATCACTAGTTGTCTTCTTAGTGTTATACTGCCTTCCCCATGTCCCCCCTCCCACATTATATGTCCTAATCATGATGCTGCTATTTCCCCCTTATCCATCCCTCCCCACCCATCCTCCTCAGTCCCTTTCCCTTTGGTAACTGTTAGTCCATTCTTGGGTTCTGTGAGTCTGCTGCTGTTTTGTTCCTTCAGTTTTTTTCTTTGTTCTTACACTCCACATATGAGTGAAATCATTTGATATTTGTCTTTTTCTGCCTGGCTTATTTCACTGAGCATAACACCCTCTAGCTCCACCCATGTTGTTGCAAATGATAGGATTTGTTTTCTTCTTATGGCTGGATAATATTCCATTGTGTATATGTACCACATCTTCTTTATCCATTCATCTACTGATGGACACTTAAGTTGCTTCCATTTCTTGGCTATCGTAAATAATGCTGTGATAAACATAGGGGTGCATATGTCTTTTTCAAACTGGGCTGCTCCATTCTTTGGGTAAATTCCTAGAAGTGGAATTCCTGAGTCAAATGGTATTTTTATTTTAATTTTTTTAGGAAGCTCCATACTGCTTCTCACAATGGTTAAACTAATTTGCATTCCCACCAGCAGTGTAGCAGGGTTCCCCTTTCTCCACATCCTCACCAGCATTTGTTGTTGTTTGTGTTTTGGATGGTGACCATCCTAACTGGTGTGAGGTGATATCTCATTGTGGTTTTAATTTGCATTTCTCTGATTAGCGATTTGGAGCATCTTTTCATGTGCCTGTTGGCCATCTGAATTTCTTCTTTGAAGAAGTGTCTGTTCAGATCCTCTCCCCATTTTTTAATTGCATTATTTACTTTTTGTTTTTTTAGGTGCATGAGCTCTTTCTATATTTTGGTTGTCAATGCTTTATCGGATATTTCATTTATGAATATATTCTCCCATACTGTATGATGCCTTTTTGTTCTATTGATGGTGTCCTTTGCTGTACAGAAGGTTTTCAGCTTGATATAGTCCCAGTTGTTCATTTTTGCTTTGGTTTCCCTTGCCTGGGGAGATATGTACGTGAAGAAGTTGCTCATGTTTATGTCCAAGAGATTTTTGCCTATGTTTTTTTCAAAGAGTTTTATGGTTTCATGACATACATTCAGGCCTTTAATCATTTCGAATTTACTTTTGTGTATGGGGTTAGACAATGATCCAGTTTCATTCTCTTACATGTAGCTGTCCAGTTTTGCCAACACCAGCTGTTGAAGAGGTTGTCGTTCCCCATTGTATATCCATGGCTCCTTTATCATATATTAATTGACCATATATGTATAGGGTTACTATCTGGACTCTATTCTGTTCCACTGCTCTGTGGGTCTATTCTTGTGCCAGTACCAAATTGTCTTGATTACTGTGAGTTTGTAGTAGAGCTTCAGTTGGGAAGCGAGGTACCCCCAGCTTTATTCTTCCTCCTCAGGATTGCTTTGGCTATTTGGGGTCTTTTGTGGTTCCATATGAATATTAGAACTATTTGTTCCAGTTCACTGAAGAATGCTGTAGGTATTTGATAGGGATTGCATTGAATCTGTAGATTGCTTTAGGCAAGATGGCCATTTTGATAATATTAATTCTTCGTAGCCAAGAGCATGGGATGAGTTTCTATTTGTTAGTATCCTCTTTAATTTCTCTTGAGAGTGTCTTGTAGTTTTCAGGATACAGGTCTTTCACTTCCTTCATTAGGTTTATTCCTAGGTATTTTATTCTTTTTGATGCAATTGTGAATGGAATTGTTTTCCTGATTTCTCTTTCTGCTAGTTCATTGTTAGTGTGTAGGAAAGCAACAGATTTCTGTGTATTAATTTTGTTTCCCACAACTTTGCTGAATTCAGATATTAGTTCTAGTAGTTTTGGAATGGAATCTTTAGGGTTTTTTATGTACAGTATCATGTCATCTGCAAATAGTGACAGTTTGACTTCTTCTTTACCAATCTGGATGCCTTGTATTTCTTTGTTTTGTCTGATTGCCGTAGTTAGGACCTGCAGTACTATGTTGAAATACAATGGGGGAGTGGGCATCCCTGTCTATTACCCGATCTTAGGTGAAAAGCTTTCAGCTTCTCCCTGTTAAGTATGATGTTGGCTGTGGGTTTGTCATATATGGTCTTTATTATGTTGAGGTACTTGCCCTCGATAACCATTTTGTTGAGAGTTTGTATCATGAATGGTTGTTGAATTTTGTCAAATGCTTTTTCAGCATCTGTGGAGATGATCATGTGGTCTCTGTCCTTCTTTTTGTTGGTTTGGTGGATGATGTTGATGGATTTTCAAATGTACCATCCTTGCATCCCTGAGATGAATCCCACTTGATCGTAGTGTATGAGCCTCTTGCTGTGGTTTTGAATTCTGTTTGCTAATATTTTGTTGAGTATTTTTGCATCTATGTGCATCAGGGATATTGGTCTGTAATTTTCTTTTCTTGTGGTGTCTTTGCCTGGTTTTGGTATTAGAGTGATGCTGGCCTCACAGAATGAGTTTGGGAGTATTCCTCCTCTTCTATTTTTTGGAAAACTTTAAGGAGAATGGGTATTATGCCTTTTCTGTATGTCTGATAAAATTGAGCAGTGAATCCATCTGGTCCAGGCGTTTTGTTCTTGGGTAGTTTTTTGAATATTGATTCAATTTTGTTGCTAGTAATTGGTCTGTTTAGATTTTCTGTTTATTCCTTGGTCTGTCTTGGAAGGTTGAATTTTTCCAGGAAATTGTCCGTTTCTTCTACGTTATCTAGCTTGTTATCATATAGATTTTCATAGTATTCTCTAATAATGCTTTCTATTTCTGGGGTGTCCGTCTTGATTTTTCCTTTCTCATTTCTGATTCTGTTTTTGTGTGTAGATTCTCTTTTTCTCTTAATAATTCTGGCTATGGGTTATGTATTTTGTTTATTTTCTCAAAAAACCAGCTCTTGGTATCATTGATTTTTTTCTATTGTGTTATTCTTCTCAATTTTATTTCTTTCTTCTCTGAACTTTATTATGTCCCTCCTTCTGCTGACTTTGGGCCTCATTTGTTCTTCTTTTTCCAGTTTTAATAATTGTGACTTTAGACTATTCATTTGAGATTGTTCTTCCTTCTTTAAATAGGCCTGGATTGCTATATACTTTCCTCTTAGAACTGCCTTTGCTGTGTCCCACAGAAGTTGGGGCTTTGTGATGTTGTTGTCATTTGTCTCCATATATTGCTTGATCTCTGTTTTAATTTGGTCATTGATCAATTGATTATTTAGGAGCATGTTGTTAAGCCTCCATGTGTTTGTGAACATTTTTCTTTTCTTTGTACAATTTATTTCTAGTTTTATACCTTTGTGATCTGAGAAGTTGGTTGGTAGAATTTCAATCTTTTTGAATTTACCTAGGCTCTTTTTGTGGCCTAGTATGTTGTCTACTCTGGAAAATGTTCCACAGAAGAATGTGTCTCCTGTTGCTTTTGGGTGTAGAGTTCTGTAGATGTCTGTTAGGTCCATCTGTTCTAGTGTGTTTTTCAGTGCCTCTGTGTCCTTGCTTATTTTCTGTCTGGTTGATCTGTCCTTTGCAGTGAGTGGTGTGTTGAAGTCTCCTAAAATGAATGCATTGCATTCTATATCCTCCTTTAATTCTGTTAGTATTTGTTTCCCATATGTCAGTGCTCCTGTGTTGAGTGCATATGTATTCAGAATGGTTATATCCTTTTGTCAGACTCGCCCCTTTATCATTATGTAATGTCCTTCTTTATCTCTTGTTACTTTCTTTGTTTTGAAATCTGTTATGTCTGATATAAGTACTACAACTCCTGCTTTTTTCTCCCTATTAGTTGCATGAAATATCTTTTTCCATCCCTTCACTTTTAGTCTCTGTATGTCTTTGGATTTGAGGTGAGTCTCTTGTTGGCAGCATATAGATGGGTCTTGCTTTTTTATCCATTCTATTACTCTGTGTCCTTTGATTGGTGCATTCCATCCATTTATATTTAGGGTCATTATTGATAGATATGTACTTACTGCCATTGCTGGCTTTGGATTCGTGGTTAGCAAAGGTTCAAGGGCAGCTTCTTTACTATCTAACCATCTAACTTAACTCTCCTATTAAGCTATTATATACAGTTTGATGATCCTGTATTTCTCTCCCTTCTTATTCTTCCTCCATTCTTTATATGTTAGGTGTTTTATTCTGTACTCTTTAGTGTTTCCTTTAACTGCTTTTGTGGATAGTTGATTTTATTTTTTGCCTTTAGTTAGTAGTTGGTTGGTCTGCTTTCTTTGCTGTGATTTTATTTTCTCTGGTGACATCTGTTTAGCCTTAGGAGTGCTTCCATCTAGAGAAGTCCCTTTCAAATATCCTTTAGAAGTGGTTTGTGGGAGGCAAATTCCCCCAACTTTTGCTTGTCTGGAAATTGTTTAATCCCTCCTTGAGATTTAAATGATAATCCTGCTGGATACAGTATTCATGGTTCGAGGCCCTTCTGTTTCATTGCATTAAATATGTCATGCCATTCTCTTCTGGCCTGTTAGGTTTCTCTTGAGAAGTCTGATGATAGCCTGATGCGTTTTCCTCTGTAGGTGATCTTTTTTCTCTCTCTGGCTGCCTTTAATACTCTGTCCTTGTCTTTGATCTTTGCCATTTTAATAATTATATGTCTTGGTGTTGTCCTCTTTGGGTCCCTTGTGTTCGGAGATCTGTGGGCTTCCATGGTCTGAGAGACTATTTCCTTCCCCAGCTCAGGGAAGTTTTCAGCAATTGTTTCTTCAAAGACACTTTCTATCCCTTTTCTCTCTCTTCTTCTTCTGGTACCCGTATAATGCTAATATTCTTCCATTTGGATTGGTCACACTGTTCTATTAATATTCTTTCATTCCTAGAGATCCTTTTATCTCTCTCTGCCTCAGCTTCTCTGTATTCCTGCTCTCTGATTTCTTTCCCATTAACAGTCTTTTGCACCTCATCCGGTCTGCTCTTAAGACCTTCTATTGATTGTTTCATTTCTGTTATCTCTCTCTGGTCTTCATCCCCTAGCTGTAGCTTATTTCTGTGCAGGTCCATCAGCATGGTTCAGACTTTAATTTTGAATACTTTTTTAGGAAGATTGGTTATATCTATCTCACCAGGCCCTCTCTCTGGGGTTGTCTGAGTGATTTTTGACTGGACCAGATTCTTCTGCCTTTTCATGGTGATAGAATTTTTTGCAGGCAGGTGGTGCGTGTGTCAGCTGGTAGAACAAACTCTGGCATAATCTCCTGAGCTGCTGTTGATGGGGCGTCCCTTAGGATAGCCTAGGGCACTGTGGGCCATCGCAGACGCCCCAGGTGTGTTCTCTTGGGAAAACAGCGCCCCTTGATGCCTTCCAGACCTTGCTCCGGCTTCCGCTGCCCGTGCCATTTACCCACACACCGGGAGAAGTCTCTGGGATATCTACTGGGCTGCTGTGGGCAGCGCGTCCCTCAGGATAGCCTAGGGCATTTTGGTGGTCGCCAAGTCACCGGGTATGTTCTTCTGCGAGAATGGCACCCCTTTGTGCCCTGTGGACCTTGTTCCGGCTTCCTCTGTCTGTGTTGGGTAGCTGCACCCTGGCGGCAGCCTCTGGGTCTCTCCCAGTTAGCTGCGTGCTGGGAGAAGACTGTGTGGTTGCTGTGGGAGGGGCTGTGCTCCAGCTGCTCCTCAGCTGTGGTGGGTCAGCCAATTTGCTTGCAGTGCCGGCCTGGGGAAATGAATGGCAGGCTGCTTATCGCTGTGAAGGGCTTTGGGGCTGCTTTACCCCCCAGGGGTTTAGGGTGCCTGAAGTTGCTTAAGATTCCCAGCCAGCTGCGCTGAGTGTGCCACGATGATTTTGTCCAGCTGTTAAGCCCTTGTCCTTTTAAGACTTAAAAAACGTCCCCTTTTCTTTTGTCCTAGAAGAGCTGGCTGTGGCGATCTGCTCCCAGTCTCCATCTCGGATTTTACTTTTCCGTTTCTCTAATATCCAGTACACCAAAGAATGTGTGTCTGTGCTCCTGGTGCAGATTACTAGGGCTGGTTATTTAGTAGTCCTGTGCTTCCACTCCCTCCCCACTCTGATTGTTTTCCTCCCACTGGTGAGCTGGGGTTGGGGGAGTGCTCGGGTCCTGCTGGGTCCCGGCTTTGTATCTTAACCTTTTCATGAGATGCTGAGTTTTTGCAGATGTAGATGTAGCCTGGCTGTTGTACTGTATCTTCTGGTCTCTCTTTTAGGAGTAGTTGTATTTCTTGTATTTTCCAAAATATGTATAGTTTTGGGACGAGATTTCTGCCACCCTATTCATGCCACCATCTTGAGCCCCCCTTAGCAAAGATTTTACTCCTTAACTGTTCATTTGGCCTATTTTTAGGATCTTGTATTGTGCATATTTGAGGGTATTGAACAAATAAGATGTTGGAAATGTTCCACGATTCAGATATTAAGCAGATTCGCAGGACTTGCTTTGAGTTCTAGCTCCATACTCTGAAACACAGAAGTTTATAGTTTACTATATAGGTCCTAAATGCTTGATATGCACCAAAGAATTTTCTTCTATTAATGCTGGTTGTTTTGTTTCTAAAAATGGTCAGTCTTAGGTGAAATAGGTGACCAGTTACTAGCTAATCATTTAAAAAATTTGTGTGATATGGAAGGAACCAAAGTGTCAATCAATAGATGAATGGATAAAGAAGACATGGTATATATACACAATGGAATATTATTCATCCATAAAAAAGAAATCCTGCCATTTGTGACAACGTGGATGGACTTAGAGGATATTATGCTAAGTGAAATAAGCTAGGAGGGAAGATGCTAATACCATATCATTTCACTTACATGTGGAATCTAGAAACAGAACAAATAAAATGAACAAAAGAGCAGCAGACTCATAGACACTGAGAAATGACTGGTAGGTTTCCATGGTTGAGGGGCTGGGATGGATGGGTGGGATGGGTGAGGGGGACAAATGGACAGTCTCAATCATAATGTAAGTTGGTTGCAGGGATGGAAGTGCAGCCAGTAGAGTATAGTCATTGGTTCTGTAACACCCTTCTATGTTGACAGTAACTGCAGTAGTTGGAGTGAGGATTTAACAGTGTAACTGTGTTGTATACTTGAAATCAATATAATATTGTATTATCAACTGTACTTCAAAAATAAATAAATAAAAATTAAAACTGTCTTGTGAGAGGGCCAGGCCTGAGTACCTCTGCTTTGTAATTTTAGCCTAAAGCTTCTCCTTATCATGTGAAAAAAAATAAATCTTTCCTTGTCTAAACTATGTTAAGGCTTTATATGTAACTGTCCTGAGAAAAAATCAGAAGCCTTCCCAAATTCATATTAAATCCTTTATTAGGAATAGAATTGGATTGAAAGAGAGAATTCTCTATAGGAGAAGGAGGGACTGGGGAGGATCAAGGGAGGAATCAGGCTGAGTTGGATGGAAGAAGCAAACCAGTCTTACCTGAAAGTTTTTACTACTATCTAAGTGTAGTTCAACCATTACCTCTCTGTGTGTGATTATTTCTCATTTGAATGTCAATTCCATATCTCTGACAAGAGGTTCTTCTTTGAATGTTGCCAACCATTACTTATAGGGAAAGGCAGATCAAAACCACAGTGAGATACAGTCTTATACCAATTAGGATGACTACTTTAAAAAAAAATTCAGAAGATATCAAGTGTTAGCAAGGATGTGGAGAGTTTGGAACCCTTGTGCATTGTTGGTGGGAACGCAAAATGATAACCCATGGTGGAAAACATTATGGTGGTTCCTCAAAAAATTAAAAAGAGTATTACTGTATGATCCAGCAGTTCCACTTCTGGATATATATCCAAAAGAATTGAGAGCAGAGTTCAAAGAGTTATTTGCATACCCATATTCATAGCAGCATTATTTACAATAGCTAAAATGTTGAAGCAACCCAACTGCTCACTGACTGATGAATGGATAAAGAAACTGTGATATATATATGTAGATATTTTATATATACACACACGGTGGTATGTTGACCTTGAAAAAGAAGGAAATCATATCCCACAGTATAACATGGATGAACCTTGAGGTTCACTGTATGATTTTACTTATGTGAGGTCTCTAAAGTAGTTGAACTCTTAGACACAGAGCAGAATGGTGTTTGCCAGGAACTGGAGGAGAGGGAAATGGTAAGATGTTCAGTATGTATAGAGTTTCAGTCATGTAGGATGATAAAGTTCTAGAGATCTGTTGTATAACAGTGTGAATACAGTTAACACCATTGAACTACATACTTAAAAATAGTTAAGATGGTAAGTTTTATGTGTTTTTATCATAATTAAAAATAAAAAAGATGTGGATACTGAAGCCTAATTGCCATGATATTCTGATTTATATGGTTTGGGATGGGGTTGTGGCATCGAGAAATTTTAAAAGCCTCCAGATAATGGCATAGGATAACCAGGTTGGAGAACCAGTGAAATAAACATAAAAATGTAAGAAATTAAGGATAAGCTACTAGGTAGATGATATCGTATGATCTTGTAAATAATTTCATTCCAATTAATTTCATTAATTGATACTAATTAAATATTCTTTGATTCACATGCTGTTGATTCTAATTTATTAAGCAACCATTTATTAATTCAGCCATCAGAATTGAAATCAGAGAACTCTTTTAATAGTAAATTGAAGAGATTTTTGAAAACAAATGTATCAGGTTTTTTTAAGAATGGTTTTCACCAATGCCTACAAGATAATGGCACATCACTTAATAGAGTTTTTAAATCTACTTTAACTTTGCAGGGGCATATATACTGTTAAATAACACTTACTTAACCTAAACTTTTGCTTTATTTGAAGGATTAGTGCAGTTCATTTGTGCTTGTGGTTATTTATACCTCCAACATTTTTATGTGAACATATATCCAAATTCTCACTTTCTGAGTTTTTCCAAATGAAAATTGTCTCTAGTTTTTTGTTGATACTAGTATTTACACATGAGAATCATAAATAGTAAATATATTTGATGGTAAAGACAAGGGAAACAGCAATTAGAAAATTTATGTTATTACAGGGTTTTAGAAAATATGGTTCATATTAGAAACTCAGACAAAGGTGGCTGATTTATTCAGTGAAATATATTAATTAATAATACAACTACATTTTAATTTGGGTCTGGGTCTGAAATTTCTGCCTTAAATATATGAGAATATAAAACTATTTCTTTGAAAACGTTTTTCAGCCCTGAGCATTGCAAAATATCTACTGGCAGGATATTAACTTGGAACAGCAGACTGTTCTTTTTTTAGTAGCCTTTTTCCTGCAGATGTGACTTTTAACAGGAGAATGCCTGTGGGGTTTTTTTCCTTTTCTTTCTCATTTTCTTTTTGTGGCACTCTAGCAGGTAATCAGCAATAGAAGTAAAGATAATAGTCATTTGTTATGAACTCTGATCAATTTAGATATAGAGTGTGTACAACTCTTTAAATGTTTGTGATTTCCAGCATTCTTATAAAATTTTTGTTCTGTGAAATTTCTCTAGGTAAATTTTAGAAATAAATTTTAACTATTTCAGTCATATCGTCTCTGATTTTGAGGGTGGGGGAAAGCAGATATATTTAGTTTCTGTCCTAAAATGGGAGATGAAAAATTGATGGTAACTTTTCTTACATTTAATTATCACATGACAGTAGAAAAACAGGATGTATGGTTCAATCAAATATTATTTATTATAGTATTTAAAAAATACTTTGAAAATACTTTCCCCTTACATATGTTAGAATGTAAACTTTCTGATCACATTTTAAATTTGATACTAAGTCAGAGTTAAGTTCCTTTAGACTAAATTAAGTAATACTTTCTAAAATTTTTTATAGCGATTAGTATCTTAACAGGAATTTGACCCAGACTTACCTACATATGTGTACATGCTTCTAACTCTTGTCCTGACACTTGACTTTTTGCATTTTTCCTTTGTTGTACTTCAATCCCTGTTGTAATCTGGAATGCAAAAAGAACTTCCGGGAAGGACATAGTATTACTTAAAAAATGTACAAATAGGAATAGTCATCAGTCAGTGACTAAGGATAGCTGAATTCAATTTTGCTGATGTTTAAATTGTCTAATATCCGTCTTTCAGTGAGACCAACATTTGGCATTCAATATCTGGGATTGTGTATGAGGTGAAAGGAAAGGTGAATTCTCATAGTGAATCAAGGCAGGAACTGAAAGAGGGTTTGTTTGTTTCTTTAACTTGTTTTGTAATAAGATCAGTTGTTTCAGTGAATAACCAAGTTGTAATGACATGAGGAATTGCACGTTGCTTGTGAGATGCAGAATGACATAGGAACTGCCAAAATTCTTTTCATTTATCATGAATTCCAGAAAGAGAACTTTTGACCAGAAGTATCACATTCCTTTTTTTTCTTTTTTAAACTAAACACTATTCGTGCTTTAGGGAATACAGCATTCCAGCTTCACGCGAAACCCCGAATGGAATCATATTGCATGATTGTAATCAGAAAAAAAAAATGTGTAAATAGCACCCGAGAGAGACTTTTAAGGCAGGTTTACCAGTTTTAAATACAACTTTGTGTCTCTAACAAGTCCATAACTGATCCTCTCTCACTTCTTCCAATAATCACACCTAATTTGTATTATAACTTTAATTCGAGGTTCATAAACTTCTGTCTAATTGGAAAAGAGGAATGCCAGTGCAGTGGGTTAACATGCAAGAAACAGAAGTATATAATGGGCCCTGTTTGTGATTTTATTTTTTATATTAAGCTAAAAAGCAACATAGGATCTGGACTTGATGCATGTATTTTGTTTTACTCCTTTACTCATGTGTCAGTACTGTGTTGAAGGGAAAGATCCACTAAACTGGGTTTTGGACTAGGTTGATCTATTTAGCTTTTCGATCTCGGCACTTGATTTAATTCCTGATATTTAGTTTCCTATCTTTTAAATCCTCCTTTTCTTCCTAATAAACTCTTTCTTCTAATGGAGAGGAAAAAGGATGATGATTTCCATATTTCCAAGGCTGTTCAGATCTGAGTTAGGAAAAAGGAATATAGTTAAGAAACAAATAAATAGATGTGTGCCATTGGAGTTTATATAATAGTGTCTCTAGCTACAACAGGAGCTCAGAATTAAGTAGATTAAGACTTGAATTTTGATGGAAGGATGGGTAGGGTTTTATTCTCTAGGGAAAAAAGGATAGGGGTGGGAATGTGTGTGGAGAGGTGAACAGATCATGGCAGGGTTGTAAGGAAGATGAAGACTTCCTGTAAGAGACCGACCTGACTGAAGCAGAGACTCAGGGAGAAAAAAGATGGAAATTAAAATTGCATAAATTTATGAAGCCAGATAATGTATGGCCTTGAAAGTTGTATGGAAGCATGTATTTGAATTAGGAAGTAATAAGAAGCCATATAGATTTTTGAAGAGAGTAATACTACAAAAGCAGTGTTTAGAAAATTAATCTGTCAGTGCTTCATTGGAATGTTTGGAAAAGAATTATCTGAGTTTTCCCTGATGCATAAATTCTGTCCTGGCATTGGAATTTAGCAATCAATTCTTAGATTTCACATTTTTCTGCTGTATTTAATTATCTTACTGGTATGTGACAATTGACTTTGTATGTATATTTTACTTTCTGTTTCAGCGCAACATCACAGTATAATCTTTTTAAAAAATTTAATAGACACCTAAGGACTCAAATTTGAATTAAATTACATTTGGTGTTACAAATACAAATGTCTCAACCAAAGAGCTTTCAGATGAACAGATATTTTATGTGCATAGTTGTGTTTGTGGTGGTATCATAATTTCCTTTTCTATATAATCACAGCACGTTTATTTAACATTAATTGGAAGAACCATCCTGATTGTAGCAAGATTAAAGTGTGAAAGATATGGCTTAGAACTGAGACTATATGGTGTTTCATAATGCCTGTAGCAGTATTATGTGTCCAGAAGCAAGGAAGTAGGTGGCGAGTGTTTTAGGATTTTATCTCCATAATTAGCAGGAAATAAAAAAGAATAGTTTCTGATAGTAGAAAATCAGATATGTGTATTACTAATGAATTGTGAGAGTGAAGTATATTTCTGTGTGTGCACATGAGCCAAAAGCTTTGGACCTCAGATCATTATGTCTAAAATGAGGGTAGTAAATCCTGCCCTATCTTATTCCCAAGGTTGTTGTGAGGAACAAATGAAAGATGCTGTGTTTTAAATTTATTTAAAGGATTATGTAAACTCTTAACATATTACCCAAATATATTTACTATCATTATCACAATTCCTTCTAAAAATACACAGAAGTATATTGCTGTTCTTTATTAAAAAGGTGATTTATAGGAAAGATTAGAACTGCCAGTACTTGGGCTAGGGATATGTATTTCTGATGTGATTTAAATGTAATATTATTTCAAGGAAAAGCATCTAATAGACTGTTATATTTATTTGCTTACTGAAGCCAGAAATTTCTTAACAATGATGAAGTCATCCATATCATAATTAAAAGAGTAATATGAAACAAATAGAAAGGTGTGTACATGTAAATAGTTAACACAAATGCCAAGTGTGTAGATTAATTTCTTTCCTATATGCCTGGTCAGTGAAATGCCTTACTGTCCTACAAAAGCAAATGAACAAATGTACTTGTCCTTTAGGTGTGTTTTCATAGCTCAGGACACACAAAGTCTCTCAGAATAAAGCAGCCTCTACTGAAGGTTGTACACATTGAAAGCTGACAAAGTACCATGCACAAAATGAGCAGACACAATAAGCAAGAGAATAAATACAAGAACAGGAAATAACAGAAAAGCCATAAAGAGACTATAAAGCAAGTTTGTTTAAAATGATTGGAGGTTAAAAGAAGGAATAGTAACCGTAACTGAAAACGTGTGCAATATGAAAGAGGAATAGGAAGATTTGAAAGAGACCAAACAATGCTTAGATATGAAAAATACAGTCATTGAAATTAAAATGTCAGTAATTTTCATTCAACAAATTTCTGTGTTCTTTCCATGTGCCATACTATATTTCTTACTATTGTATAATCATTTGAAGAATTATTTAATTTGAAGAGGGAATTGAGGATATCACCCAGAAAATAGCACAGATATATAAAGAGAAATATATATACATATTAATGAAAACCATGAGGCTTTATTAGATGGGAGAATTATACAAACAAGAAGTATTCCAAACAAAATTCATAAAAATAAATCCACACTTAATAATAATAAGAGGTAATATTTATTGAGCACTTTAACTATTTGCCAAGCATGTTGTAAGTACATTAGGTGCATTATCTCATTTAATTCCTTCAATAATCCTTTGGGAAAAGTGCTATTTTTATTTCTATTTAAAATTGAGGAAACTGAGCTCAGAGAAGTTAAAAACTTACTTTAATCCACACAACTTGTAAATGATGGAGCCAGTGTTTGAACTTGGGCAAATCCTGCTGACAATATTGATCAAGATATAATAGAAGAAAGGCCCACTAATAAAATAGACAATACTTTAGAAATATAATAACAATAATAATTTAGAAATATAAAGGGCACATGCTGAGATTTTCAAAATTGTAATACCAACTTTGAACAGGTTTGTTTTAAAAATATGAAAATGTTGAAAAAATTTATAATTTCTAGTTTTCTAAAAAATGTAAATTACCAAAGTTGACTACAATAAATAGAAAATCTAAAGATCTCTAGCCATTAAAGAAATGGATTCAGCTTTTTTAACACTGCATGTAAAAGTAACATGAGTCTCAGTTATTTCACTTGTGAAAAGTTTCTGTTAGTAAATTACCTCTCTCTTACATGAAATGTTTCAGAAAATGAAAAATGGATTGATTTTCCTCTGTAGCATTTATTATATCCCTAACTTATGACTCATTGCCCCAGTAGATAGTAACCTTAATGAGGGCAAGGATCATGTCTTGCTTGTTTGCCAGCTGCATCTTTTAGCATTTAGTGAAATACCTGTCAGGTGATAGGTTTTCCGTAAATGTTTGATTGAAAAATATAGTAATATTTTAATTAATGCTTTAAACATATTTAGGAATATTTAATAACTGTATTCTTTCTCCTTATTTGACCTATCGTAACTCCTATAGAGAAATACTAGAAGAAACAAGTTTATTTGTATTTTAATATTTTATGATTTATTCCAAGTAAGTATAAGGTTTTAATAAAAATACATAAGATTCTAAAAGCATACCATTTTAGGGGTGTTAATTAACTCAGTGGGGGGCTGTATACGTGTATCAAACTCATGATGTATATACGTGTATCAAATCATGTACACTTTATATAGCTTACAATTTTATTTGCCAGTTCCTCAATAAAGCTGGGGAAAAAATACCACCAAAAAAGATATTATTTTAAATATATGTATAATTATTCAGAATGTTTCTGTGAGATATGACAGTTCTTTGATAACCTTAAAAAAATAATTTGGTAGAGGAAAAAGATTCTAAAAAAATTGCTCTCTTCTGTTCAAGTACACGATTTTAATGCCTTTTTTCTTCCTATCTGTTCTTCAATTTGTTTTCAACATAGTAAGATTTTTTTCTTAATAGGAATATTCTCTTATATTCTTTTCTACATGCACGTTATTATTTAAGGAGCTATGTCAGATTTAAATGATTTTGCTTTCCCTCCTTTTACCTTTTCTGTTTATTGTTTTTGCTTGTGTGTTTTGTTTCTTGCACCTTACACGTTTTGTTTTCTCCAGAGATCTGTTTGCTAACTGACTGATTAAAGATTGTGGTTATCCTTATCTGATAGTAAATACCAGATTAACTCTCGGGTTTTTTGTTTTTCTTTCATGAGTTTAAATAAAGGAAAAGCCAGATATGTTTTAGAAATCAAGGATTCAGTTTTACAATGTATGGAATGTGACATTTTAGTTCATGGCTAGTGTCATTCATATTTTGCTCCTTGAAATAAGAGATTTTTCTTCTTTATGCAGTTGAGAGTAACTTTTACGTCATTCAAATTCAAATGTAAAGTTTCAATAAAACTTATAATGGTTTCTACTTAAATGAAGGAGTTTTTGTGTTTGACTTTTTTTTTAATAGTGAAAAGAAAACATCTGTAATAGAGCATTTAAGTTAAATTTTTGTTCTTAATTTATTTGTATTTAAAATCCAACCACAGTTCCTTACTTCCAGAGAGGAATTCCTAGTGAAGTTAAGAGTTTTTGGCACAACACCAAAATTGTGCATTAAATAAATGTGTGGGTGTAAAATGATCCATTTCTGGTACTTTACAGTATTGGAAAAGAAACACTGGTTCTTTGAGTTATTGCACAGTGTTACTGAAGCCTGCAGCATATATTCTTGTCTACCACTTTAGTTATTTCCAATGCATATAGGAAATCATCTTCATCACTTAGGTTAAAAACTATAATATTTCCTATCTGGAAAAATTCAGAATAGAATTTTAGTTTAGAATTTAAAACTTATTTAGAATTTACATTTTTGGAATAACCGTAGTGCTTCCATGAAATCATCTAAAACTATGTTATATTAAAATAGGTTACTAAATTTAAAATATTTATGCCAGGATGTCATTATTTAAAATTATTATTAAATCACTGAAAATATAAGATAGACAAAAATTAAGTCAGTTTAATGTGCTCTGTGTGTGTGTATTTATACCTCTGTAGTGTGTATTGATGCATGATTAAGCTGTTATTTCTTAGTGCATTAAGCAGTTTTCATATAAAATAAGCTTTAAAGTTACAACCACTTACAATTATCATAACTAATACGTGTACACATTGTTTCCCTGGATAAAATTAAACTTTTCAACAAGGTCATCCATTTTCTTTTGAGTAGACTTTTTAAAATTCTTAAATAAGAACTGTTAAATATTTAAAGGATCTCTGATGGAGGACAAAGGAAATGTGTGTGCCCTAGGAACTGTTACTTCTTTTTTTCTTGCTAGTTGAGATCTTACTATGTTGGAAGTTGGTTTTCGTGATTTTTAAATTCCTTGATTTTTGAACTTGTGTCATTGGTATTAAAAAATGATTTAAAACTTGAAGACCATACAATTAGATTCAGGGATATCACCAATTTTATTAAATTTTGCTGTGTTCATTTATTTCTATGTAGAAATTTATCTCAGATGTAAAGTCATGACATCTTAATTAAAACTATAGGTGTATTTTTCTCTTTAATTTCCATATGATGTTAAAACAAAAATTGTTTCTATCAGTTTATGTTGTAATTAGTATGGCTACTGAACACAGAAAAAAGTGGCAGATTATAAATGTTAAATCGATTCTGAGTTACCAGTTGCTTTAATGTATATTGATAATGTGGCAGCTGTATCTATAGTTTGGTTGATTTAGTAATAATTCAATAAATGGCTGCTTTAGAGTTGTAGAATACTCAAGATTTGTAGGATTTCCTTTTTGCCATCTCTGTCTTAGTGTATTTTTAAGTGACCTCATAAAGGCAGTGAAGAAATGTTTTATTTTTCTTCAAACATATAAAATACATCTGGAAGAATAAATTCACATCTGGTTCATGGATTTCCTCCATGGAGATGATCCAAATTCAGTGTCAAGATTAAAGTTTGTACTCATGGGTTTGCAGAATCTTGTGTGGAATTTGAAATATTTTGTTTGGAAGTAGTTGGGGAAACAATTGATTCAGATGTTTGTGTTAAGTTCTAACTTTAGATATATTTCGCCCTCATTAAAAATAAAATGTTTTGTGCTTCATAATATAAAGGTACTTGTAAACACTGTTTACATTTAATAAGATGTTTTGATTAACCATTATCAAACATTGTTTAATGAAAGTTTTATGAAAGAGAGGTCAATTAAATTGTTAAAATTATCAGGTAATGATCATTGGTGACCCTAACCATTAGTAGAAATGTACTCCTCATATGTACGATTGTGTAGCCCCCATCATGCTGTCATACTTCATTGGCTCTTTATAGAAGCAGCAACAATCAAATTTTAATTGTTGTATTCTCAATATCTGCCTATATGGACTGTATATAAGTTTGGAATATAGTAGTGTATGTACTTAGTTCCTCCCTTGGTCTTACAATGGCTAACGAATGTATTTGTAACTGAATGTAATCCCCAGAGTAGCATTAAGTAGAAGCATTTATGGGCTCAATCCAAGAAGCAAGTGAACTAAAAATAATATTGTCAAACTTTTATGAATTATTTGTCTTATGCATTGAGACTGCCAAACCAAGCTGCTAGTCATGTGAATTAAACTTGATACACTAGAACAAATGGGTGTTACTCATTAAAGAGGATGTTTGTTTTTTTTTCAAGGATTTTTTTTTGTTCTTTAACAAGTGATATATTTTCCATATAATAACATAATAAAGTTTATTTGTAGATAAATCTATAGCTGTTTGCTTTTCTATATATTTTTAACTTTGAATTTTCTGAGGAATAGAAAGAATGCATTTTGCATATGTGTCTCATTTATTGGCTTCTAAACAATATGGTAGGAATTTTTGTTTCAGCAGATTTTCCAGTGCATCACCAAATTGTTTTATGAGTCTTCAAAGGGGCCAGTCCTTGAGAGTTCCTATTTCTTTCCTCATTGTACCCTTTTAACCTTTCTTCCAACGTCAGTCATTTGCATATGAATTTTTGTTCTTGGGGAAATAAGAGTTAAGGTGGAAACACTAATTTTTTAATAGTATTTATACTAGTGTAACTGTTAGAAAATCTGATTTGCTGTACAGGTACATGTAAGCCACCTTTAAAATTATATATTACAATTTGTTTTTACAACCTCCTTTGATGTTCTGTGCATCCTACTTTATTTATAATTGAAATGTAGTTGACATACAACACTATATTGATTTCAGATAAGCAGCATAATGATTTGACATTTTTACACATTACTTAATGTTCACTGCAGTAAATGTAGTTGCCCTCTGTTACTATACCAAAATATTATAATATTATTGGCTGTATTCCTTAGGTTGTACCTTCATTCCTGTGACTAACTTATTTTATAATTTGAAGTTTATGCCTCTTTATCCCCTTCACCTATTTCACACAAATTCCCTTATCCCACTACTCTATGATAGCCAATGGCCCACTGTCTCTGTATATGAGTTTATTTTTTTTTTGTTTTGCTTTGTTTTTTTAGATTCCACATATAAGCAAAATCAAATGGTATTTGTCTTTCTCTGTCTTATTTCACTTAGCATCATACCCTCTAGGTCCATCCATGTTTTTGCAAATGGTAAGATCTCCATATTTTTTATGGCTAAGTAATATTCCATTTTATACATGTACCTTTTCCTTATTCATTCATCTGTTGATGGTCACTTAGGTTGCTTCCATGGCTTGGTTATTATAAATAATGCTTCAGTAAACATAGGTGGACATATATGTCTTTTCAAATTAGTGATTTTGTTTTCTTTGAGTAAATGCCCAGTAGTGGAATTGCTGGGTCATACGATATTTATATTGTTAGTTTTTTCAGAAACTTGCATATTTTCCATAGTGGCTGCACCAATTTACATTCCCATCAACAGTGTACAGGGTTCCCTTTTCTCCACATCCTCTCCAACACTGTATGTCTTGTCTTTTGGATGGTAGCCATTCTGACTGGTGTAAGGTGATATCTCATTGTGGTTTTGATTTGCATTTGCCTGATGATTGCTGATGTTGTATGCTCCCTACACTTTGTCCATGGGTCTATGAATACCACCTTAGGGAACTCTGAATGAATGTTTCATTGACTCTTCATGTATTAACAATTCATTGATACATTGACTCTTCTTCTATGTATACATATATATTTAACTTTTAAAAGTACTTCTTAAGAGTCTATGTAGCAGGCAGTGTTCAGGGTACTAACTCTAAACTCTCTGATTTACCTTTATTCAGGTAGCAGAACTCATTACCCTCTATCATTTATAATTTACAGCTCAGTTTGTTCTACTATTCTTTCTCAATTCTGTATCCTTTCCTAACCCTCTGCCCTTGATCTTACTTTGAATTTGGGATCATTTACTTTGGTCAGTACCACTTGATGATTGTATTTTGAGACTCAGACATGAGAAATGATGGTGTTCTTATTGCAAAGATCTTTAATAACTTTTAACATAATCTTTAATAACTTTTAACATATGCATATATCCATGAAGCCACTACCAGAGTCAAGATAATGGACATATCCATCACCTCAAAAAAATTTTTCATGCCCCCTTGTAATTTTTTCTTTTCCTCTTTCTCATCCTCAGACAACTACTGATTTACTTTCTTTCACTACTTTTGTAGTGGATTCTTTCACTCAGCACACTTATTTAGAGATCCATCTTTGTTATTGCATGTGTTAATAATTCACTTTTTATTGTTGAGTAGTATTCCATTGTGTATGTGTAGCACAATTACCCATTCACTTGATGAAGATTTGGTTATTTCCAGTTATTTGCTATTATTATAGGTAAAGTTGCTATGAACATTTATGTTCTGTCTTTGTGTGGACATATGTTTCATTTCTCTTGGATAAATTCCTAGAAGTTGAATGACTGGGTATATTTAACTGTGCATGTGTTGTGTGTATAAACTCTTTAATAAACTACCTAAGTGTTTTTGAAAAACGTAACATTTTACATTCCTGCAAGGAATATATGAGAGTTCCAATGCTCCTACGTCTTGGTCAACTCTTGATAAGTTTAGTCTTTTTAATTTCAGCCATTGGACTGGTGTGTAGTGGCATCTCACTCTGGTTTTAATTTTCATCTCCCTAATGACTTATAATGTTGAGCAATTTTTCATGTGCTCATTTGCCATCTGTATATCTTATTTGGTGAAATATGTGTTCAGATCTTTGACCCATTAAAATTTTGTTTTTTTTTTTGTTTTCTTCCTGAGTTTAGAGATTAAAAAAAAGAATCTATCTGGATTCAAGTCCTTCACCAGATACATAATTTGTATATATTTTTCTACCAGTTTGTGTCATGTCTTTTCATCCTTTTATAATTATCTTTCAAAGAGCAGTTTTAGTTTTAATGATGTCCAATTTTATCAATTTTTTGATATGTTATATCTCAGAGATAATTGTCTGACCACTGTAACAAAGGTTTTTTTCCCTATGTTTTCTTTAAGTTTTTTTCAACAGGTTTACTGAGGTATAATAAATATATCCATATAATAAACTATGCATATTAAAAACACACATATTTGAAAAGTTTTGACATAGGTGTATACCCATGAAACCATCATAATGAAGATAATGAATGTATTTATCACCTGTAATAATTTCCTGTTTCCCCTTAATAATCCCTCCCACCCACTCTTCCCCATCCCCTTCCTTCTGGCAGGCATTTACTTATCTGCTTTCTGTCACTATGGATTAGATTGCAGTTTCTATAGTTTTATAAAATTGGGACCATATACTATGTACCCTTTTGTCTGGCTTATTTCTGTCAGCATAATTTGAGATTCTTCCATGTTTTATTGTGTATCAGTAGTCCATTCTTTTTTTTTTACTTAAATATCACTGATACATTATTTTTTATTGGTTTCAAGTATACAACACTGTGGTTCAACAGTTCCTCATATTATTAAATCCTCACCCCCACTAGTGCAGTTACTATCTGTCAACATAGGGAGATGTAATAGAATCATTGGTTATATTCTCCATGCTGTACTACCATTCCCATGACCAATTTATATTATGATTGAGAATTTTTGGGCTCTTTTATTCCCTCACTCCCCTACCCTAATCCCTCCCCCATGGTAACCACCAGTCACTTCTCAGTGTCTATGAGTCTGTTGCTGTTTTATTCCTTCATTTTGTTTTCTTTTCTTTTTATATTCTACAAGTGAAATCGTACCATATTTGTCTTTCTCTGCCTGGCTTATTTCACTTAGCATACCCTCTAGGTCCATCCATGTTGTTGCAAATGGAAGGACTTCTTTTTTATGACTGAATAATATTCCATGTGTATGTGGACCACATCTTTACCCATTCATCTATTGATAGACACTTAGGTTGCTTCCGTATCTTGGCTATTGTAAATAACATGGCAATAAACATAAGGTTGCATGTATCTTTTCAAATCAGAGATTTTGTTTTCTTTGGAAAAATTCCTTGAACTGGAATTACTGGGTCAAATGGTATTACTATTTTTAGTTTTTTAAGGAACTTCCATACTCCTTTCCACAGTGGCTGCACAAATTTACATTCCTGCTAATGGTGTGTGGGGGGGTTCCCTTTTCTCCATACCCTCGTCAACACTTACTATTTCTTGTCTTTGGGTAGTAGCCATTCTAACTGGTGTGAGATGATATCTCATTGTGGTTTTGATTTGCATTTCCCTGATGATTAGTGATGTGGAGCATCTTTTCATGTGCCTGTTAGCTATTTGTATTTCTTCTTTGGAAAAATGCCTGCTCAGATCTTCCATCCACCCGTTTTTTAATTAGGTTATTTGTTTTTTTGGTGCTGAGGCATATGAGTTCTTTATACATTTTGGATGTTAACCCCTATCAGATAAATCGTTTACGAATATATTCTCCCATACTGGAGTTTGCCTTTTTGCTCTGCTGATGGTTTCCTTAGTTTGATGCAGCCTCACTTGTTCATTTTTTGTTTCCCTTGCCTGAGAAGATGTGTTCAGGAAAAAACATTGCTCATGCTTATATTCAAGAGATTTTTGCCTATGTTTTCTTCTAAGAGTTCTGTGGCTTCATGTCTTACATTTAGGTCTTTGATCCATTTTAAGTTTACTTTTGTGTATGGAGTTAGACAATAATCCAGTTTCATTCTCTTGAATGTAGCTTTCCATTCCTTTTTTCTTCCTTCTGAGTAATATACACTGTATAGGTATACTACAATATGTTTATCTGTTTACCTGTTGGTGGGTCTTTTCTGGCCAAACTCAAATTCTACCCCATTTAAATCCTGAGAAACAGTGTTTTCTTTTTTCTTTTGAATAACTACAGCATTTACTTATTTCCAGTCATTTACAGAGTCTTTCAGTAAACAGAAGAGGAGGAAATGTTTAACAACTTATTCTGATGGCAGCATTATCCTGACTTTAAAGCTAGGCCAAGACATTATAAGAAAAGAAAACAATGAGCCAATATCCTTACTGAAGAAAGATAAAAATATCCTTAACAAAATATTAGCAATTTGAATCTAGTAATAATATAAAATAGATCATGTACCATGACCAAGTGGGCTCTATCCCAGGAATGTAATCATTGTTTAATACTCAATAAAAAACAGAAAAAGTACATAATTAGAAATGACTTCTGAAATGGTGGCATGAGTTGCTCTGTAGACCATCTTCCCAGAAAAACCAGTGTAGCTGGTGAAAGTTAAAACATAGGCAAACAAGCTTTCTTTTCACCATGTGAGGATATAACAAAAAGATAGCCATCTGCATCCAAGAAAAGGACCCTCACCAAACACTGAATTAGTTGGCGCCTTGATCTTGTACTTCCCAGCCTCCAGAACTACAAGAAATGCAGGAAAAGAATTTAAAACCAACCAACTAACCAAGAGACACAATAGGACTATTCTTCTTAAAATATAATGAAGCTACTAACATTTCTGCCACATAAAGATGATTTTGGTGCATTACTACTTACATTGAAAATGTTCTTTGTGAGCAGCAGCTTGATTTGAACTTACCTTACATGAAGACTCCACCTGCAGACCAGGACAAGGTACTGGCCCAACCTGGTAGGAGCTGGATGATCTCTTCTACACTTTTGTGCTTATGTGTCTCTGAGGCAAATGGAAGAAGCTGTGAATCATCACAACAATTAAGAATAATTCTTGCTCTTTCCCCCATTTCATGTCGTTCCAAAGTGTCTGAAAGACAAGATTAGAAAAAATTTATGCAAAATACTCTGAAAGAATGAAAAGGGAAAAGAAAAGGAAACAAAAGAGAAAATCACAATTCTTGAAGTTAGCATGCCTTACTATCTTTTTGAAACCAAAAACAGCCTGGGAGCTTTCTTTAAATTATTTAAATCATTGTCTTACAAAAGCTGAAATTATGGATTTGAAAAGCTCATCTCCTCTTTATATTTTTTCATTTGCTGAAATCAACAGGGCATTCTATAGTCTTTAACAGTAAAATAAATCTCATTATACAGTATGCAAGTGATCAATAACAACCAACTATGGAATATTTTAGTGCTGTCTCCTAGTGTTCCAACTCACACACAACAGAGAAGTGCAGCTCTTTACTTGGGTTCCCAAGCTTAAAATGTTTCTGTTGGTTAATACTACATAACTTAAGTAAGCAGGGCAAGTAAGAGCGTAAATGCTGTGCATCGCTGCCTCCCTCATGGAAGTGTCTGCAGAGCTTGTGGAATGAAGGTCACTCCAGGGTTTTGCTCTTGCTGATATTGTTGCTGTTCTATTGTTTGGCTTTTATTTGTTATTAGAAAAGAAAAAAGAAAAAAAAAACTTTTGCCCTCTTCTCTCCCATTCTCCCAGTTTCAGAATTTCAAGTGTTGGCAAGTTCAATTTAAAGTTAAAAAGAATAAATACAAAACAGAACGAAAGTATCAGAAAAAAATTCACAAAGAGTTACTGTTTTTATAAAATACAATGCCATACTCTCAGTGAAATCTTAGTAAATATGAATTCATCATGACCACTGTCTTTTACATAAGCTATGAGTTCATTTGCATTATTCATACTATATTAATATACATCCTTTATCCTACTAAGTAAAGATGCTAAGGAAAATTAACTTGACGTACAATCTCAATACAGATTTCATGTCATATTATTTCTTTCTTACTAATGAGAAAGAAGTAGTTGTACTACTTGTTAAGGGAAAAGGTAATTCTTACTGCTACTATTAAGAAAAATCAATAACCTAAAATGTTACAATAAAAAATTAGAAATAATTCTATACCACTCACTGCTTGTTTAGATGGGTAGATAGATTTGAAGATTATAACTGCCCGATCCTTTCTCATTTCTCCTCCTTTCCTCTGTATCTTTCCTTTACAGACCATTAGTTGGTACTTTGGATTCTGAATGTGCCAGCTTCTCTTGGCACATTCTTTGTGTGGCTTTGTTACAAAGTGCCTCCAGTGACACAACTCCCTGTGAACAGCTTTCTCTAGTACCCAAAAGGCATATTTTTGGCGAGTTCCACCACACCATAATAGCCCACTTTAGTTTCTCTACCATTCAGTAATCACAACTATGACATCTCCAACAAGGTCAGGATCTTCCTTGGGCAGCTTATATCAGCTCCAAAGGCGGGGGTGATTGCTCCCTAAGCCTGCCATTCCTGTTTTCTTTAGAGTTTTCTTTAGTTCTTACTAACCAATCTCTCATATTCAAATTCTTTGTGATAGTTAATAATTCTTAACATTAAATTTTCCTGTTCAAATTACTGTTTTATTTCTCTCTCTTGAGTCTACCCTGATTAATATACCATGATAAATCACTTCTGATACAGATTAATATATATGTATATATATCTCCCTGAAATTATGGAATTCACATAACTTCAGGGATATATTTAAAGTGTTAGACAGTCTATAGCAAAAGCCTTAACCTAGGAGGGAGGGCATGATTCCAAGGAGGCTCAACAAGAAGTACTTGTGCAACCTTAATAGGCTCTCTTTGGCAAGAAACAGAATAGTCACTGCTTCCCGATATTAAATAAATATAAAACATTGAAGGTTTACAGAATTGCTTAATCCAACTCCCAATTTCAGGAGAACTTTGGCTTTCCAAAGTTAACTCAATGATAATTAAATCCCTTTGTGCTGTGCTCCATCAAGAATACAAGTTAATTCACACACTTACTCCTCATTTGGATTGACCTGAACATTTAAAGGAAACATGTAGAGACATATGCGATTTAATAATTATTGAGAGTGACAGTATCATTACCTCCCTCAAAGTAGATATTGTACGAAAAAAGAAGAATAAAATCTGTCCCAAGTAAAATCTTTATTATATAAAATACTTTCCATGTAAAAAAATGAAAACAAAAAACACCCAACCAGACTTCTGGGAAGATGGCGCTGTGAGCAGGGCGGCAGAAATCTCCTCCCAACACTATATTTATGTACGAAAACACAGCAAATACATCTATTCCTAAAAGAGAGACCAGAATGCACAGGAAAGCGCACAGCGTGCAGCTACACCCGAGAGGACTCGGCACCCCAAGAGTCGGTCTTAAAGAGCCCAGCTGACATACGTGGCAACTACCAGTGACCAATTCTATACCCATGAAAAGACAGAGGAATATGGTTCAGACCAAAATCAACCAGACAACCCCAGAGAGGGAGCCTGAAGGGATGGAAATGCACAGTCTTCCTGAAAAAGAATTCAGAATAAAATTCATAACCATGCTGATGGATCTACAGAGAAATGTGCAAGAGCTGAGGGAGGAAGTGAGGAGAGACAATGCAGAAATCAGACAAGCAATTGACGGGCTTAACAGCAGACTGGATGAGATGCAAGAGACTGTTGATGGAATAGAAATCAGAGAACAGGAATACAGAGCAACTGAGGCAGAGAGAGATAAAAGGATTTCTAGGAATGAAAGAATATTAAGAGAACTGTGTGACCAATCCAAACGGAACAATATTCGCATTATAGGAGTACCAGAGGAAGAAGAGAGAGAAAAAGGGATAGAAAGTGTCTTTGAAGAAATAATTGCTGAAAACTTTCCCTCACTGGGGAAGGAAGTAGTCTCGCAGTCCACCGAAGCTCATAGATCTCCCAACACAAGGGACCCAAGGAAGACAACACCAAGACACATAATAATTAAGATGGCAAAGATCAAAGATAAAGACAGGGTACTAAAGGCACCTAGAGAGAGAAAAAAGATCACCTACAAAGGAAAACCCATCAGACTATCATCAGACTTCTCAACAGAAACTTACAGGCCAGAAGAGAATGGCATGATATATTTAACGCTATGAAACAGAAGGGCCTCGAACCAAGAATATTGTATCCAGCACGATTATCATTTAAATATGATGGAGGGATTAAACAATTTCCAGACAAACGAGAGTTGAGAGAGTTTGCCTCTCATAAACCACCACTACAGGATATCTTAAATGGACTGCTCTAGATGGAAGCACACCTAAGGCTAAAAAGATGTCACCAGAGAAAATAAAATCAGCAAAGAAAGCAGACCATCCAAATACTAACTAAAGGCAAAGAATAAAACACCTAGTATATAAAGAATGGAGGAGGAAGAATAAGAAGGGAGAGAAATAAAGAAACATCAGACAGTGTTTACAATTACTTAACAAGAAAGTTAAGTTAGAGTGTTAGATAGTAAAGAAGCAACCCTTGAACCTTGGTAACCACGAATCTAAAGCCAGCAATGGCAATAAGTACATATCTATCAATAATCACCCTAAATGTAAATGGACTGAATGCACCAATCAAAAGACACAGAGTAACAGAATGGATAAAAAAGCAAGACCCATCTATATGCTGCCTACAAGAAACTCACCTCAAATCCAAAGATATACATAGACTAAAAGTGAAGGGATGGAAAAAGATATTTCATGCAAACAACAAAGAGAAAAAAGCAGGTGTTGCAGTACTTGTATCAGACAAAATAGACTTCAAAACGAAGAAAGTAGCAAAAGATAAAGAAGGACATTACATAATGATAAAGGGGTCAGTCCAACAAGGAGATATAACCATTATAAATATATATGCACCCAACACAGGAGCGCCAACATATGTGAGACAAATACTAACAGAATTAAAGGAGGAAATAGACAACAATGCATTCATTTTAGGAGACTTCAACACACCACTCACTCGAAAGGACAGATCAACCAGACAGAAAATAAGTAAAGACACAGAGGCACTGAACAACACACTAGAACAGATGGACCTAACAGACATCTACAGAACTTTACACCCAAAAGCAACACGATACACATTCTTCTCAAGTGCACATGGAACATTTTCCAGAATAGACCACATACTAGGCCACAAAAAGAACCTCAGTAATTTCAAAAATATTGAAATGCTACTAACCAACTTCTCAGATCAATGAGGTATAAAACTAGAAATAAATTTTAGAAAGAAATCAAAAAGGCTCACAGATACATGGAGACTTAACAACACTCTCCTAATTAATCAATGGGTTAACGACCAAATCAAAACAGATATCAAAGAATATACGGAGACTAATGACAACAACAACACAAAGCCACAACTTCTGTGGGACGCAGCAAAGGCAGTTCTAAGAGGAAAGCATATTGCAATCCAGGCCTATTTAGAGAAGGAAGGACATTCCCAAATGAGTCTGAAGACACAATTACTGAAATTGGAAAAAGAAGAACAAATGAGGACCAAAGTCACCAGAAGGAGGGACATAATAAAGATTAGAGAAGAAATAAATAAAATTGAGAAGAATAAAACAATAGCAAAAATCAATGAAACCAAGAGCTGGTTCTTTGAAAAAATAAACAGAACAGATAAACCCCTAGCCAGACTCATTAAGAGAAAAAGAGAATCTACACACCTAAACACAATCAGAAATGAGAAAGGAAAAATCACGACGGACCCCACAGAAATACAAAGAATCATAAGAGAATATTATGAGAATCTATATGCTAACAAGCTGGAAAACATAGAAGAAATGGACAACTTCTTAGAAAAATACAACCTTCCAAGACTGACCAAGCAAGAAACAGAAAAACTAAACAGACCAATCACCAGCAACGAAATTGAATTGGTAATCAAAAAACTACCCAAGAACAAAACCCCCGGATCTGATGGATTCACCTCTGAATTCTACCAGACATATAGAGATAAAATAACACCCATTCTCCTTAAAGTATTTTTTAAAAATAGAAGAGGAGGGAATACTTCCAAACTCATTCTATGAAACCAGCATCACGCTAATACCAAAACCGGGCAAAGACCTCACCAAAAAAGAAAATTACAGACCAATATCCCTGATGAACGTAGATGCAAAAATACTCAACAGAATATTAGCAAACTGAATTCAAAAATACATCAAGAGGACCATACATGATGATCAAGTGGGATTCATCCCAGGGATGCAAGGATGGTGCAACATTCGAAAATCCATCAACATCATCCACCACATCAACAAAAAGAAGAACAAAAAGCACATGATCATCTCCATAGTTGCTGAAAAAGCATATGACAAAATTCACCATCCATTCATGATTAAAGCTCTCAACAAAATGGGTATAGACGGCAAGTACCTCAACATCATAAAGACTATATATGACAAACCCACAGCTAACATACTTAACAGAAAGATGCTGAAAGCCTTTCCTTTAAGATCGGGAACAAGACAGGGATGCCCACTCTCTCCTTTGTTATTCAACATACTACTGGAGGTCCTAGCCACAGCAATCAGACAAAACAAAGACATACAAGGCATCCAGATTGGTAAAGAAGAAGTCAAGTTGTCACTATTTGCAGATGACATGATACTGTACATAAAAAACCCTAAAGACTCCTTTCCAAAACTACTAGAACTAATAATTCAGCAAAGTTGTGGGAAACAAAATTAATACACAGAAATCTGTTGCTTTCCTATACACTAATGATGAACTAACAGAAAGAGAAATCAGAAAAACAATTCCATTCACAATTGCATCAAAAAGAATAAAATACCTAGGAATAAACCTAACGAAGGAAGTGAAAGACCTGTACTCTGAAAACTACAAGACACTCCTAAGCGAAATTAAAGAGGACACTAACAAATGGAAATGCATTCCATGCTCTTAGCTAGGAAGAATAAATATTGTCAAAATGGCTATACTACCTAAAGCAATCTACAGATTCAATGCAATCCCTATCAAACTACCAAGAGCTTTCTTCAATGAACTGGAACAAATAATTCTAAAATTCATATGGAACCACAAAAGACCCCGAATAGCCAAAGCAATCCTGAGAAGGAGGAATAAAACAGGGAATTACACTCCCTGACTTCAAGCTCTACTACAAAGCCACAGTAATCAAGACAATTTGGTATTGGCACGAAAACAGACCCACAGACCAGTGGAACAGAATAGAAAATCCAAATATTAACCCAAACATACACAGTCAATTAATATTTGAGAAAGGAGCCGTGGATATACAATGGGGGAGATTACAGCCTCTTCAGGAGCTGGTGTTGGAAAAACTGGACAGCTACATGTAAGAGAATGAGACTGGACTACTGTCTAGCCCCATACACAAAGGTAAACTCAAGGTGGATCAAAGACCTGAATGTAAGTCATGAAACCATAAAACTCTTAGAAAAACACATAGGCAAAAATCTCTTGGACATAAACATGAACAACTTCCTCATGAGCATATCTCCCCGGGCAAGGGAAACAAAAGCAAAAATGAACAAGTGGGACTATATCAAGCTGAAAAGCTTCTGTACAGCAAAGGACACCATCAGTAGAACAAAAAGACATCCTAGAGTATGGGAGAATATATTCATAAAAAACGTATCTGATAAAGGGTTGACATCCAAAATATATAAAGAACTCATGCACCTTAACAAACAGAAAGCAAATAATCCGTTTAAGAAATGGGCAGAGGACATGAATAGACACTTCTGTAAAGAAGAAAGTCAGATGGCCAACAGGCACATGAAAAGATGCTCCACATCGCTAATCATCAGAAATGCAGATTAAAACCATAATGAGATACCACCTCACAGCAGTGAGGATGGCCAACATCCAAAACACAAACAACAACAAATGTTGGCGAGGATGTAGAGAAAAGGGAACCCTCCTACACTGCTGGTGGGGCTGCAAATTAGTTCAACCATTGTGGAAAGCAGTATGGAGGTTCCTCAAAAAACTCAAAATAGAAATACCATTTGACCCAGGAATTCCACTCCTAGAAATTTACCCTAAGAATGCAGCAGCCCAGTTTGAAAAGGACAGATGCACCCCTATGTTTATTGCAGCACTATTTACAATAGCCAAGAAATGGAAGCAACCTAAGTGTCCATCAGTAGATGAATGGATAAAGAAGATGTGGTACATATACACAATGGAATATTATTCAGCCATAAGAAGAAAACAAATCCTACCATTTGCAACAATATGGATGGAGCTAGAGGGTATTATGCTCAGTGAAATAAGCCAAGCCGAATAAGACAAGTATCAAATGATTTCACTCATATGTGGAGTATAAGAACAGAGAAAAAATACTGAAGGAAGAAAACAGCAGCAGTCTCACAGAACCCAAGAACCGACTAATAGTTACCAAAGGGAAAGGGACTGGGGAAAATGGGCGGGAAGGGAGGGATAAGAGGGAAAAGGGGGCATTACGATTAGCAGATGTAATGTTGGGGGGGCTCGGGGAGTGCTGTACAACTCAGAGAAGACAAGTAGTGATTCTGTAGCATCTCACTACAGTGATGGACAGTGAGTGTAATGGGGTTGTTGGGGGGGACCTGATGAAGGGGTAGTTTAATAACCATAATATTGCACATGTAATTGTAGATTAATGATAAAATAAATTATATTAAAAAAAACACCCAACCAACTGTTGAAAGTGTTTGAAAATGGTCGTAAGGACATATAGCAAATGAAACATTTATTCAAGAAAATCTGCTAAATTGCAGTAAGAACAGTGAGAGTCTGTGACATTTAAGTCACAGTCTGCTCCCTCCCTTTTTCCCAACAGGTCAGCAATGGATGTCTCACCTCAAGGAGGTTCAGACAAATATGGCTTCCTCCTCCATAGCTCCTAGTATAGAACTACCATTTTTCCCCATAAAGGGCAAGGTGCCAGCATTTCTTTAGTTCCATGTTGCAAAAGTTCTATTTCAGACATGAACGAGAGGTCTGGAACTCTCTTTTTCCACCCAGAAGGAAACACTGTTCCAGTGGCAACAGTTTGAGAATACTGGGGCCTCAATTACCCTTAGCCTAGCTTGCTGGTAGGGTGGAGGCTTCACACTGAGATAGGCAAGATGAGAAGTCTAGAAGTGAGTGCACCCAACCCAGCATGCTACTCTTAAGGCAGGGGTGTCACTGTGAGAGGAGATGGCCACTGTTTGCCCCTCCATCTCCAGAGTAGTGGTAAAAAGATTTTGCATAGGGGAAGAGGCAGGCCATAATAAGAGGGAGCTTTGGAGCTCTTCCCAAGGAAACTGACCTTTTTTGGAACAGTGTGGGAAAGTTCAAGCCTAACAGTGTGCTCACAAACAATGGTGATTTTAGTGGTAGGCAATTAAGAGAAGGCTGATGGTCCTTGAGCAAACAAAATAAATTATAGACCAGTTAGAAGTTTATCAGATAAAACCAGGGAAAGAAATAGCTAAGAATAGCTCTACTGAGGTTGGAACAAACCTAAAATACTGGGTTCAAAGACTACTCTCTGCAAACAGGACGGGATTTAATTGGATAAGACTGTAGAGCAATTAATGCCTAGCAGCACTGTTGAAAACAATAGAGCAATGAGATGGCATTTAAGGGAGGCTAAGAGCTGGGTGTTATACCAACAGAAGGAGACAACAGAGAAATCAGGGAAAGAAGCCAGGAGAACCCTGCCAAAAAACTACTGCTGTTCCAGATTATCTTTGTGCTGTTGTGCCCAAGTCATGAGTCCCCGAAAGACCACCAAGGAGCTGATTCCGATGCAGACACACAGGGGTCGTTTATTTCAAGCTCAAACTCGGGCTAACACCTGTCACTGACGCAGCGGTTCCAAAGTGAGAACCCCGAGCCCAGGGTAGGCAAGGTTTTTATGCATTACAAGGTGCAGGAAGAGGGGAACTCTAACTTGGCGTATGCTGATTGGATGATTTTAAGTAAGTGTGTCTTGTATATTCTTTATTGGTTGAGTCCGGCTGGCGCTAAGCTGCCGGCTGATGTAGCATGTAAGGTATGTTATCTTTAAGGAGCTGGTGCGTCTGGACTTTGAGTGTCTGGACCTTGAGGTCGTTGCTACGGAACTATCTGGGGTGAGGGTCACTGGAACAGTGGGTGGTTTTTCCAGTAACTGGAACAAAGTTTTCTTAGAACTAGGTCGGGGTTGAGACCTCCTTCTTAAGATGGCCTTTTTAAAATGGAGTTTCTCTTGCTCTCACCGTGCATGCCCTAGGCTGTGCCCTCTGAGGAGTAGCATCACAGGCTGCACATGTGAGAGAGACAGACTTCATCAAAATAGTTGAGCCAAGAATTCTTATAACTTAGAAACATCAACCTGAGTAGGACATAGCCAAATCATTTGCATCAACACTTGGGGAAATAAGGCATATGAATGGCCAGTGTTTTCAATGTCCTTTGCCACTAGGGGTTTATATATTAAAGCCACAGTGGTGCATCTCTACACAACTGATAGAATGTTTAAAATTGAAAATATTCATAATATCAAATGTTGTGGGAATGTGGAGTAACTAGAACTCTCATATGTTCTTGTTGGTAGTGTAAAATGGTACACTTTAGATAATAGCTACTTTCTTTTTTTAATATAATTTATTTAATTATCATTAATCTACAATTACATGTGCAATATTATGGTTATTAAACTACCCCTTCATCAGGTCCCCCCCACCAACCTCATTACAGTCACTGTCCATCAGCGTAGTGAGATACTATACAATCACTACTTGTCTTCTCTGAGCTGTACAGCCCTCCCTGTGCCCCCACAACATTACATCTGCTAATCGTAATGCCCCTTTTTCCCTCTTATCCCTCCCTTCCTATCCATTTTCCCCAGTCCCTTTCCCTTTGGTAACTATTAGTCCGTCCTTGGGTTCTGTGAGTCTGCTGCTGTTTTCTTCCTTCAGTATTTTTTCTCTGTTCTTATACTCCACATATGAGTGAAATCACTTGATACTTGTCTTTTTCAGCTTGGCTTATTTCACTGAGCATAATACCCTCTAGCTCCATCCATATTGTTGCAAATGGTAGGATTTGTTTTCTTCTTATGGCTGAATAATATTCCATTGTGTATATGTACCACATCTTCTTTATCCATTCATCTACTGATGGACACTTAGGTTGCTTCCATTTCTTGGCTATTGTAAATAGTGCTGCAATAAACATAGGGGTGCATCTGTCCTTTTCAAATTGGGCTGCTGCATTCTTAGGGTAAATTCCTAGGAGTGGAATTCCTGGGTCAAATGGTATTTCTATTTTGAGTTTTTTGAGGAACCTCCATACTGCTTTCCACAATGGTTGAACTAATTTGCAGTCCCACCAGCAGTGTAGGAGGGTTCCCTTTTCTCCACATCCTCGCCAACATTTGTTGTTGTTTGTGTTTTGGATGTTGGCCATCCTCACTGGTGTGAGGTGATATCTCATTGTGGTTTTAATCTGCATTTCTCTGATGGTTAGCGATGTGGAGCATCTTTTCATGTGCCTGTTGGCCATCTGACTTTCTTCTTTACAGAAGTGTCTGTTCATGTCCTCTGCCCATTTCTTAATTGGATTATTTGCTTTCTGTTTGTTAAGGTGCATGAGTTCTTTATATATTTTGGATGTCAACCCTTTATCAGATACGTTTTTTATGAATATATTCTCCCATACTCTAGGATGTCTTTTTGTTCTACTGATGGTGTCCTTTGCTGTACAGAAGCTTTTCAGCTTGATATAGTCCCACTTGTTCATTTTTGCTTTTGTTTCCCTTGCCCGGGAGATATGTTCATGAAGAAGTTGCTCATGTTTATGTCCAAGAGATTTTTGCCTATGTTTTTTTCTAAGAGTTTTATGGTTTCATGACTTACATTCAGGTCTTTGATCCACCTTGAGTTTACCTTTGTGTATGGGGCTAGACAGTAGTCCAGTCTCATTCTCTTACATGTAGCTGTCCAGTTTTTCCAACACCAGCTGCTGAAGAGGCTGTCATCTCCCCATTGTATACCCAAGGCACTTTTATCAAATATTAATTGACTGTATATGTTTCGGTTAATGTTTGGATTTTCTATTCTGTTCCACTCGTCTGTGGGTCTGTTTTTGTGCCAATACCAAATTGTCTTGATTACTGTGGCTTTGTAGTAGAGCTTGAAGTCAGGCAGTGTAATTCCCCCTGTTTTATTCCTCCTTCTCAGGATTGCTTTGGCTATTCGGGGTCTTTAGTGGTTCCATATAAATTTTAGAATTATTTGTTCCAGTTCATTGAAGAAAGCTGTTGGTAGTTTGATAGTGATTGCATTGAATCTGCAGATTGCTTTAGGTAGTATAGCCATTTTGACAATATTTATTCTTACTAGCCAAGAGCATGGGATGCATTTCCATTTGTTAGTGTCCTCTTTAATTTCTCTTAGGAGTGTCTTGTAGTTTTCAGAGTACAGGTCTTTCACTTCCTTCGTTAGGTTTATTCCTAGGTATTTTATTCTTTTTGATGCAATTGTGAATGGAATTGTTTTTCTGATTTCTCTTTCTTTCAGTTCATCATTAGTGTATAGGAAAGCAACAGATTTCTGTGTGTTAATTTTGTATCCTGCAACTTTGCTGAATTCAGATATTAGTTCTAGCAGTTTTGGAATGGAGTCTTTAGGGTTTTTTATGTACAGGATCATGTCATCTGCAAATAGTGACAATTTGACTTCTTCTTTACCAATCTGGATGCCTTGTATGTCTTTGTTTTGTCTGATTGCCATGGTAGGACCTCCAGTACTATGTTGAATAACAGTGGAGAGAGTGGGCATCCCTGTCTTGTTCCCGATCTTAGATGAAAAGCTTTCAGCGTCTTGCCGTTAAGTATGATGTTAGCTGTGGGTTTGTCATATATAGCCTTTATGATGTTGAGGTACTTGCCATCTATACCCATTTTGTTGAGAGTTTTAATCAGGAATGGATGCTGAATTTTGTCAAATGCCTTTTCAGCATCTATGGAGATAATCATGTAGTTTTTGTTCTTCTTTTTGTTGATGTGGTGGATGATGTTGATGGATTTTCGAATGTTGTACCATCCTTGCATCCCTGGGATGAATCCCACTTGATCATGGTGTATGATCCTCTTGATGTATTTTTGAATTCGGTTTGCTAATATTTTGTTGAGTATTTTTGCATCTACGTTCATCAGGGATATTGGTCTGTAATTTTCTTTTTTGGTGAGGTCTTTGCCCGGTTTTGGTATTAGAGTGATGCTGGCTTCATAGAATGAGTTTGGAAGTATTCCCTCCACTTCTATTTTTTAAAAAACTTTAAGGAGAATGGGTGTTATTTTATCTCTATATGTCTGGTAGAATTCAGAGGTGAATCCATCAGATCCGGGGGTTTTGTTCTTGGGTAGTTTTTTGATTACCAATTCAATTTCGTTGCTGGTGATTGGTCTGTTTAGTTTTTCTGTTTCTTGCTTGGTCAGTCTTGGGAAGTTGTATTTTTCTACGAAGTCCATTTCTTATCTGTTTTTCAGCTTGTTAGCATATAGATTCTCATAATATTCTCTTATAATTCTTTGTATTTCTGTGGGGTCCGTCGTTACTTTTCCTTTCTCATTTCTGATTCTGTTTATTTGTGTAGATTCTCTTTTTCTCTTAATGAGTCTGGCTAAGGGTTTATCTGTTTTGTTTATTTTTTCAAAGAACCAGCTCTTGGTTTCATTGATTTTTTTCTATTGTTTTATTCTTCTCAATTTTATTTATTTCTTCCCTGATCTTTATTATGTCCCTCCTTCTGGTGACTTCGGGCCACATTTGTTCTTCTTTTTCCAATTTCAGTAATTGTGTCTTTAGACTATTCATTTGAGAATGTTCTTCCTTCTTTAAATAGGCCTGGATTGCAATATAGTCTCCTCTTAGAACTGCCTCTGCTGCGTCCCACAGATGTTGTGGCTTTGTGTTGTTGTTGTCATTAGTGTCCATATATTCTTTCATTTCTGTTTTGATTTGGTTATTGACCCATTGATTAATTAGGAGAATGTTAAGTCTCCATGTATCTGTGAGCCTTTTTGATTTCTTTCTAAAATTTATTTCTAGTTTTATACCTTTGTGAACTGAGAAGTTGGTTGGTAGGATTTCAATATTTTTGAATTTACTGAGGTTCTTTTTGTGGCCTAGTATGTGGTCTATTCTGGAAAATGTTCCATGTGCACTTGAGAAGAATGTGTATCGTGTTGCTTTTGTGTGCAGAGTTCCGTAGATGTCTGTTAGGTCCATCTGTTCTAGTGTGTTGTTCAGTGCCTCTCTGTCTTTACTTATTTTCTGTTTGGTTGATCTATATTTTGGAGTGAGTGGTGTGTTGAAGTCTCCCAAAATGAATGCATTGCTGTCTGTTTCCTCCTTTGATTCTGTCAGTATTTGTTTCACATATGCTGGTGCTCCTGTGTTAAGTGCATATATATTTATAATGGTTTTATCTTCTTGTTGGACTGACCCCTTTATCATTATGTAGTGTCCTTCTTTATCTCTTACCTCTTTCTTCGTTTTGAAGTCTATTTTGTCTGATATAAGTACTGCAACACCTGCTTTTTTCTCCTTGTTGTTTGCATGAAATATCTTTTTCCATCCCTTCACTTTTAGTCTGTGTATATATTTCGGTTTGAGGTGAGTCTCTTGTAAGCAGCATATAGATGGGTCTTGCTTTTTTATCCATTCTGTTACTCTGTGTCTTTTGATTGGTGCATTCAGTCCATTTACATTTAGGGTGATTATCGATAGATATGTACTTATTGGCATTGCTGGCTTTAGATTCGTGGTTACTAAAGGTTCAAGGATTGCTTCTTTACTATCTAATAATGTAACTTAACTTTCTTGTTAAGTTAGTGTAAACACCGTCTGATGTTTCTTTATTTCCCTCCCTTCTTATTCTTCCTCCTCCATTCTTTATATACTAGGTGTTTTATTCTTTGCCTTTAGTTAGTATTTGGATGGTCTGCTTTCTTTGCTTTGATTTTATTTTCTCTGTTAACATCTTTTTAGCCTTAAGTGTGCTTCTCTCTAGAGCAGTCCGTTTAAGATATCCTGTAATGGTTGTTTATGATAGGCAAACTCTCTCAACTTTTGTTTGTCTGGAAATTGTTTAATCTCTTCGTCATATTTAAATGATAATCGTGCTGGATACAGTATTCTTGGTTCGAGGCCCTTCTGTTTCATAACGTTAAATATATCATGCCATTCTCTTCTGGATTGTAAGGTTTCTGTTGAGAAGTCTGATGATAGTCTGATGGGTTTTCCTTTGTAGGTGATCTTTTTTCTCTCTTTAGGTGCCTTTAATACTCTGGCTTTATCTTTGATCTTTGCCATCTTAATTATTATGTGTCTTGGTATTGTCTTCCTTTGGTCCTTTGTGTTGGGAGATCTGTGGGCTTCCGTGGAGTGCTAGACTATTTCCTTCCCCAGCGAGGGAAAGTTTTCAGCAATTATTTCTTCAAAGACACTTTCTATCCCTTTTTCTCTCTCTTCTTCCTCTGGTACTCCAATAATGCGAATATTGTTCCGTTTGGATTGGTCACACAGTTCTTTTAATATTCTTTCATTCCTAGAAAACCTTTTATCTCTCTCTGCCTCAGCTTCTCTGTATTCCTGTTCTCTGATTTCTATTCTATTAACAGTCTCTTGCATATCATCCAGTCTGCTGTTAAGCCCGTCGATGGCTTGTCTCATTTCTGCGTTGTCTTTCCTCAGTTCCCTCACTTCCTCCCTCAGCTCTTGCACATTTCTCTGTAGATCCATCAGCATGGTTATGACTTTTATTCTGAATTCTTTTTCTGGAAGACTGTGCATTTCCATCCCTTCAGGCTCTCTCCCTGGGGTTGTCTGGTTTCTTTTAGTCTGGGCAATATTCCTCTGTCTTTTCATGGCTGTAGACGTGGTCGCTGGTAGTTGCCACGTATTTCAGATGGGCTCTTTAAGGCTTTAAAAAGAGAAAAAAAAAAGAAAGGAAGAAAAGAAAAGAAAAAAGGCAGAAAAGAAGAAACAAAAAACAAAGCAAAGAAAAAAAACTCCCACTGGGAGTAGATTCTGTGGGGATGCTGTAGGTGGCGCTGTTGCCCCAGTATTCCACAGCCATTGCCGTGCCACTCAGCATGGCCCCTTCTCTACCTCTGGCCAGGGTGGAGCGAATGGGAGGCTGTTGATCTCTTTGGGAAGTCAATGTGCGGCCACCCTTTCTCAGTCGCCATCTAAGGTGTCCAAATCCCCTAGGACTCCCAGCCTGCTGGGCTGAGTGTGCCGGGGCGATCCAGGTCCTCCGCTGGGCTCCTGTCTCTGTAAGACTGCTGAAGAAAGTGCGTGCTTTTCTTTCTTTCTTTTTTTTTTTCCTTCTTGGGTGCCGGCTGAAAGCACCCTGGCGCGTTCCCTGGTCAGATTCTGCCCCTCTCTCTCTCCGGTCTCTGCTACACCATGCTATGTGTCTCAGCGCTCCCCGTGCTGATCACCGGGGCTGGTTATTTCGCGGGGGGTACTTCTACTCCCTCCCGGCTCTGAATCCTCTCCTCCCGCCGGTGCTCTGGGGTGGGTGAGTGCTCGGGTCCCACCGGTTCGCGGCTCCGTATCTTACCCGCCTGTTGGGGTGCCGAGTCCTCTCGGATGTAGCTGCATGCTGCGCGCCTTCCTGTGTATTCTGGTCTCTCTTTTAGGAGTAGTTGTATTTGCTGTATTTTCGTAGATAAATATAGTGTTGGGAGGAGATTTCTGCCGCCCTGCTCACGCCGCCATCTTCCCAGAAGTCGAGAAATAGGTTTTAAAGTTAGCACGTAAGGCAAAAATCTTGTATTGCTGAATTATAACATTTGATAAATCTGTACACTATAGAGATGATACGTGAAGCTAAATCTTTTATCGAAAGCCTCTGGTTCTCTCAGTGTTGGAAGAAATTTATTTTTTTTCCAACTGAGCTCTAGATGAAGTTTTTAGTGTATTTCAGGTTCATGTTGATTGAAAATTATAAATTTTGGCCTAAATACTTGTATCATCCGCAATACAAATATTTTTTTTCCCCCAAAAAGGCCTTCCTGAATTGAGTTCAACTATGCAGAAAACAGTTTTTTGTTTTGTATCCTATTCTCATTCTGGAGTATAGTCTCACTGAGTGGAATATCAGGTAGAATTGTTCACACTATGTTCATAGTGTATTTTCTGTCTCTGTTTCTCATACACACACACAAAGTATGGTGTTAGGTAAACTCATTTGGCTTCATTCTTGAATTTAAATGCATGTATGTATTCCATCCCCTTATTCTGGTCTTTAATGGTTGTTCTTTGCTTCTGATTAATAGCCTCTTTCATTCCTGTCATAGAAATTGTGGCTTCAGTATAGATAGGAAGTTGGTTTAAGTTGCCAGAATTAATTTTCTAGTTTAGATTACAGAAAACAGATCTGTGATAAATAATATACTAGAGTTATATGACAACATGGTAGCCCTGGCACTGATTTGTGATACAGCACTTTCTCATGTTTGTATGAGAAATTTGGGTTCTATTTTAGGGCAAGGCCAAGTAACTTCATACATCCAAACTAATCAAAGCCATACATAGATAGCAAAATTGGTAATTTAGGCCCTGTACTGACATATCTCTAATTTTTAGAGTAAGATAGTTTAAAACTAAATATAGCAATAAAAATTATCCATTTTCTAGAAATAAATAAAACCTCTTAGTATATGTTATCTCTAAGAAAAAAATAAGATGCTAGTTATAATTTTGGCTGTCAAATTATGATCTTTTTAGGGCTCTAGACCCTTTTTATGTTCCCTTGGAATTTATTACCTTAATTTCTGTTTCTTAAAATTTAACTTTGCTTTTACTCTGCTTTTATATATGATTTGAAAAGTTATTTTCTTTAAATATTTTAATATTTCATAATTAGATCATACTTGATATAATTTTTCCTCTATAGTGGAGTTTAATTATCTTTGGTAGTCTTGAAATTTTTAATTTTAGATTTGTATAAGTTAGTTTAAGGTGATTATATTTTACACTGTACAGTATAGAGGTGATACATAAAGTCTAGAATAATTAGGAAAGACTTCATAAGGGAGAAGGTTGTAATCAAGTAGAGAGCTGATACTTCTTGAAAACCATGCACAAGTTTATAGAAAAGTTTGTGTTATGTTTGATCTGGAGATTTCTTCCTTCTCTTAGCTCCTTTAGGATCTATTTTTTGTGCCACCCATTTGGTACCAACTGTATGTTACTTTGTATTATGTTTACCTTTTAACACCTATCTAGCCCCAAACTGGATTGTATTCCCAAGTGAAGATAGTGTTATGTGTCATTATACTTAATTTGTTCAAATAAATTGAGTTGAACTTTTACTTGAGTATTCCAAATTGGGCTAATACCCTCTGGACCTCTTCCAAGGAAGAGAAACATGAAATCAAAACCAAAAAACTCCCTAGAAATCTACCAGGAACTGAAACTTCATCATAGCTAAGAATTTTCTTGATTTTAGGTCATTTAATGCTTCATTAAATTTATCTTTCTGAAACAAACCACAAAAATATGCACAGGGTCACCTAGAACATATAGAATTCTCCTGAAATAAAAGCAGTTGTTGAATGCCTTCTGTGCCCATAGTCCTAATACTTCTTGAAGAGAGAAAAAGGATGAGATGTAGGCCCACCTTCCCCTCTCCTGCCCCCAGAGTTACCTGTATTGTAAACATTCAGTAGTAATTCATTGTTTGCATTTATTTATATGTACTAGGCATTATTCCTAACTGCTTAGCTTATTTGGAAACATTAATTTCAGTTCATTGAGCCTTTATGGCATACTTTATGTAGAGAATTATGCTAAGCAATATGGATACTTTCTGTTAATGCATCGTTGTTGGGTGACAAGCCCAAGAAATTGAATACAGAATATGGTAAATATATGGTAAATGATATGCAGAGTCTAGAATAATTAGGGAAGACTTTATAAGGGAGAAGGTTGTAATCAAGTAGAGAGCTGATACTTCTTGAGAACCATGCACAAGTTTATAGAAAAGTTTGTGTTATGTTTGATCTGGAGATTTCTTCCTACTCTTAGCTCCTTTAGGATCTATTTTTTGTGCCACTTATTTGGTACCAAGTGTATGTTACTTTGTATTATGTTTACCTTTTAACACCTATCTAGCCCCAAACTGGATTGTATTCCCAAGTGAAGATAGTGTTATGTATCATTATACTTAATTTGTAGCATAATATCTTGAGTATAGTAGGTACTCAGTGATACTTCATAGTTGTATCATATCTAGAAGATATGTTGTTGAGTTTCCATTATTTCTCAAATACTGTTTTCTTGCATTTTCCTGTGTAAGAATTATAGTGCCATAAAAGTTAGGTTTCTTAGTAGAAACTCCCCTTTTTCATAGCTTCAGAGCTGTAAACTCAAGGGAAAAAGTGTATTTTATTTGGTATACCTGCTCAACACTTGGGATTTGGGAAGCAGGAAATTACCTTGCATTATTTAATTATACCAGGGGCTGATAGTTTTATGTGTTCGTTTCTTATAGTAAATTTGTATCTGTTAGGTGGACATGGTCCCTTCTACTTGAGTCAGTGTGTGAGTGAGACCTGTCAGTTCTTTCACTAAGTTTATATATCTAAATGTGGTAAAATATACATAAATTTCACCATTTTAATCATTTTTAGGTGTATAGTTCAGTGGCATTAAATGTATTCATATTATTGTGCAACTATCACCACTACCCATCTCCAGAACTTTTTCATCATCTTTTACAGAAACTCTGTTCCCATTAAACAATAACTCCTCATCTCCTGTCCTCCCCCAGCCTCTGATAACTACTATTCTACTTTCTGACTTTATGGGTTTGACTTCTCTAGCTATCTCATGTAAGTGGAATCATACATTTGTTTTTTTATGTCTGGTTTATTTCACTTAGCCTAATGTCTTCAAGGTTCATATATGTTGCAGCATGAATTAGATTTTCATTCCTTTTAAAGGCTGAACAATACTCCATGATATATACATATCACATTTTGTTTATACATTTATTAATTGATAGACAGGTGGGTTGTGTGTCCATCTTTTGGCTGTTGTGAATAATACTGCTATGAACATTGGTATATTCACTAAATTTTTATTTCTGAGTGCTCCTGTATTTCCCCTTTCTCCCACCTTCTTTCTAGTTAATACAATTATTTTGAAAATGTGTTTTTAAATAATACCAATAATTGCATCTTAGTCTGGCTTATAGACCAGAAGCTCTTGAAAAAGTGACTTTTTTATATTAAAGAGTATTGATTCTTTAAAATTTTTCTTAGAAATCAATCTTATTTCCTTCATTTCCAGTTTTTTTGGGTGCCTGACTACCCTCTGTACACATAATATTTGCTTATAAGAGGTATAAAGGTAGTACTCTGGGTTTCCATGGAAGCAATAGAATTATTTTAATTACCGTATATCAGGGATGTATTTATACAGGAAGTGAGATTGAGCTATGGCTGGGAAGATTTGTAGTCCGATGAACAGCTGGAGGATGAGGCAGGCATTCAAAGAATGTTTTGAAAGATACGGAATCAAGGAAGGCCCAGGTATATTTGAAAACAGTGAAAGTTTTTTTGGCACAGAGGTTGTTTAGGCTGAAGAAATAAGAGAGAAATCAGTGAACTATGATGGAATCAAAACTTCCATTTGGTTTCTTTTATTCAGTGACTTTGGGATATAGGATGAGTAGTAAAGTGCTAGGATGAGGCAAAAGGTGGCTGAGGAATAGTGGACATTATGAAGTGGATTTATAGTTTAAGGGAAAGTAATTGTGAGAAGATGAGAATGTGGGGTCTAGGAAGAGGAAAAGTCAGTGTTTGATGTCTTAATGGTGGAATAATTCCATATTATAATGAGTTTAACATCAAGTCTTGCCAATGAGTGATTGAGAAGGAACAAGAGTAGAAAGTGATTTGAGGATATTAACTTATCAACTGAGTAAACATTTAATTTACTCTGTTCCAGGCAGTGTCCTAGGCTATGATGATTAATAGATGAGTGAAGCACAGTTTTGCTTTTAATGTCCTTACCCTTGTAAGTAGATTTTTGTTTTGGTAAATTTTTTGTAGCTTAATTCCTTAAAAGATTTATGGGTAAAAAGTTTCAGAAAAACAGAAAGAAGATCAGCTCATTCACTATCTCAGAAAACTATAATGATTTTGACAGAGTTTGGATTAAAATTTAATTGGGGAAAGCTATTAAAAATTGATCAGTTATTTAACATATACAAATCATAGGGCTATATAAATGCACAGTTTAAGAGGATCAAGTATTTTGAGTTCTTAAAGTTCTGAAATATTTATTTACATGTTTTTTAATTGAGATATAATAAATTGTACATTTTATAAGGCCTTGATACCAAAACCAGACAAAGATATCACAAGAAAACTAATTAATTACAGGCCAATATTTCTAATAAACATAGAAGCAAAAATTAAAGTATTAGCAAACAAAACTCAACAATACATTTAAAGAATCATACACCATGATCAAGTAAGATTTATTCTAGGGATACATTGCAAATCAGTCAGTGTGATATACTATATTAACAGAATTAAGGTTAAAAACCAATTAAGGAAAAAAATCATTTGGCAAAATTTAACATCCATTTATGATTAAAACTCAACAAACCAGGTATACAGGGAATATACTTCAACATAATAAAAGCCACATTTGACAAGCCTATAGCTAACATCATACTCAGTGTTGAAAAACTAATAGCTTTTCTTGTAGGATCAGGGGGAAGAGAAGGATGTGCACTCTTGCCACTTGTATTCAACATAGTATTAGAAGTCCTAGTCACAGCAATTAGGCAAAAATAAATAAATAGAAGGCACCCAAATTAGAAAAGAAGTAAAACTGTCACTATATGCAAATAATATGCTACTATATATAGAAAACCAAATACTTCATGAAAAATCTATTAGAACCAATAAATGAATTCAGTAAAGTCTCAGGATACAAAAATAATGTAAAGAAATCAATTGCGTTTCTTGACACTATAATGAGCTATCAGAAAGAGAAATTAAGAACCAATCCCATTTACAGTTACATCAAAAAGAATGAAATATGTTGGAATAAATTAAACCAAAGAGGTGAAGACCTACACTCTGAAAATTATTAAGATATTGATGAAAGAAATTAAAGACAATACAAATAGATTGAAAGATATTCCATCCTCATGGATTGGAAGAATCAATATTGTTAAAATGTCTATACTATGCAAAACAATCCACAGACTCAGATCAATCCCTGTCAAAATTTCAAAGGCATTTTCACAGAAATAGAATAATCCTAAAATTTTAATGGAATCACAGAAGAACCTGTAGCCAAAGCAATCTTGAGAAAGGACAAAGCTGGAAGAATCATGCTCCCTGATTTCAAATTATATTACAGAGCCACAGTAATTAAAACTGTATAGCATTTTGGCATAAAAACAGACACATAGATCAATGGAACATAATAGAGAGCCTAGAAATGAACCTACACTTGAATGGTCAATTAATTTACAATAAAGGAACCAAGAATATGCAATGGGGAAAGGACAGTCTCCTCAGTAAATGGTGTTGGGAAAACTGGACAGCCATGTGCAAAAGAATGAAACTGGACCACTGTTTTACAGTATACACCAAAATTAACTTAATGGATTAAAGACTTGAACCTAAGACCTGAAATCATAAAACTCCTGGAAGAAAAAAAATCAAAAAATAAACTAGGGAGGTAAGAGATGGTTATACATAAAAGAAGACTAGCCAGGGGTTAATTGTTGAAGTGAGTGATACTAAATTGGATTCATTATACTATCCTTTTTAAAAAAAAGTCTTGATAGTCCTCAACAATACAAAAATAATTCAGTTACTGAACATATCCAATATTATGGTTATGTAACTTCGCTGCTTAAGAAGATCAAGTATTTCATGTCCTCTAAGTTCTGGAAATATTTATTTACATGTGGCTTTTTCACTGAGGTATAATAAACTGTATATATTTAAAGTGTACAATTTGAGTTTTGACTCCTATAAACTCTTCAGTACAATCAAGAAAATGAATGTATATTTATCACCTGCCAAAAGTTTCCTTTCTTCTTCTCTGCTTTACATTTTCAGGCTTTTCTGTCATTACAGATTAGTTTTCATTTTATAGAATATTTAACATACATAGAATTATACAGTGTATTTTTTGGTCTAGATTCTTTCACTCAACATTATTTTGATAATCATATTTGTTGCATGTATCAATAAATTGTGTCTTTTTATTTTTGAGTAGTAGTATTTCATTGTATGTATATACCACAATTTTATTCATTCACCTGTTGATAGACATTTGGCTGTTTTCAGTTGCTAAGAACATTTGTGTGAAGTCTTTATGTTTACACATGACTTCATTCCTCTTGGGTAAATCTCTGAAAATTGAATGACTGGATCATATGTTAGATGTGTGTTTAGCTTTTTAAGGAAACTCCTAAATTGTTTTCTAGACACTTTTATAAGCAATGTGTAATACTTCTAGTTCTTCTGCATCCTGACCAACACGGTAGATTCAATTTTTTAAATTTTAGCCATCCTAGTATGTGTGTGTTGGTGTCTTATTGTGGTTATTTGCCATCTGAAATATTTTCTTTGGTAAAATGTCTATTCAAATATTTATCCATTCTTAAAATTGAGTTATTTATTATTGAAGTATGAGTTCTTTATATAGTCTTTGCACATGTATATGTTTTGTAAATGTTTCTCCCAAGGTAGTTCATCTTTCCACTGAGTTCTTTATATAGTCTTTACACATATATATGTTTTGTAAATGTTTCTCCCAATATAGTTAATCTTTGCATTTCATAACAGTGCATTTTGAAGTACAGAAGTTTTTTGTTTTCATTAAGTCCACTTTATAAATATTTTCTTTTGTGCTTTTGGCATCATATCTAAGCTTTGCCTAGCCTAAGGTCACAAAAATATTTTTAACATTTTCTTCTAGTAGTTTTATAGTTTTAGCCTCCCCATTTAATTCTGTGATCCATTTAAAGTTAATTTTTGTATATGTACAAATTATAATTTGAGGGTTATTTTTGTGGACATGGATGTCTGGTTGTTCCAGTGCCATTTTGTGAGAAAATATCCTTTTTCTATTGAATTGCCTTTGTGAAAATCAAGTGTTCATATATGTATTCTCCTATTTCTGAACTTTGTCTATTCTGTTCCATTGATATTTGTGTCTTTTAGGCAATACCACCCTCTCTTAATTGCTATAACTTAAGTCATGAAATGTGATCTGATGAGCTTTTACATTTTTTCTTCTTTTACACAATTATTTTGGCTATTCTAGTTCAATATGAGCTTTTTAATCAGCTTTTACATTTGCACAGAAAACAATATTGTACTACTGGGATATTCATTGAGATTGTGTTTCAATCTATACATCACATAGTTTGGAACGAATTGATATATTAATAAAGCTAAATCTTCCAAACCATTAACATGGCATGTCTATTTATTGACAGCTTTTTTACTTCTTTCATTATTATTTTGTAGTTTTTTTGCATATAGATCCTGCACATATTTTGTTAGGTTTATTTCTAAATAATTCGTGTTTTCTGATGCACTTGTATATGCTACTTTAAAAATATCATCCTTGTGTTTTGCATCTTCACTAAGCTAACTTATTTGTTCTAATAGCTTTTCATAGATTCCTTGGGATTTTTTTTATGTAGGCAGTTGTGTCACCTACAAATATAGGAGACAGTTTGTTTCTTCCTTTCCAATCTGTATACCTCTTTTCTTTTTTTTTTTTGTCTTGTTGCATTTATTGAACATCCACTGTGATGTTAGACAGTAGTGGTGAAAATAGATATCCTTGCTGCCCTCATATATGAGGGCAAAAGCATTCAATGTTTCACTGTTACATACTACATTAGCTTTAAGTTTTGAGTTTATACCCTTTTTTAGGTTGGGAAGGTTCCTTCTATTCCCAGTGCTAAGAGTTTTAAATCACAAATGGATGTCGTATTTTTATCAAGTGCTTTTTCTCCATCTATTGAGTTGATCATACGTAATTTTTCTTCAGGCTCTTGATACAGTGAATTACATGATCAATTTTCAAATATTGAATTAGCCTTGAATTCCCAGGATAAATTCTATATAGTAGGAGGTATTATTCTTTTTACAATAGCTGATTATAGTTTAATATTATATTTGCAATAAATTATAATTTATTTGGTATTTTTTTATCTATATTCATGAGGGGTATTGGTCTGTAGTTGCCTCAAAAAATAGATTTGGAAATATTCCTTTTCTACTTTCAGATTTTATCTAGAGTAATATATCTTCCTGAAATTTTAATTGAATTTGTTCATGAAGCTCTAAGGCCCAGGACATTTTGTTGTTGGAGGATTTTAAACTAAAATTCCGAGATATAGGAATATTCAGGATATCTATTCAGAATATCTTGAGTGCCTTTCAAATTTTGTGTCCTTAAAAAAAGTTTGTCCACTTCATTGAGTTATCTAATTTATTGGCATGAAGTATTTGGAGCACTCTCATTATAATATTAATGTTTATTGAATCTATAACATTTTTTTATTCCTGATGTGTAGTTTGTGTCTTCTCCTTTTCCTTTGGTCAGTCTGACTTGAGGTTTATAAATTTTACTGAGCTTTCCAGAGAACCAGCTTTTGGTTTCATTGATTTTTCTCTATCGTTTTTTTCTGTTTGCTTTTTTTTCTTCTTAAAACCCACTCTTTTATAACCTTACCTGTGTTTTTTTAACTTAACTTTTCTTTTCTGGGGGAAGCTTAGCTCTAATGGTGGAAGCACAAGTCATGAATCCCTACTTTTTCACAGGAGGGCATTTCCAAAGCCACCAGACAAGTTCAGTGCCTTCCACTAATGTAACAGGAAAAGAGCTATTCATTGACTCAAAGCCTTTAAGTTGTGTCTAAATTCTGCCTCTCAGATAAATTCATACCTCTCAGGGTCTCTGAAGGTTCATCTATAAAATGATGGGTCAAATTAGCTGCACAAAGATGTATATTCAAGAATATTCATTGTAATACTGCTTCATTATAGTAAAAATTTAGAAACAACCCAAATGTCCAACAATAAAGGATTGCTTAAATTAAAAAAAAACTCACTCTGGTCTTTATTATCTTCTGCTTCTGATCCATACTTTATTGGATACTTGAGGGGAATTCTCTGCTAATCTTGGAAATTTTCTCTCTGAACATTTTCCTCTTCTGTGGTACTCTGCAAACTCTAGCTCCCTTGGTCTTTCTGTATATTTGCCATTTTCTCCATGCAGACAGTTTGTTGAACTTTATCCATCTCTGTTGCAGCCTCGAAACTCACTGTAGGAGCTGTGGCAATTGTAGGAGGTCACCTCATTTCTCCTGGATCACTGCCTTTTCTTACCTGATGTCCAGTATCTTGAAAACTGTTATTTCACATGTTTTGTCCCATTTGTGTCCTTTTTAAAAAGTTTGTTTTTAGTGGGAGATTAAATCTAGTCACCTGTTACTCCATCTTGACCCATCATTTACTTTTTAGTTTTTTAACTTCCTATATATACAGTAAACTCTTGAAGGGAAGATAGCTTTTGTACCCTTTATAGTATGAATTTGGCTTATTACAGTTTACTTCAACTGTATGGAAGAAGGAGATGAAGCAGAAAAGTAAAGCCACCATCTGACTGCATTTGCTCTGCTTGTCAAATGAACTCTCTCTCAAGCCCTGGTAATAGAGTTTCTATATTACACTCCCATCTGACAACTCTAGACTTAACAGCTGGATTTTGGAACTGCCTCCCAACCTTACACATCAGACATCATCTGATCCAACTATTACATTTAGTCTTAGTTTTTATAAGAATGTGTAATTTGATAGACTGGTGGGATGTTGAAAGGGGGAATCTATGGGAAAATCACAGATTAAGAAAAATCTCAAAAAATGTTCTCTCAATGCTGGCTGCAAATGTCCAGTTTTTATTATTAATCTGAAGATTAATTTTTCTTTTGGTCTCAAAAAATTTCTTGTTTCTTCACCCTTTCTTTCAGGGTCTTTTTCTTTTTTATTATTATTATTTTTTTTATTTTGCTATCATTAATATACACTTACACGAACAACATTGTGATTACTAGATTCCCCCCATTATCAAGCAGTGTCTTTCTCTTAAACTCATATTACATGAATATCGGAGTCTCTCAATCTACCTTTTATATGTCTTTCAGCTGTGGTTTCAATTAAGTTTTTTTCTTCTGACTCTGTGCCCAAGGTCTTGGTGAATGCATCAGGACTATCTTCTAATTCAAGAATTCTGTCTTCAGTCTATCTAGAGAGAGTTTATTTCATCTGTTGATTTTTTTTGCATCAATGACTATGTTTTTCATTTTCAAATTTCCTAATTGGATCTCTACATACCTACATTTCTCCCTCTGCTTTTGTTCATTTTCAATTGAAGTTTTGCCTTCATATATCTCTGAACATTCTACTTTAACTCACGTTTAAAGTTTTTGTTACTTATTTCTATAGAATTAATTTCATATTAAGTAAATTCATTGTCCTGATTATTGATTTTTCTGGCTGTAATTTTTATTAGATTTCTTCATATGATTTCAAACATTGGCTTGCTGGCCCATTTTGAGAAGGAGTTATTTTTCTACTACTGCTTTCTTTCCCCTTCCTTCTTCTCTGCTCATACCTGTATGTCTCTAGGCCTTCTGTTAACTTTCATTTTAACTCTCTTGTCCCCAATCCAACACCAAGTCTTATTTTATAATTTTAGTGATTCTATCATAAGTTATATTGGACATATGATAGAAACATTGGATACTTTGGTTTAGTTTCCAGTAATAGGTTAATAGGTTATGTCAGCACCCTCCTCTGCTTTTCCCCCTTAGGCATTTTTCTAAAAGCCCTAAGACTGACTGTAGTGTGTGTGTGTGTGTGTGTGTGTGTGTGTGTGTGTGTGTGTGTGTGTATGTGTTTTCTAGTCTCCCTTTTTGAACCAGCTCATTGCTTGGAGGCAAGGGTTGGTATGGTACTGAACTGTCACTCCTGTTTAAGATCGACAGTCAACAGGCCTGAGCTTTTAGTCAAGTTTATTATTTTTTTGTAACCATTTCTGTTTTATTACTAGCCACTGGAGATGTTTATCTTGTTTTTGATCCTGGCTATGCTTTTTAAAAATCTTCTTATATATTTTATATGTCCTGCTGTGTTTTTGTGTACAGTAGTGATCAAAGGTTCACTATTATGGCATCCTGATTTGAAGTCACATTCCTAGGTTAGCGTAATTATTTCAGAATAAATATACATACTTGGCTTAATCCCTGATTCTCAGTGGACGAGGACAGGTAAGGAAAACTCAGGATTATACATCGAATGTTACTCTTTCACTGGTCCTCTGCAATTAATAATACATCAGTGGTTTCTTAATTATTGAGTATTGCTGACTTGTGATTGCTCAGTTTCATTTTAAATTCTGTGCTATTTCTCCATGAATTTCTGCTACCCAAATCTTCTAAATACTGTCATACAAAGGTAAAATATTTACCAAGAAGTCTGAGGTCCCAAGACCTACCTGGTGAAACTTGGCACATTATTTAACCTTTTTGTATAGCAGTTTCTTCCTTTATTATACCTGCTTTCCGTCTCATGGCATAGTGGTGAACGTTGTGAAAGACAAAACAAAGTCAGATTCAGCCAGGTTTTACTTAGCACCTGTTTGCCAAAAGACATATTGCTGGGTTCTAGGGAAATAAATAAAATATATCCCTATGGTTATTTATAATATAGTGGACATAAAGCCTGTTTTATAATCAGTTGTAATATAAGTAGTCTGTAATAAATGCTCAAATACAGATATTAAACAACAAATTAAGAGGATTCCCCAAAAGAAGCAATTTAAATTGAAGAAATGAGCAAAAACTTCACTGAAGAATTAATCCTTAATCTAAGCCCCGTGCTTTAAAAATGCCAAGGTTCTATGGTAAACACAAGATATACTGTTATTTTATTTCATATGCCTAGCAATTTCTCATGAGCTAATTTGATTGGAGAGCACTTGGATATTTTTCCTTTAGTTTTTTTGTTTGCTGAATAGATCTGACCTTGTAATGAAGTATTTCTTATTGGTCCTGATTCTTGGGTCTAGGCATACTCCTGTGGTGTGGCAGTCATTCTCTGTGAGTGACTGATTTAGATGTTTTTTTCAAGAGAAAAATTTTCTCTTTCTTGTATGTTTTATTTTTTGATAATGTAATAATTGAAAAGATTTTTCCCTCCAGGCTACTTTTCAGAGATTGTTACCTCTGAAGTTCCAAGGAAACACCCATTTTGCTATTATCCAGATACATTTAGACTGAGGTTTTGCAGTAGAACATTTTGTTCTATTTGCTGTAATTTTTTTTTCAAGGGACAAAGATAAACAGCTTAAACAGATAACCATCTCTGGTTGCTGCTTCTAACAATAATATTTAGCAGCCAGTGAATATTCTGCAAGTGCCTTTCTCAGAAAGGCTGCATTAAGTAAACAAGCAGGAAATATTCTGGGTGACTGATAGACGATAGAATTTAAAGCTAGCCAACTGCCCATATCAGGCTAAAACATTGTTTCTCTGTTTTGGTAAATAATACTCATCTTGTTTAGACAGGTCTTATCAAAAACAGTGTTAGCATTTCATACCAAGAATATTTTATAAAGCTCATGAGAGCTAAAACTTAACAAATTTTGAACTGCTTGAACCTTATTTCATTAGTTTCTTTAGATGTATGTTTTACTTCCAAAAAACAAATTATACTATATCCTGTGTTTTGAAGAATGATAGCTTTTGTGTAGTGTTCCAACCAGTCACCATTTACAGCAAAACAAGTTGTTTTTGCCATTGAAATCAGCCAAGGGTTGAATTGATACTTGGAAACATACATTTATATGATACTTGACTATCAAAGGATATCATCACAGGTGTTTTATGAAGTTTACATACTTAATATTTGCTGATTTCTATATCAGATACCACTGTAATTTGAAGTGTCATTCATTTTCAAACTTTATAGTACCAGTCTTTTAAAGGATGTAGCCATTTCTAGCACCCTTGCCTGGTTCCACAAAAGACACAGCTACTCAGTAACATATTTCAGGTTCAGATGTTTTCGTGAATTACTTTATGTTTAACTAACAACACTGCATCATCAGAATCACCAGAAACACTAGAAAGTAAACTCCCACATGGTAGGAATTTTATCTTTTTTATTCATAAGTGCTTGGCACATAGTAGTTGTTCAATAAATTAATTGAATTAATTGGATCAGCCCCAGGGTCACCATCAGTGCTCCCATTGCTTATAGAAATACTGACAGATAAGACCTGGATCCTATCCTCCAACAGTGATCTTCTGTTCCCTCTACTATACCGCCTTTTATGTCTCATGGGAGAGTGTCTTCTGTTCCATTTATCTATCACCTACTCTTCCCTTATGTCGTAATAGCAGTAGCAGTAGTAATGGAGGCAATATTGATTGCTAGTATATCTGAATTAACACCTGTCTGACAGGCCAAAGGGTCTGTAATAGTGTTTATTAATCATTTGCTATGTCCCAGGTACTATGCTAAACAGTTTTACATGCATTGCATCACTTAATCTTACTAGCAAAATGTGAGGTATTTTATATTCAAGAAAAACTGAATTTTAGAGAAATTATCTAACTTTACAATTGTAACCTAAGTAAGAACCAGAATCAGGACTCATTTCTTTTCCATTTGGTGACAAAGGCTATGAGAGTGTAAAGATCAGGATTCTTTATGAGTCTTTTTTTCAGTATACTTAATAAATTACCATCTACCTTTTGGTTTAATGTCCAGTAAGTTCTTATTCTCTAGGAGACAGTTAATTCCATTGTTTGATAGCTATAATTATTAAAAAGTTCTTCATAATATTAAGGAACTACTAATGTATTTTTCTGTAGCTTTTAAATTGTTATGTCTTAATAAACTCTTCCAGAGATATCCAAGCTAGAATGAGTCCTTACTTCTATTGCCTGTAGTTAGCAAATTGTATTTTATACACACACACACACACACAAAAAAAACAACATTCACCTGGCTATAAGCAAGACATTTCTTTTAGATGGATTTAAAATTGTATATGTGATATAAAAAAAGAAACTCTAGAGAGCTTAATGGACATATTTAAAATTTTCTATACCCTTTATCTAGTCTATACCTATATGCATACCTGGTAAATAGAGACAGGTAATGCAATTCAGAACAAATGTTTTTGATGGCATAAGGGAAGTCATATAAAATACTGATTAAAAGTAGGTGAAAGGATTGTAGTGTGAGGAATATATAGCTATCATAAATTTTAAGAGTAAAATCTGGAATGACAAGTCAATCATAACAAGTCACATGTGAGAGTGTTATAAAATTTGAAGAACATTTTGTTTCTAATTTTTGCTTTCCTATTTTATCTTCCTTTGCTAGTTTAACTAGTTTGTTTGTTTTGTTTTTAGTCCCCCGTATGTTGTCAGTTACATAATTAGCTATGTTTTTTATTAGCCCATCATTGTTTAATAGATGGGCCTTCCTAAGAATATTGGTCTAAACATCATTTCAACATTATGTTTTTTTGACACAGTGTCATATAGAGTACTAATAAACATTAGGTAAGGCACAGTTATACAAGTTTGGCTTCACTCTTCAGTTATCATTCAAACCACAGAAAAATTAAAACATTAAATAGCAAACAGTGAACTCCCATACAGTCATCATCCAGCTACAACTATCATTAACTTTAGGTCATTCTTTTTTTTTATCTCTAAGCCCTATCCACTCACCAGCCTCGTATCCTCCCATTTGGATTATTTTGAAGCAAACCACAGATATTATATTAAGTGGATTGTATGAAATCGTCTATATCCATCCATTTTTGACCTACAAAATAATTCCATATGGTTTTACTTAATTTCATTTATAAATATTTCAGTATGTATTTCTGAAAGAGACCTCTTTTTGCTTATTTACACAGTTTTTTAAATTAAAGTATTGTTGATATATACAGTCTTATGTCCATTTCAAATATACAGCACAGTGGTTCAACAGTTACCCATATTATTAAATCGTCAGCCCCTCTAGTGCGGTCACTATCAGTGTACTAAGATACTACAGAATCATTAACTGTATTCTCTATTCTGTATTACTGTCCCTGTGACCAACTTATATTGTCATTGCAAATTATTGTGCCCTTTTATTCCCTTTCTCCTCCCCTCCTTTGGTAAGCACAAGTCCCTTCTTGGTGTCTTTGAGTCTATTGCTATTTTGTTCCTTCTGTTTTGCTTTCTTTTTACATTCCACGAATAAATGAAATCATATGGTATTTGTCTTTCTCCAGCTGGCTTATTTCACTGAGTATAATACCCTCTAGATCCATCCATGTTGTTGCAAATGGAAGGATTTCTTTTCTTTTTGTGGCTCAGTAATATTTCCTTATGTATATGTACCATGTATTCTTTATCCATTCATCTGGTGATGGACACTTAGGTTGCTTCCATATCTTAGCTATTGCAAATTGTGCTGCAGTAAACATAGGAGTGCATATGTCTTTTTGAATCAGGGATTTTATTTTCTTTGGGTAAATTCCTAGGAATGGAATTACTGGTCAAATGGTATTTCTATTTTTTAGTTTTTTGTGGAACCTCCATATTGCTTTCCACAAACAGTTGCACCAATTTACATTCCCACCAACAGTGTAGGACAGTTCCCATTTCTCTGCATCCTCACCAGCATTTGTTACTTCTTGTCTTTTGGATAGTGGCCATCCAAACTGGTGTGAGGTGATACCTCACTGTGGTTTAATTTGCATTTCCCTGATAATTAGCAATGTGGAGCATCTTTTCATGTGCCTGTTGGCCATCTGTATTTCTTTGGAGAAGTGTCTGTTCAAGCCCTCTGCCCATTGTTTGTTGGGTTATATGTTTCTTGGATGTTGAAGCATATGAGTTCTTTATATATTTCAGTTGTCATTTATGAATATATTCTCCCATACTATAGAGTGCTTTTTTGTTCTGCTGATGGTGACCTTTGCTGTACAGAAGCTTTTTAGTTTGATGTAGTCCCACTGATCATTTTTATTTTGTTTCCCTTGCCCGAGGAAATGTATCCAGGAAAAAGTTGCTGATGTTTATATTCAGGAGTTTTTTGCCTATGTTTTCTTCTATGAGTTTTATGGTTTCATGACGTATATTCAGGTCTGTGATCCATTTTGAGTTTACTTTTGTATGGAGTTAGACAATAATCCAGTTTCATTCTCTTACATGTAGCTGTTCAGTTTTCCCAACAACAGTTGTTGAAGAGACTTTCTTTTCCCATTGTGTATTCATGGCTCCTTTATCTTATATTAATTGAACATACATGTGTGGGTTTATATCTGGGCTCTCTATCCTGTTCCATTGATCAGTGGGTCTGTTCTTGTGCCAGCACCAACTTGTTTTGACTACTGGGGCTTTGTTAGTAGACCTTGAAGTCAGGAAGCATAATACCCCCAGCTTTGTTCTTCTTTCTCAGGATTGCTTTGGCTATTCAGAGTCTTTTGTGGTTCCATATGAATTTTAGAACTGTTTGTTCTAGTTCATTGAAGAATGCTGTTGATATTTTGATAAAGATTGCATTGAATCTATAGATTGCTTTAGGCAGGATGACCATTTTGGCAATATTAATTCTTCCAATCCATGAGCAAGGGATAGATTTCCATTTTTTGGTGTCTTCTTTAATTTCTCTCATGAGTGTCTTGTAGTTTTCAGAATATAGGTTTTTCACCTCCTTGGTTAGGCTTATTCCTAGGTATTTTATTCTTTCTGATGCAATTGTAGATGGAGTTGTTTTTCTGATTTTTCTTTCTGCTAGTTCATTGTTAGTATATAGGTATGTGACAGATTTCTGTGTATTAATTTTGTATCCTGCAACTTTGCTAAATCAGTTGTTAGTTCTAATAGTTTTTGGTGGAGTCTTTAGAGTTTTCTATTTATAATATCATGTCATCTGCAAATAGTGACAGTTTAATTTCTGCCTTTCCAGTTTGGATGCCTTTATCTCTTTGTGCTGTCTGATTACCATATTTACACAGTATTTTTACTAACATAATCTCAATGTCATTATCACACTTGAAAAATTAACAATAATTCCTTAGTATCACCAAATATCCAACTGTTTTCAGATTTCCCCATTTTTGTATGTATGTGTGTATATTTCACTCTCTTGTCTTAGTTTGTTTGCTTGAATCAACATCCAAACAAGGTCCCCATATTACTTGTGGTTGATAGGTCTCTTAAATCTTTCTTACTTGATAGTTTTCTTCTTTCCCTGATTTTCCTTGCAAGTCATTTGTTAAAGAAATCTCTGTCCCTTAAATTAAATTTAGTAAGGAATTTAATAAGTAATAATTTAAAAATTGAAAATATTTTAATAATTTTATTTTAGTTACATGAGGAATATGGGAAACACATAAATGTAACTATGTATATGTAAAGGTGTATTTAAGACCCTCTTTATTTTTCTTAATTTAACCATTACTGAGTACTTATTACACATTAGGCCCTGTTGTAAGCACTTTTATATTCACAACAGTCCTATGAAGAGGGCAGTATTAACCTCATTTTACAATACTTGTAGTTGCTCAGACTCCAAAAACCTTAATCTTATTCTGAGTTCTCTTCTTTTCCTCACATACCACATCCATCTGAGTAATTGTACCTTCAAAATAATCCACTAGTTTTTTCCCTATCCCCAGCACTATAAGCACAATCTTAGCTGCCATAATCTCTTTCCTGGATGATTGCAGTAGTCTTGAAAAAGTAATATGTTCACAGTGAAAAATTGAAAAACAATAAAAAGTGAAATGTCCTCTCTATTCTGACCCTCCAGAAGCAATGTCTTGGTTTTATTTCAGACGTAATTCTATTAATATTCAACCACACATTTCCCCATGTGGAGCAGGTATTGTTAGGGCCCTGTTCATTTTCCTCAGCACCCTGCCCATTTTTCATCAGTACCTACACCTCTATACACCCTGTCACAATGTCTGACTGCCAGCACCTATGATTTTTAGTTTGAGGGCTTTTCTTGTACTCTGGAACCTGCTCTGCCCCACACATAGGCAGGCCAGAAGTTCTGGGGAATTCATGCTCCCCAGAAGCAACCTTCTACTAATGACTTGAGAAATTGAGGAAAAAACCTCTCGGTCTCTTGTCCCTTGAGTGGAATAACTGATGCATGTACTACACTGTGTTTCAGAATTCCTCAGTATGGTTGACTTTGAGTTGCCCACAACTATACCCTGCTCATTAATGTACACTGTGGCTGCCTTTTCTTCCCTACTACCTATTACAGTTTCCTGAGATTATTTCCCAAATAAACTACTTGCACTGAAATCCTTTCTTAAGGGTCTGCTTCTCGAGGGAAACTGTAATGTAAATTGTGACATACTCAACACCCACCTTTTTTTCCCTTAAGTAATCAACAGAACCCTGAGGGAAAAAAACGGTTTATTTGGCCTTAAGTAACTCCAGTTTGGCCATTTTTTTTTTTTACTTCTCATAGGAAGCTTCTGGGATTAATAAAATTTTATTATTCTTTTTTTTGATATCTGATCAAAAAAATTTTTTAATTTTATTTTGGTATCATTAATCTACAATTACATGTGCAATATTATGGTGATTAAACTACCCCCTTCATCAGGTCCCCACCACCAACCCCATTACAGTCACTGTCCATCAGCGTAGTGAGATGCTCTAGAATCACTACTTGTCTTCTCTGAGTTGTACAGCCCTCCCCATGCCCCCCCAACATTACATCTGCTAATTGTAATGCCCCTTTTTCCCCCTTATTCCTCCCTTCCCACCCATACTCCCCAGTCCCTTTCCCTTTGGTAACTATTAGTCCGTTCTTGGGTTCTGTGAGTCTGCTGCTGTTTTGTTCCTTCAGTTTTTTTCTTTGTTCTTACACTCCACATATGAGTGAAATCATTTGATACTTGTTTTTTTTTGGCTTGGCTTATTTCACTGAGCATAATACCCTCTAGCTCCATCCATGTTGTTGCAAATGGTAGGATTTGTTTTCTTCTTATGGCTGAATAATATTCCATTGTGTGTATGTACCACATCTTCTTTATCCATTCATCTACTGATGGACACTTAGTTGCTTCCATTTCTTGGCTATCGTAAATAGTGCTGCGATAAACATAGGGGTGCATCTGTCTTTTTGAACCTGGGCTGCTACATTCTTAGGGTAAATTCCTAGGAGTGGGATTCCTGGGTCAAATGGTATTTCTATTTTGAGTTTTTTGAGGAACCTCCATACTGCTTTCCACAATGGTTAAACTAATTTGCAGTCCCACCAGCAGCGTAGGAGGGTTCCCTTTTCTCCACATCCTCGCCAACATTTGTTGTTGTTTGTGTTTTGGATGTTGGCCATCCTCACTGGTGTGAGGTGATATCTCATTGTGGTTTTAATCTGCATTTCTCTGATGATTAGCGATGTGGAGCATCTTTTCATGTGCCTGTTGGCCATCTGAATTTCTTCTTTGGAAAAGTGTCTATTCATGTCCTCTTCCCATTTCTTAATTGGATTGTTTGCTTTTTGTTTGTTGAGGTGAGTGAGTTCTTTATATATTTTGGATGTCAACCCCTTTGCTTATTATTCTTAAAAAAATTTTTTTGTTTGAACTATTATGCAGTAAAATTGACCTTTTTTGTTTGTTTAGTGTATAACTGACTCTGTGTATTTTAACATGTTTAGATTTGTGTAACCATCACTACCAGGATCAGGATACAGAAGAGTTCCACTATGCCAACAAACTCCCTCATGTTATCCCTTTATTTTCACACTTCCCACCACTTGTAACAATCACAGATGTGTTTTCCATTAATGTAATTTTATCTTTTTGAGTATGCCCTCTAAGTGGAATCATACACTGTGTAACCCTTAGCTTTACAACCCTTAGGTTATAGGTTTGTAACCTTTAGGTTAGCTTGATTTCTTTCAATTATCATAATGTATTTGTGATTCATCCAAGTTGTTACATGTAAGTTTGTTCCCTTTTATTACCTTAGTATTGAATTAATGTGATTGTACCATGGTTTGTTTATCCATTCACCTATTGAAAGGCATTTGGGCTGTTTCCAGTTTTTGTCTGTTAGGAATAATGTACTGTGAATGTTCAACACAGGTTTTTGTGTAGACACATTTCCATTTCTCTTGAGTATATACATAGGAGTGGAACTGCCAAGTCATACCACAGCTCTATGTTTAGTCTTGTGTTGAACCACTAGACTGTTTTCCAAATGAGGCTGCCCCTTTTACGTTCCCACTAGCAGTGTCTGAGGATTTCAGTTTCTCCACATCTTTGCCAGCACTTTTATCAGTCTTTTTGTTTATACCCATCCTAATAGAAGTACTACCTCATTGTTTATGTCATTTGCATTTCTGGGGTTACTAATGATGTTGATCATCTTTTCACGTGTTTTTGGCCATTTGTGTATCTTTTTTTAAGAAATAGCTATTCAAATCCTTGCCAATTTTCCAATGAGATTGTTTGCTTATTTTACTGTTGAGTTTTTAAAGCTCTTTAGATATACTGGGGACTTGGCTTTTCATTTTCTTAATAGTACCTCTCTTAGAGGTAAAATTTTTAAGTTTGATAAAGTCTGATTTATTAGTTTTTTTTTATGGATCCTGCTTTTGGTGTTATTTCTAAGAACTTTTCACCTAACTCCAGATCATAAAGATTTTATCTGATGTTTTCTTCTGAAAGTTTTATGGTTTTGTTTTTTATTTCGTTCTATGATCCATTTGGAGTTAATCTTTGTATAAGACATGAGGTTTAGATTGATATTAATTTTTATTTTTGCATGCATATAGATGACCTGTTGTCCTAGCACCATTTATTGAAAAAGGACTCTTCTTTCTCAATTGCACTGCTTTTGCACCTTTTTCAAAGATCAGATGGCCATATTTATATGGCCCTATTCCATTGACACCACTCTCTTGATTACTGTAGCTTTATGGTAAGTCGTAAAATTTAGTAATGTGATTCCTCCAACTTAACTGTCTTTTCCAAAATCTTTTGTCTATCCTAGTACTTTTGTCCTACTATATAATATTTAAAAATTAATTTACCTTTTATCTACCAAAAACAAGCCCTGCTTGGATTTTGATTGATATTGCATTAAATCTATAGATCATTTTGGTAAAAATTGACATCTTTAATAAGTTCAGTCTTCTGGTACTGTATGTCTCTCCATTTATTTAGGTTGTATTTGATTTTTTTCATAAGTGTTATGATTTGTTAGATTTATAAAATTTGAATTTTTATTAGAGGCATTAGAAGAGTTACTGTTGATAAAAAATTTGGTCTCATATTGTTTGTTGCTAGTATATCGAAGTTTAAGTGATTTTTGTGTGTGGACTTTGTATCCTGCAGTTTTATTTGTACTAAATTTAGGACTGTTCTTTGTAGATTCTCTGGGATTTCCAACATAGACATTCTTGTCATCTGCAAATCAAGACAGTTTTTATTCCTTCTTTTCTAGTCTATATGTCATTTATTGCCAAGAAAGATGAATGTAGATATACTGTCATTATTCCTTTTCATAAGGGCAAAGTATTTCATCTTTCACTTTTTACTATGGTGTTAGCCATAGGTTTATTCTACAATCTTTTCTGGGGTTGAAGAAGTTCCCTTGTATTCCTAGGTTGCTGAGAATTTTTATCCTGATGGGTATTTTAGTTAAATGCATTTCTGATCTATTGATATTATGATGTGATTTTTCTTCGTTAGTTAATAATGGATTATATTATTTTTGAATATTGAACCAGTCTTAAGTTTTCTGAATAAACCCACTTGTTTGGGTTTATTATTCTTTTTATATACTGCAGAATTCAATTTTCTAATATTTTGTTAAGGCATTTTTGCATGTTCCTTATTGTGAAGCCAGTTTTTAGTAGACTAAGCTTAATATACAGTATGTAATTTTATTTCATAAAAGGTTTCACCTTGAACAATTTTTCACTGCTCAGATCTACTGTAAGTCATTTTCCCTTGGGTAGGTGGAATCTGCTTTTTTCTTTTGTTTTGTAAACTTTTCCCTTAAAAGTAATAATGCTTCTGGCATCTTGTATTCCTTTTTGCTGTTAAGGAGAGGTTGTATTGAGGGGTAGCAGGCTCTTGAATTCTATTCTCTTTAAGTAAAAAAAACAGCAGTTTTCAAGTTTACCTTTTCCTTGGGCTATTATTATGAAGTCCTTTATAGTAAGGACTTCAAAAATATAAATATAAATAATAATATAAAGGGCAAGAATGTAAATGAATGTTTCACACATAGTGTTATTCCTGAAGTTCAAATTTCATGTGATATCAGGCACATTATATATAGGTCTTTTGAAAGAGTCATTTCCAATCAATATTCCACTGGATTCTTTGTTCTTTGATATCATAATCATGGAAGTGTAAGTGGAAAAGCCCCAAATGATAGCATTCCTTCCATTTGTTATCCAGGAAATTAGTAAAATTCCAGTGTTTATAAGCAATGTTTATAAACTGGAAAGGTAGAGGAACTGTAATGGAAGTTACCATATTTCCCCTATTTAAGTACTAAATTTTGAACTTATTCTAAAAAACCAAGGAATTCTTATGATTATTTGTTAATTTCCAGTTTTCAGTGAAAGGTATATCTACAACTGTTTCCCTGAGCCATTATATGTGAGCCTCTTTTCTTAGAAGCTGTTTATGAAATTTCAACTTCAGTAACTACAGTCTCAGTAAGTTCTACCTTAGAGGCTAAATAAGATATATGACTTGCCTATATTAAAAAGTAAAACAAAATATGTGTGTGTGGTTAAATGTTGACAGTGAATCTAGACAAAGATATATAGGTTTCATTGGACTATTAAAATTAAACCTGAATGTTTATATACACACATACATGTGTACACAAATGGTGCAACAGTATTTGGAAGGAAACACAAAGAGCTACAGTAGTCTCCCCTCATCCATGGTTTTCCTTTCCATGTTTTCAGTTATTACCTGTAGCCAACTATGGTCTGGAAGCAGATGATCCTCCTTCTGATGTATTGTCAGGAGGTCAGTAGTAGCCTAAGGCTGCTTTACAATGCCTACATCATTCACCTCACTTCATCTTATCATGTAGCCATTTTGTCATCTCACATCATCACAAGATGGAGAAGGGTGAGTACACTACAATGACATATTTTGAGAGAGAGAAAAAGACTACATTCACATAACTTTTATTGTAGTATTATTGTTCTAATTGTTCTATTTTATTATTAACTATTGTTAATCTCTTACTGTGTCTAATTTATATATTAAAATCATAGGTACATATGTATAGAAAAGAACATAGTGTATGTAGGGTTCAGTACTCTCTGTGGTTTAAGGCATGCCCTGTGGGTATTGGAACATATCCCCTGCAGATAAGGGGGAACAGCTGTATTAATAATGACTAATATGGCTGGAGGTAAAGGGTACAGTGTCTGTATTACTGGGTTGGCAGCAAGAATTTGAACTTTTTCTCAACAAAATTCATATATTTAGATTTCTAACAAAAACAAACTAAGTATTTGTTTCGTTTTTAAAAATAATAGTGTTTTTTGTCCATCGGCTCCTTGCAGGTAACAGTGCTGTGGATTGCTTAGAACTTAGAGGTAGGGAAGAATCAAGTTGAAATTATTTTGAAGGGAGTCACTCAGGGTAGGTAGATAATAGTAGTGATAATGGTAATAGTGACAGCTATTATTTATTGAATATTTAATCTCTGCCAGTTTTAAATATGTTAGTTGCATCAAGTTTTTACAAAAAAAAAACAATAAAGTAGGTCACAATATTTACATTTTAAAGATTTGAAAAATGGTTTCTGGGAACCCACATAGCTAAATAAATGGCAGTGCTGAAATTTGAACACAGGTCTGGTTTATTCTAGAATCTTGTCTTAACCACAGTGCTGTAGGTTTAAAAAAAATGAAGAATAGGAAAATAGTATTTCTAAAGAAGTAGCTCTGGAATTGGCTGAAATGGTCAGATCAGAGGTATGTAGAACCACCAGACTGGACCTTGGATTCAAAGAGAAAAGGATGCTATTTCTCCTAAGACCAAAATGGGGTTTTTGGAAACAGCATTGAATGAAAGGGTCTAGAAGCAACCCAGAAGTTATATAACTACACTTACTCGTTCCCTAGAACACTTCTCTAAGGATTAGAAAAGGTGAACTGTAGGCAGATAACTCAATTGCCTGTGATTTATCCTTTAAATCACTTCAGGAAGCACTTAATCCTATATGAAGATATGCAAAGTAAAATTTACTTGTGTGGGTATTGTGCAAAGGTGCAATTGGAGATGGCTTGCAAGCAACAGTAAATCAGGCAACCCAATTTGCAGAGACAATTTCTTCGGCTTAGGGACCTTCTCCATTAACATGTCGCTTCATTTCATTACCCTTTGCTTTTAGAATACATAACAAAAGTTACACCTTGAGGAAATGTTAAAATATCCCGTTAATGGGAATAGATTGGTTGTCCTTATATATGTGGGTTTATTTCTGGACTGTCCGTTTTGTTCTATTGATCTATTTGCCTATCTTTATTCTAATGCCACATTGTTTTTTTAATACTCTGGCTTTATCATAATTCTTGAAATCAGGTAGTGTTAGTTCTCCAATTTTGTCTTTTTCAAAGTTGTTTTGGCTATCCTACATCATTTATATTTTCACTGGAATTTCAAATTCTATTTTTGAATTTTTATGGAAAAAACCCCTGCAGCAAACAAACCCTGTGGGCATTTTGATTGGATTTGCATATTGAATCTGTAGATTTACTTACATATAGATTAATTTGGAGCATTGGCCTCTTAATAATGAGTTGCCCAACCCTTGAACAAAGAGTATATTCCTATTTGTCAAGGTCTCCTTTAGTTTTTTTTTCTTTTATTTATTTATTTAATTTTTATTTTGCTATTTTTAATGTACAATTACATGAGCAATATTATGGTTACTAGACTCCCCCTATTATCAAGTCCCCACCACATACCCCATTACAGTCACTGTCCATCAGCACAGAAGATGCTATAGAATCACTACTTGCCTTCTCTGTGTTGTACAGCCCACACTGTATGCCCCCCTCCTGCTACATTAATAGTGCTAATCGTAATACCCCTTTATCCCCCTTATCCCTCCTTTCCCACCCATCCTCCCCAGTCCCTTTCCCTTTGGTAATTGTTAGTCCATTCTTGAGTTCTGTCAATCTGCTGCTGTTTTGTTGCTTCAGTTTTTTCTTTGTTCTTATACTCCACAGATGAGTGAAATCATTTGATACTTGTCTTTCTCCACCTGGCTTATTTCACTGAGCATAATACCCTCTAGTTCCATCCATGTTGTAGCAAATGGTACAATTTCTTTCTTATGTATTCCATTGTGTATATGTACCACATCTTCTTTATCCTAAATTGATCTACTGATGGACACTTAGGTTGCTTCCATATCTTGGCTATTGTAAATAGTGCTGCAATAAACACAGGGGTGCATATGTCTTTTTGAATCTGAGAAGTTGTATTCTTTGGGTAAATTCCTAGGAGTGGAACTCCTGGGTCAAATGGTATTTCTATTTTGAGTTTTTTGAGGAACCTCCATATTGCTTTCCACAGTGGTTGAACTAATTTACATTCAACCAGCAGTGTAGGAGGGTTCCCCTTTCTCCACATCGTCACAGACATTTGTTGTTGTTTGTCTTTTGGATGTTGGCCATCCTAACTGGTATGAGGTGATATCTCATTGTGGTTTTAATTTGCATTTCCCTGAAAATTAGTGATGTGGAGCATCTTTTCATGTGCCTCTTGGCCATCTGAATTTCTTCTTTGAAGAAATGCCTTTTCATATCCTCTACCCATTTTTTAATAGGGTTATTTGATTTTTGGGTGTTGAGGTGTGTGAGCTCTTTATATAATTTGAATGTCAACCCCTTATCCAATATGTCATTTAGGGATATATTCTCCCATACTGTAGGCTGTCTTCTTGTTCTGTTGATGTTGTCCTTTGCAGTACAGAAGCTTTTTAGTTTGATATAGTCCCACTTGTTCATTTTTGCTTTTATTTCCCTTGCCCGGGGAGATATGTTCATGAAGAAGTCGCTCATGTTTATGTCCAAGAGATTTTTGCCTAAGTTTTTTTCTAAGAGTTTTATGGTTTCACAACTTATATTCAGGTCTTTGATCCATTTTGAGTTTATTTTTGTGTATGGGGTTAGACAATAATCCAATTTCATTCTCTTACATGGAGTTGTCCAGTTTTGCCACCACCAGCTGTTGAAGAGGCTGTCATTTCCCCATTGTATATCCATGGCTCCTTTATTGTATCTTAATTGACCATATATGCTTGGGTTTGTATCTGGGCTCTCTAGTCTGTTCCATTGGTCTGTGGGTCGGTTCTTTTGCGAGTACCAAATTGTCTTGATTATTGTGGCTTTGTAGTAGAGCTTGAAGTCAGGGTGCATAATCCCCCCTGCTTTATTATTCCTTCTCAGGATTGCTTTGGCTATTCGGGCTCTTTTGTGGTTCCATATGAATTTTAGAACTATTTGCTCTAGATCATTGAAGAATGCTGTTGGTATTTTGATAGGTATTGCATTGAATGTGTAGATTGCTTTTGCAGGATGGCCATTTTGACAATATTAATTCTTCCTATACATGAGCACGGGATATGTTTCCATTTGTTGGTTTCTTCTTTAATTTCTCTCATGAGTGTCTTGTAGTTTTCAGAGTATAAGTCTTTAACTTCCTTGGTTAGGTATATTCCTAGGTATTTTATGCTTTTGGATGCAATTGTGAATGGAATTATTTTCCTGATTTCTCTTTCTGCTAGTTCATCGTTAGTGTATAAGAATGCAGGAGACTTCTGTGTATTAATTTTGTTTCCTGCAACTCTGCTGAATTCAGATATTATATCTAGTAGTTCTGGAGTGTATTATTTAGGGTTTTTTTTGTACAATATCATGTCATCTGCAAACAGGGACAGTTTGACTTCTTCCTTGCCAATCTGAATGCCTTTCATTTCTTTGTGTTGTCTGATTGCCGTGGGTAGGACCTCCAGAACTATGTTGAATAAAGGTGGGGAGAGTGGGCATCCTTGTCTTGTTCCTGATCATAAAGGAAAAGCTTTCAGCTTCTCCCTATTATGTATATTGTCCATAGTGACTTTTCCTTTCTCATTTCTGATTCTGTTTATGTGTGTAGACTCTCTTTTTTCTTGATAAGTTTGGCTAGGGGGTTATCTATTTTGTTCATTTTCTCGAGAACCAGCTCCTCCTTTCATTGATTCTTTCTATTACTTTATTCTTCTCAATTTTATTTATTTCTGCTCTAATCTTTATTATGTCCCTCCTTCTACTGACTTTGGGCCTCATTTGTTCTTCCTTTTCTAGTTTCATTAATTGTGAGTGTAGACTGTTCCTTTGGGATTGTTCTTCTTTCCTGAGGTAGGCCTGTATTGCAGTATGTTTTCCTCTTAGCACGGCCTTCACTGCATCCCACAGATTTTTCAGTGTTGAATTATTGTTGTCATTTGTCTCCATATATTGTTTGATCTCTTTTTATTTGGTCATTGATCCATTGATTATTTACGAGTATGTTATTAAGCCTCCATGTGTTTGTGGGCTTTTTCGTTTTCTCTGGGTTATTTATTTCCAGTTTCATACCTTTGTGATCTGAGAAGCTGGTTGGTACAATTTCAGTCTTTTTGAATTTACTGAGGTTCTTTTTGTGGCCTAGTATATGATCTATTCTTGAAAATGCTCCATGTGCACTTGAGAAGAATGTGTATCCTGTTACTTGTGGATGGAGTGTTCTGTAGATGTCTGTTAAACCCATCTGTTCTAATACGTTGTTCACTGCCTCTGTCTCTTTACTTATTTTCTGTCTGGTTGATCTGTCCTTTGGAGTGAGTGGTGTGTTGAAGTCTCCTAAAATAATGCATTGCATTCTATTTCCCCCTTTAATTCTGTTAGTGTTTGTTTCACAAATGTAAGTGATCCTGTGTTGGGTGCATGGATATTTATAATAGTTATATCCTCTTGTTGGACTGACCCCTTTATCATTATGTAATGTCCTTCTTTGTCTCTTGTGACTTTCTTTGTTTTGAAGTCTATTTTGCCTGATACAAGTACTGCAAGTCCTGCTTTTTTCTCCCTATTAGTTGCATGAAATATCTTTTCCATCCCTTCACTTTTAGTCTGTGTATGTCTTGGGTTTGAAGTGAGTGTCTTGTAGGCAGCATGTCGATGGGCCTTATTTTTTTATCCACCCAGTGACTCTGTGTCTCTTGATTGGTGCATTCAGACCATTTACATTTAGGGTGAGTGTCAATAGGTATGTACTTATTGCTATTGCAGGCTTTAGATTCATGGTTACCAAAGGTTCAAGGATAACTCCCTTACTATCTAAAAGTCTAATTTAACTCACCTCATATGCAATTACAAACACACCTGTAGGTTTTTTTTTCTTCCTTTTTCTTCCTCCTTCATTCTTTTTATGTTATGAATCATATTCTATACTCTTTTTCAATCCCTTGGGTGACATCTATTTAGCCTTAGGAATACTTCCATCTATAGGAGTCCCTCCAAAATGCAGTGTAGAGGTGGTTTGTTGGAAGTAAATTCTCTCAGCTTTTGCTTATCTGAAAATTGTTTAATCCCTCCTTGAAATTTAAATGATAACCTTGCTGGGTAGAGTTTTCTTGCTTCAAGGCTCTCCTGCTTCATTGCATTAAATATATCATGCCACTCCCTTCTGGCTTGTAAGGTTTCTGTTGAGAAATCTGCTGATAGTCTCTTGGGTTTTCCTTTGTATGTTATCTTTTTTCTCTCTGCATTTGCTTTTAAACGTTTGTCTTTATCCTTGATCTTTGTCATTTTAATTATTATATGTCTGGATGTTGTCTTCCTTGGGTCCCTTGCGTGGGAGATCTGTGTACCTCCATGGCTTGAGAGAGTATCTCCTTCCCCAGATGGGGGAAGTTTTCAGCAATTACTTCCTCAATGACACTTTCTATCCCTGTTTCTCTCTCTTCTTCTTCTGGGACCCCTGTTATGCGAATATTGTTCCATTTAGATTGGTCACACAGTTCTCTCAATATTCTTTCATTTTTATAAATTCTGTTTTCTCTCTGTGCCTCATCTTCCTTGTATTCCTCTTCTCTAATTTCTATTCCATTTACTGTTTCTTCTACTACATCTCATCTGCTTTTAAATCCCTCCATTGTATGTTTCATTTCAGATATGGAATATCTTAATGATTGAATCTCTGTCTTAAATTCGTTCCTGAGTTCTTGAATATTTTTCCATACCTCCATAAGCATATTTAAGATTTTTATTTTGAACCCTCTTTCAGGAAGATTGGTGAGTTCAGTTTCTTTTCGCCCTTTTTCTGGGGTTTTTGAGGTTTTGGTATGTACTATGTTCTTTTGACGTTTCATAGTTCTGTGTGGTGCCCTGTATTGCCCAGAAGCTCCAGTCTCTGGAACTGCTCAGCCCCTAGAGTGAGGTTGCAGGTCGTAGGTGAGAGGAGCTGGTGCCTGGTGGGAGGAAAGATCTGTTTCCTTACTCCCGTCTGCCCTGCCTGTCTCTAGTATCACAGCCAGTGGGCCGAGCACACAGATGTAAGTCTCTGTGCTTGGCATCTCTAGCTGTTGTAGGCAGGGCCTCCCTCCCGCTGGCCTGACACCAGCACAGTGATTTTCAAGCCAGTGCTATCAGGCCAGGAGGAAGGCTCAGCAGGCTGTGTGTCACTGTGCATGGCCTCGGAACTGAGTAGCCAGCCAGGAGGATGGAGCACCTAAAGCTCCTCGAAGTTCCCAACCTGGTGGGCAGAGCACTCCCAGACAACCTTGTCCAGCTCTACCTTCTCCCACGCAGCAAGCTCAGTGCAAACCCTGCCCCTTCAGCAGCCCTCTTACTGCTAGGAAGCCTCTCAGACCACCCATCTTTGCTTTGTCCCAGAGCAGCTGGATATGGATCCTGTCCTCCACAAATGGGTCGACTCTCAGTCTCTCAAGCACTTCACCTGTCCCAGCTCCCCAACCCCCAGAGCCACACACAATGTAGGTTTCAGCTCCCAAAACAGATCTCCAGGGCTGGGTGTTCAGCAATCCCAGGTTTCCACCCCCTCCCCCGCTCCTTTTCTCTTCCTTCCTCCAGTAAGCTGAGGTGGGGGAAGAGCCTAGTTGCCACCAGATCAAGGCTTTCATACGTTACCCTATTTCATGAGATCTGCTCTCTTAGTGATGCCTGTATGCCGTCTGGTTCAGCCATCTTTTCTGTTGCTTTTTTAGGGTTATTTAAATTAACTGTATTTTCATACTTTGTGGTTTTGGGAGGAGTTCTCTGTCTCACCTCTCATGCTGCCATCTTGAATCAAGCAAAAGCTCATCTTGGAACTGTTTTAAATTTGTAAATTACTTATAGTTGTATTTTTGTTTTTTCAGAACTTGAATTTTAGAAGCTATTCTAAGTGTTCACTTTTCTTTTTGGAGGTTGCTTCTTGAAATGTTTATATTTAAAGCCTTATGTAGGCTCGTCATGGGACTGATAGGCCAAAATATCCAAAACTTGAGAGGTTAAGTTAGCTTATCCTGGAGCTTTGAGAACTTCTTAAGATTATGAATAGGATCCTTTTTCTAATCACTTATTTCTGCCACCAAAGAAAAGTAGATATTTATATATTCTTATATCTGCCTGCATAGCTAATCTTATAGTAATCCAGTATTTAGTCAATTTGCATCGATTGTCTAGGCAGATAATCATATTATGTTACACATTGTGAAAGTTTTATTGTACTGATGAGAACAATGCAATATTGTCTAATAGTAGTAAAATATATGAACATAAATTACCAAAAAGCAATATAGTTTACCCATTAAGATTAAGCTTCATTTAAAGCAAATTGTTTTAGATAGTCTTTTAAGTATACCTCATCAAAAGCTGTCCACTAAAATTAGGCACATATATGTCCTACCATTTATTCTATGATAATAAAACTTTTGAAAATTTCCCTACTCTTAAATTTGCTTCTCTTCCAAAGTCTTATGAGAACTTGTGTTTTCTCTGAACTTTTGAGAAATGTGTCTGAAGTATAGAACATACACCTGATACTGCCATGGCCTGCCTTGGTAATGGAGTTCAGCCTCCTAAAGTTTCTGTTACTTCATCTCACAAATCAGTTCTTCTTTGGTCAGAATATAGTTCATAATAATAGTTCTTTGTTAGCACTTACTTTCTTCCCTCTTTAGAAAATAAATCTATCAACAAAACAAAATAATTCTGTCGTTGCCTAACCTTTAAAAAGGAATTTAAGGGTAATTAAACATTTTTTTGCTCATTTTGGTTGTTCTCTACAAAACCAGTTTTCCTTCCCTAAAAAAAAAAATAACATATGCCTGGAAAGATTTATATAATGCTTATCCCATATTAGTTATTTTTAACAATTGTAAAATCTTAAACAGCCAATAATAGAAACTTCACTAAGTTATGGTACTTATATATACCTATTTGATGGTGTCATATTCAGTCATTAAAAATAATTTCCTTAAAAATGTGTACGTACTTGGGAGGTTGTACATGTTACAGAATGTGGAGAAAAACAGGACTTGTACGTATAGAATGTCATCTTTTTTATGAAAAATGCATCTAGGACTAAATGGTTACAAGAAAAGTTTGCATGTTAAAGAACGGAATTCATTTCTATTTTTTCTGATGTTTCTACAATGTATTTATATTAACATAAAATGATATCCATTAAGTGATTTATAAAGATAATTTAGCAGTGTAAAGAAACAGTGCATATAGAGACTTCAGTTCTAGTCCTGCCTGTCACATATTACTTCTATGACCGTATTACTTTTATGACATCTCCTACCTTGGTTTCATCATTTATGAAATATGTTTTGTGGGATACAATTATATATGAAGTGTTTCACAAGTATGAGGGATTATTGGCACTTATCTTTTGTTTGCAAATGGGCAGCCTGTTTGCAGATAGTCTTCTCCATACCTATGGGCAAAAGAAACAAGTAAACAAAGTTGGTATTGGTAATGCATTAATGTGTAGTCTAGCAATGTCTGTCAGTTCCAACCTTGCAGCCTTGAATATGCCAGGTTATGCCAAACTCTTAAAGAAAATTGAAGCTATAAACAGACAGATGATATCCTGAAAAGAAATCACTATATTGACTGTTCCTAGATATGTTATAAAATTTTTATGAGCATGATCTGTGTGAAATGATGAAGGTCAGGTGGAAGGGAGTAAGTAGTCAAAAACATAAGTTGTTTCAAGTACATTTATGTATATATGACAACAGTATTGTCAGCTTATATGGTACATTCATTGGTAATATCACTCCAAATAGATGTGTTTCCTCAGTGACTTGAGAAAGGAGGGTAGATTGTAGGCTAGTCAGTTCCAGCAGTCGATTCTAAATAGTTTAGGTTTTGCACCTGTGATAGCATTTTTTTTCCTGTTTGCCAGTAAAGACACTAGGGAGAGCAAAATCCTGATTTTCATCCTGTTTGTTTAATGCTTATCATTCTGCTTATTATCTTTTATTGACTACTCTGTTTCCAGCTGTCTAAACATTCTGTTACATTCCTGTCAAAAATGTGACTCAAGCTCAGGTTCAAGAATTGTAGTATCTACTCCCTCATTATTTTCCTCAGCACAGTTTTAGTTAAGGTTTGAAATGGTTCAGTCAGCTAGCATTATTATATTTCACATCCAAATTCTATGAAAAGTACTTCTCATTACATAGTAGGATCATCTCCTGATAGCTGCCAATTCTATTATTACTTAATCTTATGATACAGTGAATTTGGAAAGCAGGTTTAAAGAATTCTTTAAAAAAGAATCCTTTTAAAGAAAATAATTTCTTTTCATCCTTTGAAAAAACATTTTTGTAAGTTCAATTGTGAGAACTATTGCTTATTCTCTGAATATTTTTATATTAATATATTTCATTTGAGAATACAGCATCAAATTTCCTATGAAGTATGATTCTAATGATATTTTAAATGCACAGTATAAAGTAGTTATTTATATATGTGTAATTTATATGTGAAAATAAGGGATCTCATGTTTAACCAGTGTCAACTTTGTGAAAAATTTAATATAAAATATCTGACCAGACCTACTCTGAATTACCATTATTGTCTTAGTTGTCACATTAAGCTTAGTTTTGAAGAAGTACTTACTGAATCTCTGAAAAATGATCCTTGGAATTTCCCAAAAGTTTTACTGTTAATACTTAAAAAAAAATCAGAATTTAACAGAATTCCTGTTATAATGCAAACTTAGGGAAATGAGGCCATTTGAGTAACTAAGATCTTCACTTTCATACTCTCTTTCCAGATATTATGTATTCATTATTTTCTGTTATATGAAGGGATTTTCTTAAGAGGATTTTTTTTAAAGGGACATCTTTACTTTTTAAAATCAGTGTGCACAGTAAAATGTATCTTAGTGAGTTGTAAATATATAGATGTGTATGAGTGTTTTGGGAAATATTAAGGGTGACTGATCTAAAAAAAACTCCTGTAATATTTCACCTTCAAGACATCGTTCAAATAAGTCACAATAATACTATGGACACTTTTGGGTATTCTGTATAATTTTTATTATATTCTGTGTGTGTGTAAAGCATTTGAGAAGAGTGGCACATAACCAGCAAAATAAAATAAATGTTTTTTGATTTATTAATTAGCTATTAATGATTAATAGATCTATTTACTTATAAAAGTTATTATTTGTGAACTTTCCTCTATGAGTACCTTTGATTTGAGAAGTCAGTATATTTGATAGAATTAGAACTAACATAAAGAGTTAGTTATTAAAAACCTATAGTTTCATTTAAATTTTGTGAAAATATACATTCTGTGATATAGCTTTTAGTACCATAGTACCATTTACCAAGCCTAATGAACAGCTAATGATAATGAATGACAGACCTCTAAGAGAATGGGGTTATTTGCTATAAATTCACAAAACAGATTCACTTTGTATTAGAAGAGTTATTTGTTGAATAAGTGGAATTGATGATGCCAGCTGTACAATTATATTATTTTATAAGCCAAGCTCAGACACCTCTTTTCTGATTGTGAAATACATTTTAGATAACGGTGTACCTAATTTAGGAAAAAAGTTTGTTGGGAGAGAGAAATATTTTGAAAGTCATTTCTGGCTTTTGTTGCCCATTGTTTAATTGAGTTGTTCATTATCTTACTGAGATTTAAGAATTCTGTGTATATTTTGGATGACAGTACATTATTAGATTTCTCTTTTTCAAATATTTTCTACCAGTATGTGGATTGTCTTCTTATTTCCTTAACAGTGTCTTTCACATAGCATAGATTTAATTTTAATGAAATCTAGCTTATCAATTATTTCCTTCATGGTTCATTGTTTTGGTGGTGTATCTAAAAGTCACTGCTAAACCAAACGTTTCTCTTATGTTACTTTCTAGAAGTTTTATAGTTTTGCATTTTACACCGAGGTGTACATCCACTTTGAGTTCATTTATATGAAGAGAGTAAGGACTATGTCTAGATTCATTTTCTCGTATGTGCATATCTAGTTGTTCCAGCACCATTTATTGAAAAGGTTATTTCTTCTCTACTGCATTGCCTTTGCTCCTTTGTCAAAGTTCAGTTGACTGCATTTGTGTAGTCTGTTTCTGGGCTCTCTGTCCTGATTGACTGGTCTGTTTGTTTCTCCTTTCACCAGTACCACACTGTCTTGATTACTGTAGCTTTACAGTAAGTCTTGAAGTCAGATAATTCCAGTCCTTCAATTTTGTACTTCTCCTTCAATATTGTGTTGGCTATTCTGGGACTTTTTCTTCTCCCTATAATCTTTAAAATCACTTTGTCAATATCCACAAAATAACATGCTGGAAGTTTGATTCGAATTGAATTGCAGTTAGATTAATTAGTTGTGGTCTATAATTCTTTCTATACATTGTTAGATTCAGTTTGTAAATATTTTGTTGAGGATTTTTGCACCTATGTTCATGAGAGATATTGGTCTGTAATTTCTTGTAATTTTTCTGGTTTTCGTATTTAGGATCATGATGGCTTTATAGAACAAGTCAAGAAGTATATTCTTTCTATCTTCTTTAAGATATTGTAGAGAATAACATAATTTCTTCTTAAATGTTTGGGAAAATTCATCAATGAAACCATTTAAGCCTGATGCTTTTTGTTTTGGAAGGCTATTAATTATTGATTCAATTTCTTTAATAGATATAGGCCTATTCAGATTATGTTTCTTCTTGTGTGAGTTTTATCAGATCGCATCTTTCAAGGAATTGGTCCATTTCATTTAGGTTAACAAATCTTTGAGCACAGAGCTGTTCATAGTATTTATTTCTTTATTAGATTTCTAATGTCCATAGGATCTGTAGTGATGTCCCCTCTTTCATTTCTGATATTAATAATTTGAATCGTCTCTCTTTTTTTTAGTTAGTCTAGCTAGAGAATTGCTGATTTCCGTGATCTTTTCAAATAATCAGCTATAGTTTTTGTTGATTTTCTGTTTTCATTTCATTGATTTCTGCTCTAATTTTATTATTTCTTTCCTTCTGCTTTCTTTTTTGCTCTTCTTTTCCTAGTTTCTAATCTAGAATCTTAGATTATTGATTTCAGATCTTCTTATTTTCTAATATGTATATTAATATTATAAATTTTTCTCTAAGCACAGCTTTTGCTGAATCCTAGAAATGTTGATAATTTGTATTTTCATTTTCATTTAATTCAAAATATTTTAAAATTTCTTTGCAGTTTTATTTTTGACCCATGTGTTATTTAGAAGTATGTTGTTTAATCTCCAAGTATTTTGGGATTTTTTAGATGTGTTTCTGTTGTTGATTCTAGTTTATTTCTGTTGTGGTCTGAGAGCATACATTTTCTATTTCTATTCTTTTAAATATGTTAAGGTGTTATTTTACAGCCCAGAGTGTGGTCTGTCTTGATGAACAAGGTATCTTTTTCATTGTACTGAATTGAAGACTCTTAAATAAATGAAGAGCTTTAAAATAATTCTGTTTTCCATCACTGATAATACTTAGCATTTTATATTCAGTTTATTCCATAATTTGCTCTAATGGGGGAATGTCTTTTTTTTTTGGTGCTGTTCTTACATATGCCAACATCAGTCTCAGAATGAGTGGCATCTGTGGAAATCTGGTCTGTCCTCATACAATGTATATGCACATTAGGGGAAAGTGTTCTACAATATGAATCTGTACATTTAAAAAATATTGGTAACATCACAGTTAGATTTTTTGTATGTATTTATTTTTATTAAGGTACAATAAAATGCATGTCTTAATGTACAGCTTAATGAATTTGACATGTGTATACATTCATATAACCATCACCCAGATCAAAATATCAAACATTTTCACTAATTATTCCCCCTTCACCTATTTCACCCATTCCCCATCCCCCTCTGCTAGCAGTGGCACCCACCAGTCTGTTCTCTTTATGAGTCTATTTCTGTTTTGTTTATTTGTTTTATTTTTCAGATTCCACATGTAAGTGAAATCATATGGTATTTGTCCTTCTGTCTGATTTATTTCACTTAGCCTAATACCTTCTAGGTCCATAGATGGAAATTTAAAAAAATGGGATAACATGTAACATTTCTGAGATTTGTAAGTAATAAATGTTCATCATTCTTTAGAAATGTAACAGTTTCTTTTCCTACCTCATTTAGTTTTGCCAACCTGGCGGGTGGCAGCTGTCCAGAGAGAGGAAGCAGCCAACGTTTTTTGTGGTGGTCCTGACAGATATTGACTCAGATCGACATTACTGCTCATGCCTAACCTTCTATGAGGCAGAGATCAATCTTCAGGTACAACAACTTTTCTACTCAAAGTACAGTCAAAGGGACAACATTTTTAAATCTTTTATGCCATATTTGTTCATATTAGAACTTCAAGTTTAAGTTCTTTGGGCTACTTTTAAAAGTCTGAGGTATTGTACTATTGGAGAAGAAACCAAGAAGGAAACGTTACTGTCCAAGTTTAATTGTTCTGTTTTAAAATATTTATCAAAATATGAATTTTTCTATGAATAGTATATCCATGAATGGGTTTATTAAAAAAATAGTCTCTCATGTATCTTCTCATGGTAAACCTGTGTTTTCCCCTGTCAGCCCTTCTCCTGAGGGAATCTTTCACAGAATATAGAAGCATTTAATCAGAATCTTGTAAGTAATATATCACAATGCTTGATATTATTTTTCAAGTTCCCAAGAAAATGTCAAGTCATTATTAGTAGTGCTGGGAGTATCACTATGACAGGAATAAAATTGATAGCCTAGAACTATGGAAACTAAAGATACTGAGTCTTTCAGAGTGTTAATTGGGTTTCTTAGTATCAAACCAACTGTATCTACTTTCTCTAATTTATGCAGAAAAGCATTTATGATAACATATAGGGTAACTTATGTAATTTCATGGGTGAGGGGTGAGAGGGAACCAGTGCTGGGTACTAGGAACTGCCTAGCTTGGGGTTGTTGCAGTAGAAACCATATTTTTTTCCCCCTTTTGCCACTTGGCACTTAAGATATTGGGTACTAGACAATATAACCTTCACAGTTGTTGCCCTAAAAATCCAATCTACATGCAATCACTATCTCACACTGGTGACTTCTGCTTTGAGTTTCATATGGGTGTTGCCTTGTAAAGGTCAGACTGCATGAAGATTCCACCATCCTGCAAAAGAATCAGAAAAGCCTTTTTGTTGTTATTTGTTTGTTTGCAAAATATGGTACAAGAAGGGAACTATATAAGAGTTGGGAGAATGTTGAGTGAGTCAGTCTGTATTCTCTACTGTACCTTCTGCTACATACAGGTGAATGAGTTTCAGCACAAAGGAAAAGGGTTAGCTTGCTTTCTGAAATGGCCTCACAAAGGAGCATTTGTTGTTTTGGTTACTTTAATTAAACTCCAAGATCTGAATTTTCTAGATGTAGAAGTCTGATTTTTCAGTACATGAGGAGACAAATCACCTTTCATGATGCAGACCCACATTATTGAACTTCATTAAAACCAGCATGCTAGTTTATTAACTCACAGTAATAAGTTAAAGGGTTACATGGAACAAAATGTACGTTATCTGCACTATCAACACATCCTCTCCTTGTCAGATCTTTGTGGGAAGCCATATCAAATGCAGAAGCATTTTGATTGTGGAAACAAATAAGGAATACTTTATGTCAGATATTTAATGCCTGCCAGAAAGAGCCCATTGTTTCTATTTGAAATTAGGGATTATGATGTCACTGGGGACAGAAAACTTAGAAGTCTATAACTACTATCATCTCTGCCATGGGTAGTGTTTGAGTGGATATTGCCAAAAAACAGCTGATCCAATTCCCATTTTGATCAATTCAGCCTAAATAAGAAGCAGTGTTCTCCAGCCAAGAGCCTCTCTATCTCTTCTAGGTGACCTCTCATTTCTTTGTTCATCTTTAGAATAAGTTAATGCTGAGAATGCAGTATTTTATTTCCATATTCTTGAGGATACATCTTTATAACTCCCTCAAATTGCCTACTGAAACTAGCTGTGATTATTTAAGTTCTCCCTCCTCTCGCCTTCATTACCAACCCCTCTCAAATAAACTGACAGTAAAGTAATACATTAAAATTGTGTGTGTGCGTGTGTGTGTGTGTTGGGTATATAGGAACTCAACTTTTAAAAAACTTCTACCTGAGGGATGGTCCCCCAGTGAGGCTTGTATCCATAAGACCACCAAAACTATAGCAAAGAAAGAGTTCTTAACAGGTTCTCAAAGATTTGCTGTGGCTATTTCTGCCATGATTCAGTATGGAGAGAACAGAGAGAAGAAACAACCATCTCCTACTCTTTACCTGAGAGTCCTAATTACATACTTTAAAAGCTGCTGTCTGAGGGTCAGATTTCTAATTTGGCATATATCTGGGGCTGGTTTTGATCCTTCCCAGAAACCAGGGAGGCTGGCAGATGTTGTCTCCATGATTTCTCTCTTGACCAGTTCACCAGTTTTTCTGTGGAAAATGCTTGTGCACATGTCTGGCACCCTAGATTTTGCAGCTGCCACCCAAGGGATTTACCCTTTGAATCCCCTGGCTTTTGCTTTAGACTAGACTGCCCTTACAAGATATACTAAAGAGATTTCTTTAAGCTGAAGTGAAAGGGTGCTAATTAGTAACAGCAAAACGTATGAAAGTAGAAATCTCACTTGTAAGGGTAAATATAACCTGGTGTTGTAAAGGTGGTGGGTTAATCACATATTAGAGTGGTAAGGTTATTCAAAGTCAAAAGTAGTAAAAATAACTATAACTGCACTAATTAATGGGTACAGAAGATAAAAATATGTAAACTGTGACATCAAAAACATAAAATGGGTTTGGGGAAGGAAAAACATAGAGCTTTAGAATATTTTCTAACTTAAGTCGATAATTTCTTATCAATTTAAAATAGACTGTTATAAATATAAGTTGTTTTATGTAAATTTCATTTTAACAAAAAAGCAAAAACCTGTAGTAGAAACATAGAAGACAAAGAAAAAGGAATCTAAGTATACCACAACAGAAAATGATTAAATCACAATGGATGAGAGCAAGAGAGGAAGGAAGAAACAGAAGAATTACAAAACAGCCAGAAAACATTGAACAAAATATCAGTAGTAGTACAAACTGTTCAATACTTTTTAAAATGTAAATGGACTAAATTCTCCAATCTGAGGACACAGCATAGCTGAATGAATAAAAAAAATAAGACACAACTATATTCACTATATTCTATAAGAGGCTCACTTGAGGATATACATAGACTTTAAGGATATACATAGACTGAAAGGGAAAATATAAAGGAAGCTATTCACTATCAATGGAAACAAGAAGAAAGATATGGCAGCTATACTCAACAGACAAAATAGACCTTCAGCTAAAAACTGTAATAAGGGACAAAGAAGGTCCTTATATAATGATAGAATAGTCACTCCTCAGGAGGATATAACAATTGTAAACATTTATGCACCCAACATTGGTGCACCTAAATATATAAATATTAACAGATCTGAAAGGAAAAACTGACAGCAATACAATAATAGTAGAGGACTTCAGTACCCCACTTTTAACAATGGATGGATCATCCAGACAGAAAATTAATAAGGAAAACTCACTTAAACAGCTCACTAGACTACAGGGACTTAACAGACATATACAGAGCCTTCCATCCAGCAGCAGCAGGATACACGTTCTTCTTAAGTGCAGGTGAAACAATCTGCAGGACAGATCATATGTTAGGCTGCAAGATGAGTCTTAATAACTCTAAGAAGACTGAAATCATACCAGGCTTCTTTTCCAAACATGAAAGTACAAAACTAGAAACCAATTACAAGTATTAAGTGGAATATTCACAAATATGTGGAGATTAAATAACATGCTACTGAACAACCAAGGGGTCAAAGAATAAACCAAAAGAGGAGTCAAAAAATACCTTGAGACAAGTGAAAATGGAAATACAACATACACAATTTATGGGATGAAGCAAAAGCAGATGTAAGGGGAGTTTCTAGCAGTAAACTCCTACATTAAGAAAAGTAAAAGCTCTCCAATAAGCAACTTAAGTCTACACATGAAGGAACTAGAAAAAGAACAGGAGCCCAAAATTAACAAAAGGAAAGAAATAACAAAAATCATAATGGAAATAAATGAAATAGAGACTTTAAAAAAAGCCAATAGGAAAGAACAAAGAAATTATTAGCTTAAAACATAAAGAGATAACCAAAATTGTTAAACCTTTAGCTAAACACACTAAGGAAAAGAGAAAGGACTCAAATAAGATTACAAATGAAAGATATTAGAACTGATGCCACACAAATACAAAGGATCATAAAAGACTGAATAATTCTGCACCAACAAATTGGACAACATGTAAGAAATGAATAAATTCCTAGAAACATACAAGACCGAATCATGAAGAAACATAAAATAAGAACAGACCAATTATTAGTGAAGATATTGAAGCAGTAATCAAAAACCTTCTACCAAAGAAAACCCATGACCAGATGGCTTTACTTGTCAATGCTACTATAAATTCAAAGAAGAATTAATACCAATATTCCTCAAATTCTTCCAAAAAATGGAAGAGAAGGAATCACCTCTAAATTAATTTTAGAACATTACCAATTCACTGGGGCCAAACCAACATTACGCAGATACCAAAACCAGAGAAGGATACCATAAGAAAAGAAAACATAGGCCACTATCCTTAATGAATATAGATGTAAAAATCCTCAACAAAATGTTAGCAAATGGAATTCAACAATACATTAAAAAAGATTATACACCATGATCAAGTGGGATATCTGAGGTGCAAGGATGGTCCAACATAAAAAAGTCAATGAATGTGATACATCACATAAAAAATAGATAAAAATCATGTGAACTGGAACTTCCGGGAAGATGGCGGCATGAGCAGGGCGGCAGAAATCTCCCAACACTATATTTTTCTACGAAAACACAGCAAATACACCTATTCCTAAAAGAGAGACGAGAATACACAGGAAAGCGCACACCGTGCAGCTACACCCGAGAGGACGCGGCACCCCAAGAGGCGGGTAAGATACGGAGCTGCGACCCGGCGGGACCCGAGCACTCCCCATCCCCAGTGCACTGGCGGGAGGAGAGGATTCAGAGCCGGGAGGGGGTGGAAGTACACCCCGCGAAGTAGCCAGCCCCGGTGATCTGCACGGAGAGTGCTGACCAACATCGCGCAGTGCAGCGGGGATTGGAGAGACAGAGGGGCAGGAACTGAGCGGGGAACACGCCAGGGTGCTTGCAGCCGGCTCCCGGGAAGGAAAAAAAAAAGTGTGCGCTTTCCTCAGCGGTCTTAAAGAGACAGGAGTCCAGCGGAGGAGCCGGATCTCCCTAGCACACTCAGCCCAGGAGGCTGGGAGTCCTGAGGAGTTTCAGACACCTTAGCTGGCGACTGGGGAAGTGTAGCCATACTTACACTTCTCACTGAGATCAACAGCCTCCTATTCGTTCCCACCCCTGCCAGAGCGATAAAGGGCCCTGCGGAGCAGCGCAGTCACAGCTGTGGAATAGTGGGGCAATAGCGCCACCTACAGCATTCCCACAGAATCTACGTCTGGTGGGCATTTTTTTTGTTTTGTTTTGTTTTGTTTTGTTTTTTGTTTTGTTTTTGTTTTTTCTTTTCTTTCTTTTTTCTTTTTTTCTTTCTTTCTTTCTTCTTTTTTTTCTTCTCTTTTTAAAGTCTTAAAGAGCCCAGCTGACATACGTGGCAACTATCAGTGACCAATTCTATAGCCATGAAAAGACAGAGGAATATGGTTCAGAACAAAATCAACCAGACAACCCCAGAGAGGGAGTCTGAAGGGATGGAAATGCACAGTCTCCCTGAAAAAGAATTCAGAATAAAAGTCATAACCATGCTGATGGACCTACAGAGAAATGTGCAAGAGCTGAGGGAGGAAGTGAGGGAAGTGAGGAAAGACAGTGCAGAAATCAGACAAGCGATCGACGGGCTTAACAGCAGACTGGATGAGATGCAAGAGACTGTTAATGGAATAGAAATCAGAGAACAGGAATACAGAGAAGCTGAGGCAGAGAGAGATAAAAGGTTTTCTAGGAATGAAAGAATATTAAGAGAACTGTGTGACCAATCCAAATGGAAAAATATTCGCATTATAGGAGTACCAGTGGAAGAAGAGAGAGAAAAAGGGATAGAAAGTGTCTTTGAAGAAATAATTGCTGAAAACTTTCCCTCGCTGGGGAAGGAAATAGTCACGCAGTCCACGGAAGCCCACAGATCTCCCAACACAAGGGACGTAAGGAAGACAACACCAAGACACATAATAATTAAGATGGTAAAGATCAAAGATAAAGACAGGGTATAAAAGGCAGCTAGAGAGAGAAAAAAGATCACCTACAAAGGAAAACCCATCAGACTTCTCAACAGAAACCTTACAGGCCAGAAGAGAATGGCATGATATATTTAACATTATGAAACAGAAGGGCCTTGAACCAAGAATATTGTATCCAGCACGATTATCATTTAAATATGATGGAGGGATTAAACAATTTCCAGACAAGCAAAAGCTGAGAGGGTTTGCCTCCTGTAAACCACCTCTACAGGATATTTTAAACGGACTGCTCTAGAGGGAAGCACTCCTAAGGCTAAAAAGATGTCACCAGAGAAAATAAAATCATAGCAAAGAAAGCAGACCATCCAAATACTAACTAAAGGCAACGAATAAAACACCTATTATAGAAAGAATGGAGGAGGAGGAATAAGAAGGGAGAGAAATAAAGAAACATCAGACAGTGTTTACAATAACTTAATGAAAGTTAAGTTAGATTGTTAGATAGTAAAGAGGCAACCCTTGAACCTTTGGTAACCACGAATCTAAAGCCAGCAATGGCAAAAAGTACATATCTATCAATACTCACCCTAAATGTAAATGGACTGAATGCACCAATCAAAAGACACAGAGTAACAGAATGGATAAAAAAGCAAGACCCATCTATATGCTGCTTACAAGAGACTCACCTCAAACTGAAAGATATACACAGACTAAAAGTGAAGGGATGGAAAAAGATATTTCATGCAAACAACAAAGAGAAAAAAGCAGGTGTTGCAGTACTTGTGTCAGACAAAATAGACTTCAAAACGAAGAAAGTAGCAAGGGATAAGGAAGGACATTACATAATGATAAAGGGTCAGTCCAACAAGAAGATATAACCATTATAAATATATATGCACCCAACACAGGAGCACCAGCATATGTGAGACAAATACTAACAGAATTAAAGGAGGAAATAGACAGCAATGCATTCATCTTAGGAGACTTCAACACACCACTCACTCCAGAGGACAGATCAACCAGACAGAAAATAAGTAAAGACACAGAGGCACTGAACAACACACTAGAACAGATGGACCTAACGCACATCTACAGAAATCTACACCCAAAGCAACAGGATACACATTCTTCTCAAGTGCACATGGAACATTTTCCAGAATAGACCACATACTAGGCCACAAAAAGAACCTCAGTAATTTCAAAAATATTGAAATCCTACCAACCAACTTCTCATATCACCAAGGTATAAAACTAGAAATAAATTTTACAAAGAAATCAAAAAGGCTCACAAATACATGGAGACTTAGCAACACTCTCCTAATTAATCAATGGGTTAACGACCAAATCAAAACAGAAATCAAAGAATATATGGAGACTAATGACAACAACAACACAAAGCCACAACTTCTGTGGGACGCAGCAAAGGCAGTTCTAAGAGGAAAGTATATTGCAATCCAGGCCTATTTAAAGAAGGAAGAACATTCCCAAATGAATAGTCTAAAGACACAATTACTGAAATTGGAAAAAGAAGAACAAATGAGGCCCAAAGTCACCAGAAGGAGGGACATAATAAAGATTAGAGAAGAAATAAATAAAATTGAGAAGAATAAAACAATAGAAAAAATCAATGAAACCAAGAGCTGGTTCTTTGAAAAAATAAACAAAACAGATAAACCCCTACCTAGCCAGACTCATTAAGAGAAAAGAATATCTACACACATAAACACAATCAGAAATGAGAAAGGAAAAATCACGACGGACCCCACAGAAATACAAAGAATTATAAGAGAATATTATGAGAATCTATATGCTAACAAGCTGGAAAACATAGAAGAAATGGACAACTTCTTAGAAAAATACAACCTTCCAAGACAGACCAAGCAAGAAACAGAAAAACTAAACAGACCAATCACCAATGACGAAATCGAAATGGTAATCAAAAAACTACCCAAGAACAAAACCGTTGGGCCTGATGGATTCACCTCTGAATTCTACCAGACATATAGAGAAGAAATAAAACCGATTCTCCTTAACGTTTTCCAAAAAATAGCAGAGGAGGGAATACTTCCAAACTCATTCTATGAAGCCAGCATCACTCTAATACCAAAACCGGGCAAAGACCTCGCCAAAAAAGAAAATTACAGACCAATAACTCTGATGAACGTAGATTCAAAAATACTCAACAAAATATTAGCAAATCGAATTCAAAAATACATCAAGAGGATCATACACCATGATCAAGTGGGATTCATCCCAGGGATGCAAGGATGGTACAACATTCGAAAATCCATCAACATCATCCACCACATCAACAAAAAGAAGAACAAAAACCACATGATCATCTCCATAGATGCTGAAAAAGCATATGACAAAATTCAGCATCCATTCCTGATTAAAACTCTGAACAAAATGGGTATAGACGGCAAGTACCTCAACATCATAAAGGCTATATATGACAAACCCACAGCTAACATCATACTTAATGACGAGACGCTGAAAGCTTTTCATCTAAGATCGGGAACAAGACAGGGATGCCCACTCTCTCCACTGTTATTCAACATAGTACTGGAGGTCCTAGCCACAGCAATCAGACAAAACAAAGACATACAAGGCATCCAGATTGGTAAAGAAGAAGTCAAATTGTCACTATTTGCAGATGACATGATACTGTACATAAAAAACCCTAAAGATTCCATTCCAAAACTGCTAGAACTAATATCTGAATTCAGCAAAGTTGCAGGATACAAAATGAACACACAGAAATCTGTTGCTTTCCTATACACTAATGATGAACTAACAGAAAGAGAAATCAGAAAACAATTCCATTCACAATTGCATCAAAAAGAATAAAATACCTAGGAATAAACCTAACGAAGGAAGTGAAAGACCTGTACTCTGAAAACTACAAGACACTCCTAAGAGAAATTAAAGAGGACACTAACAAATGGAAATGCATCCCATGCTCTTGGCTAGGAAGAATAAATATTGTCAAATGGCTATACTACCTAAAGCAATCTACAGATTCAATGCAATCCCTATCAAACTACCAACAGCTTTCTTCAATGAACTGGAACAAATAATTCTAAAATTCATATGGAACCACAAAAGACCCCGAATAGCCAATGCAATCCTGAGAAGGAGGATTAAAACAGGGGGAATTACGCTCCTTGACTTCAGGCTCTACTACAAAGCCACAGTAATCAAGACAATTTGGTATTGGCACAAAAACAGACCCACAGACCAGTGGAACCGAATAGAAAATCCAAACATATACAGTCAATTAATATTCAAAGGAACCTTGGATATACAATGGGGAGATGACAGCCTCTTGGGCACCTGGTGTTGGAAAAACTGGACAGCTACATGTAAGAGAAGGAAACTGGACTACTGCCTATCCCCATATACAAAAGTAAACTCAAGGTGGATCAAAGACCTGAATGTAAGTCATGAAACCATAAAACTCTTAGAAAAAAACATAGGCAAAAATATCTTGGACATAAATATGAGCGACTTCTTCATGAACATATTTTCCCGGGCAAGGGAAACAAAAGCAAAAATGAACAAATGGGACTATATCAAGCTGAAAAGCTACTGTACAGCAAAGGACACCATCAGTAGAACAAAAAGACATCCTACAGTATGGGAGAATATATTCATAAAACACGTATCTGAGAAAGGGTTGACATCCAAAATATATAAAGAATTCATGCACCTTAACGAACAGAAAGCAAATAATCCAATTAAGAAAGGGGCAGAGGACATGAATAGACAATTCTCTAAAGAAGAAATTCAGATGGCCAACAGGCACATGAAAAGATGCTCCATGAAATGCAGATTAAAACCACAATGAGATATCACCTCACACCAGTGAGGATGGCCAACATCCAAAACACAAACAACAACAAATGTTGGCGAGGATGTGGAGAAAAGGGAACCCTCCTACACTGCTGGTGGGACTGCAAATTAGTTCAACCATTGTGGAAAGCAGTATGGAGGTTCCTCAAAAAACTCAAAATAGAAATACCATTTGACCCAGGAATTCCACTCCTAGGAATTTACCCTAAGAATGCAGCATCCCAGTTTGAAAAAGACAATGCACCCCTATGTTTATTGCAGCACTATTTACAATAGCCAAGAAATGGAAGCAACCTAAGTGTCCATCAGTAGATGAATGGATAAAGAAGAGGTGGTACATATACACAATGGAATATTATTCAGCCATAAGAAGAAAACAAATCCTACCATTTGCAACAACATGGATGGAGCTAGAGGGTATTATGCTCAGTGAAATAAGCCAAGCCGAAAAAGACAAGTATCAAATGATTTCACTCATATGTGGAGTATAAGAACAAAGAAAAAAAGCTGAAGGAACAAAACAGTAGCAGTCTCACAGAACCCAGGAACGGATTAATAGTTACCAAAGGGAAAGGTACTGGGGAAGATGGGCGGGAAGGGAGGGATAAGAGGGGAAAAGGGACATTACGATTAGCAGATGTAATGTTGACGGGGCACGGGGAGGGCTGTACAACTCAGAGACGACAAGTAGTGATTCTATAGCATCTCACTACGCTGATGGACCGTGTCTGTAATGAGGTTGGTGGGGGGGACCTGATGAAGGGGTAGTTCAATAACCACAATATTGCACATGTAATTGTAGGTTAATGATAATAAAATAAAGTATATTAAAAAAAATCATGTGAACTTAGTAGAGGCAGAAAAAGGTTTTGAAAAAATTTAACATCTACTCATGATGAAACTCTTTTAACAAACTGGGTCTGTAGAGAACATTCTTCAATATAATAAAGGCCATATATGAAAAGTCTAGTCAACAATGAGAAGCTGAAAGCCTTCCCTCTAAGATATGGTACAAGTCAAGGATGACCACACTTGCCCCTTGCAACATAGTACTAGAAGTCCTAGCTAGAGGCTTAGATAAGAAAAAGAAATATTAGGTTTTCAAATCAGAAAGAAGAAGTAAAACTGTCTCTGTTTGCAGATGACATATTATCTATATAGATCCATAAAGAGTACCAAAAAACTGTTAGAACTAATAAATTCTGTAAATTTGCAGAATATAAAATTGATACACAAAAGTCAACTGCATTTCTATACACTAACAATGAACTTTCAGACAGAGGAATTAAGAAAACCATCCCATTTATAATTGCATGAAAATAATTAAAAATGTAGAAATAACTTTACCAAAGAGGGGAGAGATCTATACCCTGAAAATTGTAAGACATTGATGAAAGAAATTGAAGAAGACACAATAAATAGAAAGATACCGCATGCTCATTCTTTGGAAGAATTAATAATGTTAAAATGTCCATGCCAAAATTCCCTGTCATTTTTCACGCTAAGAGTAAAAAATATCATAAAATACACATGGAACCACAAAAAGACCCTAGTTAAAGTAATCTTGAGAAAAAAGAAAAAGTTGGAGGCATCATACATTCTGATTTCAAAGTATATTATAAAACCACATAATCAAAACAGTATGGTATTGTCCTAAAAATACACATAAATTGATGGAACAGAACATAGAGCCAAGAAATAAACCCATGTGTATAAAGTCAATTTGTGACAAATGAGCCAAGAATATACCGTGGCAAAAGGATAGCCCATTCAGTAAATGGTGTTGGGAAAACTGGACAGCCACAAAAGAGCAAAACTGGACCCTGGTCTTATACCAAACACCAAATTAAATTTAAAATGGATTAAAATTTGCATTTAAGGAAAACTTTGGGCACTCAACAGCAGCCTTTACGCAGACCAGCTCCACTTGCTCACCCTGGTTCCTCTTCCTCTGCAACCATGTCTGACAAACCCATTAAGGCTGAGATTGAGAAATTCAATAGATCAAAACTGAAGAAGACAAAAATGCAAGAGAAAAATCCACTGCCTTCTAAATAAATGACTGCTGGAGAAGCAAGCAGGCGAATTGTAATAAGGCCGATGAGGCCATCAGTATGTACTGTTCATTACACAAGCATTGCCTTCTTCTTTTACTTTTTTTAGCTGTTTAACTTAGTAAGAAGCAAAGAGGCTGGATCAAGTTTAAATGACTGTGCTGTTCCTTTTCACATCAGAATTGAGAACTACAACAACAAAGACTACACCTGACTTTCTTCTCCCATCTGCCTGGCTGGCTGGCAGGGAAGGAAAAGAAACTGCATGATGGTGAGGAAAGAAGCTGGGTGGGTGATAGTGAAATGTAGATTAAAAACCAAGCTGGTCCAAGGTGTCCTGCAGGCTGTGAAATGCAGGGTAATCAGAGTGCCATTTTTTGTTGTTGTTGGCTCAAATGACCTTAATTATTGGAATACACATTTTTTATATGCAAATAAAAAGTTTTAAAATGTAAAAAAAAAAAGTGGGACTACATGAAGTTAAAAAGCTTCTGCACAGCAAAGGAAACCATAAACAAAACCAAAAGACAACCTACAGAATGAGAGAAAATATTTGCAAATCATATATCTGAGAAGGGGTTAATATCTGAAATATATAAAGAGCTCAACAACAACAACAACAAAAAACAAGCTGATTGTAAAATGGGTAAAGGATTTGAATAAACATTTTTCCAAGAAGGAATGGATGACCAACATGTACATGAAAAGGTGCTCAGTGTCACTAGTCATCAAGGAAATGCAAATCAAAAACAATGCTATGTTATCTAACACCTGTTAGAATGGCTGTCATCAAAAAGACAAGAAATAACAAGTATTGGTGAGATTGTGGAGAAAAGGGAACCCTTGTGCACTGTTGGTGGAAATGTGATAGCTGCTGTGATGAAAAACAGTATGAAAGTTACTAAAAAATTTAAATAGAACTAGCATGTGATCCAGTAATCCCGCTTGTCGGTATATATTCAATGGTAATGAAAACAGCATATCCAAGGAGCTATCTGCACTCCCATATTAGTTGCAGCAGTATTCACAGTGTTCATGATAGGGAAACAACCTATGTGTCCACCACAGTTGAATGAGTAAAGATATAAGATAGGTAGGTAGGTAGATATATAGATATAGATATAATGCAATATTATTCAGCCATGAGAAAGAAGGAAATTCTTCCATTTACAACATAGATGGACCTTAAGGGCATTATGCTAAGTGAAATATGCCAGACAAAGATAAATAATGCATGGTATCATTTGTCTGTGGAATTAAAAAAAAAAGTCAAACCCACAGAAATAAGAGAGTAGAATGGTGGTTGCCAGGTTTTGAGGGCTCTGGTAAAAAGGTACAAACTTTCAGCTATAAGGTGAATAAGGTCTATAGTAAAATGTAGTAACTATAGTTGATAATACTGTATTGTATAAATGAAATTCATAAGAATAGATCTTAAATGTTCTCATTAAGAAAAGGTAAGTATGTGAGGCAATGGATGTGTTAATTAACTGGACGGTGAAATCCTTTCACAATGTATCCGTAAGTCAAATCACCACTCTAAATATCTTATAGTTTTTTCAATTATAATTCAATAAAGCTAAAAAAAATACATTATAAAGAAGATCTAGGAACCCCAAATGAACTGACAGAAAGCAATACATGAAGACATTATAACAAGTATTTATGAGGAAGTTCTAGGAATTCTTGGGTATTTTCAAACTTACAGGAAAGTACAAGAATATTGCAAACATATGTATATGCCTTACTCATTTTCATCTATTTTCAATATTTTTACCATTTCTTACCATAAATAATATATTATTTGTTATTTTTAATGGATCCCATCCTCCTTCCCTCCCTCTTTGTCCTTATACACACCCCAAAAAAATTTTTTCTGAACCACTTGAGAGAAATTTGCATGCACCTCCATTTGCTCTAAAGTCTTCAGTATATATTTCATAGAAATAAGTATGATCTCTTACATAAACACAGTATGATTATAAGTAGTTTACTGTGGAAATTTATGAAAAACATTATACTCTAATCTATCAGCCATATTTCAGTTTTGTCATTTGATCTAATAATAGCCTTTATAGCCCTTTTTCTTTTTTTGTCCCTTAGTACAGGATGCATTTTTAAATCACATATTGCATTTAATTATTATTTCTCATTGTCTCCTTTCATCTGGAATAATTGCTTAGCCTTTGTCTTATAACACTGACATTTTTTAATATTACAGGTCCTCATGCCTCTTTTTAATAGAATGCTTATATTTTGTGTTTTTCCTGTTGTCTGTCATCTTTAGATTCAGATATACATCAGCAGTTGGAATACAACCAACATTTGAAATACTAAGTGTATTCCTTATAAAGGTGTCCATCTAAGGGTACACATCTAGAGGCATACAATGTCTATCTGTCCCCCACTAATGATGTTAATTATGATAATCTGGTCAGGTGATTGTCAGATCAGTCCATTGTGTAGTTGTTATTTTTTCACTTGCAACTAATAAGCAATCTGTGGGAAGACACTTTAAGACTATGCAAATATTCTGTTATTCATTAGTCATGACCTCCTAGATTTAGCATTTAGGGGTGATTTTTGCCTGTGCCAATTTTTATTATGATGGCTGCAAAATGATTGTTTTCTGATCCACACCTATACCCTTACCAGTCAGCAGTTGACATTTCACTATAAGCAAGGACTTTCCTGTCTTGTTTCTCTCTGAGCTATGGACTCGTATTCCAGTTTCTTTTCACTTATAATATATAGGTAATGGCTTTCATTGTGTATATTAAGCACAAATTATCCTAGGTTTGGCCAGGGGACACTCCTTCAGGTTAGTTTCTATATTCTTTTGACAAGGCCCTGTCACTTTTTAATCTGTCATAACAAGGTGGCTCATCTTACTCCTTCCCTTATTTCCAACCCTGAAAGTAGCCATTTCTCTGAGAAGCTCTGGCTCATCAGAGTAGGGAATAATATTAGAAACTAAGATCTAGGTTCTTGTTTACCTGGAATCAATGTTTAAAAAATTATTTTGCTTTTAAAGTTCAGATTTTTCCCATTTTCCATTTTAAGTGGAGCAAAAACTTATAATTTATTTAGTTTTTTGAGTTAACTCACAGAAGGTTAAAGTCTGATTCTTATGAGTTTTTCATAAGAGATTATGAGATTATGAAAATGTAAATAAGTTGTAAGAATTTTGGCTCCTATATAATTGCATTTAGGTAGTAGGCACTAGCCAGAATTGTATGACAGTTTTTCTGTGCTCAGACAGAAAGTCAATATCTTTGGGAATTGGTCCAAAAAAAATGGCCCAATGAGGTAAAATTTGAAAAAAATATTAAAACCCAAATGGTGTTCCTTTCTAGGTCACCATTAATGTTGTTCCCATTTTTTATGTGAACACTTAACTATGTCCTTTTTAAAAAATGTGTTTTTCTTTTATTTTTGGATCATATCATCAATTTAAAAAAATGGATCTTTTAATTCTCATTTGGTGTGAATTACTTCATACCAAATATGACACATTATTTGGAAGCCTGAAGAAGAGGAACTTAGAGATATATCCTATCCAAAGTATAATTGTGCAATTTAAAAAATGTTGGCTTTTATCTTTCAAAGATACAGTAACACTGTCAGTAATTATGAGCAAAACCATTAAACTTTTGATAACATTTCCCCAAATTATTCAACTAGGCAATGTGATTATAAAATTTCTTAAGTAATTAGTAAAATATGGTAGACACAAGGTTTCTTTTTATGGCTTATCTAAAAAAATGACAGAGATATCCTAATTTTTTATTTCATTGTATCACTTTAAAGTCTCTAATGTGTTTATGAATCCATAATAATTATATAATTCACAGATAAGACAATTTGGGTATGTCAGCAAACAAAATGTTATCAGAGAGAGGGAGGGGAAATGAATAGGGTTCTCTGGGGAAATTACACGAGGAATAAAGAGGGGGATACATAGAAAGTGTATGATATGTTTCTTCTCATTTGGCTTAACATTTAGTGTGGGAGGCAAAACCAAAGCTTAAGTATAAAGATATTCCAAAGTGCCATAGGTTAAGTATCAGTTCAATGAAATTGTTAATAATTGAAGTCTGAGCAGCTGGAATAAGTCTTACAGAGCTTAAAGGACTCAGTGGAAATTTGAAAAACAAGAGCTAAGAGTAAGGAAAGGAAAAGGACAATCTAGGCAAAAAGCTTACAGATAGGAAAAAAAATTACTTTTATGATACAAGACTTACATGTTCCAGGAACTATGCTAAAAGTTTTGCAGCCGTTTATTTTATTCCATTTTATTTAATTCACATGTAGTTTGTTTTATTCTCACAAGAACATCACTTGGTAGATTTTAACATTTTATAGGTGTGGCTATAAAAGATTCTCCTAGGGACATTCAGGTACTAAGTCAAATAGCTTGAATCTCTGCCTTCAAAGACAAGATACCACTATCAAATACTAAAACATATACTTCAAAGCTGAAAAATTATATCGGTGTATTGTTGAGTCAGGAAGAATAAGTGTCAAGAATAAGACCATAATTACTCTTATTTATTTTTTATTACTAATATCTCACAATGGAAACATTACATATCAACAGAATCTACTAATAGATTTGTTTAAATCAACAAATGTTATTTAAATATTGTTGAGCTTTGTGAGAAAGCAAAGTAAGTTTAAACACACATAATAAAATATAACAGTACCAAATGATTGAGCAATTTAACTGGAAAAAATGAAATAATAAAAATGGATTTCTAAACTGATCTCTTGATGGGAAAAATTAGAGCAGTGGAGGAAATCACACACAAAATATTTGATAGATTTATCTAAAGAACAATCCATTTTTTTCTTTGTTTCTCTTTCCTCTTCTCTGGTTATCAAACTAAACTATACTCATTATAGAAAATTTAGAATGTATTGGGAAAATAGAAAAAAATAATAGTTTGGCATATTTTCTTTCAATAATGTTTTTTTTAACTAAAGCTTTTTATAGATATAATCTTTGTATACTAATTGACCTTGTGGATATAACATACTTAATCTGTCTCCTGATGGGCTTTTATCTCCCCTTTGTCAATATTTTGAGTAACACTGTCATGAATATCTCTGGGAAAATGTTGATTTTCTTAAGGAGGTGTTTTGTCAATGATAATTTATCTCACTGAATTAGAAATGACAGACAAGTGTGGAAACTGGGCTTAATGCTAATATAATCAACATTATACTCGATAGTATTCTAGAGACTAATCCTCAGACCTTTTTCAAGAAAGAGAGTCTAGTGAAATCTAGCAAGAGTAGCATAATTCAGAGATCACAATTAGAGAGTTCACATAGCCTGACTTTATTCTGTAGTTTGTTGGATAATTTGCAACATATGCAGATATCCAAATGGGATTCTTCTTATGGTATGAATGACAAAGAGTATGCTTTTTTTGAAAGGGTTCCATTTCTGCTCTCTCCCCCTTTTAAAATGAGAATTGCCTCATGGACAGAATGCTGAATCTTAACAGTCCCCTTGACATCCCTCACAGATGTATTTTGTAGAGAAAACTGCTCACTGAATTAGCAAGGATTAATTAATATTATATGCTTAAAATGATATGAAGCATTAAACAACAAGAGAAACTTTTGAGAACAAGTTCCCAAAGTCCTTCAACATTAAATTCCTTTTCCTAAATTTTGACAATTTTACACTAGGAAGAGCTACAGTAAGAACTATGTATTGTTATTACTATTTTATATAAGCACAGGAAGGATTATTACATGCAAATATATGTAATGGAAAAAATCTGAATATGTTTACAGATTTATAATTTGATTTCTCATATGTCATCTCTTCTAAAGTTTCTTTGAATGAATACCTATTTCTTGTAAAGGTTATATATGAGTACAAGAGAGTGGAAAGAGAACTAGCCGAAGAATTAAGACTGAATTTTTTAATCCCAATTATACCCTTAATGAGTTCTGTTACCTGGCAATTCATTTCATTTCTCTGGGCATGAAATTGCTAGTTTGTAAAATGAAGTAGGTACCTTTAGTACTGTATTATTTTTATTATTCTATCATGTTAACTACATCTGATTTTAAAGATATATTTTATCTTGCTCATAATAGATATAGTTTAAATTTCTACCCATATTATGATCCACAGAATACTATTCCTAATCATCTGAATAAGGCATACTTCTTAGATGAATGTGCATTACTAGAAATTATTGTTTGACATTTGTTTATAGCTAAATGTCCTATTTATTTATGGAATGTTTCAATATGCCAAGTTAAATGGCCATTAAGGTTTCAACCTATTCTTTAATAAAATAAAGCTGAAATCTTGGTATTTGTGCCCAGCATATAAACTTTTCCATCAGGGATTCCAAGGAACTATATCTTATTAGCCTATGAGTTGGTAAACTTAAGTTCTATGATCTTGTAATTCACCAAGTTATACTAATGTTTAGTCTAAAAAAACAATTTAATGTTTTATCGTTTCTGATTTTTTCACCAATTTTAACAAAAAGTGGAAAAGAACTTTCAAAAGAGTCCGTTGACTATGGTAGTTTACGAAAAATGTTCTTGAATTTATGAGAACCTTATTTTGAGATGATTAGCTTTGTTAGAAAGAAAATGAACATGAAGTCTATCTGCTGTTTCCTCACCTCACACAAAATTTTGTACTCATTTTCTCTTTTTCTCCAGAGATAAGGGTTAGCTTAGCTTAATAGTATTTCTTAAATTTTTGACTTTTTTAAGGAAGTCCTACATGTTCTGAATAATTTAAAAAGCTACACAAAAGAGAGAGTTCTTAAGTACTATCTAATAATTGAAACTTGAATTAATTATGTCTTGGGGATAAATGATGATTGGGAACTTACTTCAGTACCAATGATCATATTCCTGTTTATAATGGTTAATTCATTAATTCTGATTTATTCACTAGATATTAATTGGGGAGTAAAAGATGTTTTAAAGAAAATATGGAGTAAGAATTATTGAAATAAAAGATACCAAAAATGAAAAGCTTCAATAAATTACCATTGATGTTTCTTATATTAAAAAATGTATCACAAATTAAAATGTTTTATCAACTAATAATGTCAACATAGGCAATGAATTTCAGTTAAATATACCTAGGATAAAAATTTAGTGTTTAGCTTATCATACTTTTTAAAGGGATATAGTAACTAAAATTAGGAAAATGAAATAGGCAGGCTAGATATATATTGTAATTCAAGCTGGTCACAGTACAATGTATACTGCTTTTTTCTAAGCTTGACCTCTGGATGCTTTGACTTGCTTCCTTGTTGAATTACTTTTCCCTTTACCTATGACCATTCTATTTATCCCTAAAGTCCCAGCTCACTGCTATAGACCTCACTGATTTCCCTTCTCAGAGTTTTTCAAACACATTAAATATGAACTCAAAAATGTTATAATATTGTTTTTACTGATTGCTATTATTTCACCTGTGTTGGTTTTAGCACTTAAGCTACATTATAAATTTCCTGATACAGGAGACTGTACCTTATCCTTCTGTGACACCCAGTGTGTGGCCAACCATGTAGAAGTGTTTAATAAATAAACACACACTGATGCATTACTATGTTTTTTTTTAAACTTTAGACTTTTTGTTATAAAGATAATACAAATGTAAATATTTTAGAAAATCATTTTCCTCTGGATATGTGCATATTTTTATGTGGTATATGTCAACTATAATCCCATGACCCAAAGATAACTGATAATCTTTTGGAGTATAACCTTCCAAGCCTTTTCTCCTCCACATTAAAAAATGTAAACATTTTTAATACAAAAATTATATATATATGTACACACACACTGTATAGTACTTTTTAAACTTGTTGCATTTGTTATATTCCTATGTCAGTATGATTACCTTTAAATTGTTTGTATAGCCATTCTTTCTTTTTTTCTTTTTTTGGAAATATAAGTGACTTTGTACCCATTATTTCTAAATAGAGCTTCAGCTTCTTGCTGTCTCGTTGTTATATAATGGGAAAACACTGGTTGCAAGAGGAATGGAACTCACATTTATTGAGCCTTTAATGTATACAAGGTGCACTGCCTCTTTATTACTCCCCATTCCTTTCTCCCATCCCCAGCTCCTAATCTGTTTCTTTAGTTTTCCTAATCTCAATAAATGTCATTATCATCAATCCAGGTATTCAGACAAAAAACATAAGAGTTATCCCTTATCCTCCTTTTCTTTCATCTTTCATCTTAGAGCCATCAGCAAGTCTGTCAACTCTACCTCCAAAATAAATCCTCAATTAACTATTTTTGTCTTGACTGTTACCACTCTGGCATGTATCTTACCTGAACTATCAGATTTCTAACCAGTCTTCCTATTTCTGCTTTTGCCTTTTTAAAAGCTGTTCTCTATTCAGCATCAGAGTGATCTTTTCAAAACAGGATTGAGATAACCCTCCCTGCTTAAAACCCTTCAGCAGATTCCCATGGCATTTATTATAAAGATCCAAACACCTTACTTTGGCCTTAAGGCACTCAATATTCCAGCCCCTACTTACCTCTCCAGGTTCTTCTGCTGTAGTTTTCTGCTAGCTACTTAGGTTTCATGTGTCTGGCTGCTTTTCTGTTTCTTAAAATATACCAAACTTTTTTCTGCTTTAGCCTCTTTGCATTTGTCTGTCTCCCTGTCTAGAATGTTCTACCCTTAGATTTTCAAGAGACTAGTTGTTTATTGTCTTGCAGATACCAGCTCCAGCATCACCTTTTCATAGAGGCCTTCTTTGGCCTCCTCGGCTCTATTACTCCACTCCCCAGTCACTTTCCATCTCTTCATTTTTATTTTTAATCTCCATCAGACTTACCACAAGCAAATTATTTTGCTCATTTATGTATTTGTCTTTTCATTTGGTCTTCCCCACCAAAATTGTATGCTTCATAAGAGCAGAGGCTCTGTCACCACTGTGGACTTAGTGCTTGGCACCTAGTAGACACCTAGTAAAATATGTGTTACATTTAGAAACAAGTTTACATATCATTAGCCATTTTGTATTGTTTACATGCCAACATTGTAACCTCTCTCAGGCTCCATTTCTTGTCTATAAAATGAGAAAGTTGAATTAGATATTTTCTAAGGTCTCTTTTAGCTTTTAACAGAGCAGTCTCTAGACTCACACCTTAGTTCTATAATTTAGGACAAGGGTGACTTTGGGTAAATGACTTAACCTCTTGCTATATAAGTTTTTTTCTCAACAGATAGAGCATGGTAATATTACCTACTTCAAAGTGTTGTTTGAAGTGTTTAATAAGATAATGCACTTGTATCTACAAGAATATAGATCTATAGGAAGAGTATAGATCTTTGTCTCTTGCGTTTGCCGCTTAATCTCTATCACTTGAAACAATGCTGACACATATAGATGCTCAGTAAAGTTTTATTTGCTTTAATTTTTATTATGGAAATTCTCAAACACAGAAAATTAAAATGAGTAGTGTAATGAGCCCCATTACAATTTACCCACCTTTAAACATAATCAGCATTGTGTCAGTCTTTTAAATATCTAAATCCCTGGTTTTATTTTTTAGGGGGAGGCATTTTAAAGCAAACCCCAAACCGTATTTTACCTGTAAATATTTTAGTGTGCATTGCCAACAGATAAGGGTTTTCTTTACATTACCAATCTTCCCTTATAATATTTAACAAAATTAATTATAATTTTGAGTAATTCTGTAATATCTAATATCTAACTTATTTATTTTTCTAAATTATCTCAAACAAATCTTGATTTATTCAGATCAGAGTTCAGACAAGGTCCACACATTTCATTTGGCTGATATTTCTTACATTCTTCTGTAACAGTCTGCCTTTTGGGGATAGTAGATAGAGAAACTGGGTCCTTTGGCCATTTCTGGATTTGGGTGATTAATTCCCATATTATTATTTAACTTGTACCTCTATTCTCCATAGTTTCCATAAAGTCATAATTAGATCTAGAGGCTTAATTAGATTCACACTCACATTTTAAAGTAAGACTATTTAAAAGATTGTACTGTTCTTCCTATTGTGTCCCATTAAGAGAAACTTAATTTCTGGTTGTTCTATTTTTAGTAATGTTAAGATTTATTTGTGGGTTTGGGTAAGTGCCAGCCTTTCACCTAATGCTTTTAGTATCTTTTGATGATCATTGCCTAAGTACATTCTTTCAGTAGGAATTGCAGAAAAATAATTTGCTCTTTATTGTTCCTTCTGCATTTATTTGAAATTCATCTATAAAATAGAACATCAACTACAGTTTGATAGAGAAGATGGTAACTTTAATTATTTCTTCTTATTTAAAAATTTTTCAGAATTGTAGATTAATACCCTAGCATTCTTCAGTTGTGACCAATTTAAAAAATTTTCATTATGAGCTCATGGATTTTTGTGCATTTGATGAGTTACTAAATCAACTGTAATTTTTCTTTGTTTTGATTCTGTTAGTCTTCTACAGATTCTTTACTTTTTAACACAAGATGAACAGGTTCATTTTGTACATTTTTCTGACCCAGATGTAAATGTCATTCCTCTAAGTACTGGTTTCCTTTACTGAGAAATACTATTTAATAAATTTTGTATTATATAAATGAATTATTAACACTGATATGCTTAGAACGGTATCTAGCATATAGACTATATGTTAGCTGTTATTATTTTCTTTTATGTTCTTATATTAATTAGTCTCGAGCAGTGATTCTCAAAGTATGGTCCCTGGAGCAGAAGTATCAGTGTCACTGGGGAAGTTGTTAGATATATAAATTCTGAGACCCACCTCACTCCTACTGAATCAGAAACTCTCTAAGACCCAGAAATCTGTTTCAACAAGCCCTCCATGATTTTGATGCACACTAAAGTTTGAGAACCATTGGTCAAGACCAGAAATTGCTAACTCATCTGGTGAGGATAGGCCACAGACAAGCTAATTATTTCCTTAGGACATTTGTGTGGCACCCTAGCACCTAGCAGTCTTGTCATTTTCTAATCTTTTAAAATCTTACTTTACTTTATGAAATATGAAAATTAATGAAGCAGTTAACAACTATAATAATCTATTTATGAAATAAGCATTATATTTACCTAGCCTTCTAAGGATATAGAATATTTGAACACATATATATATATTTCAGTTTCACACATTTTATATCCTGAAATAGCTATGACAGTCTTTCCCAACTTGTGTTCCATAGGGCACTAAGTCCTCTAAATATTCTGTAATAAAAAGGGTCGTTAGTCCAATAAGTTTGACTGATATTTTATATCTTTTTTACTTAGCATTACACAAACAATGTTCACATATCAAAATCTGGAAAATCCTGCAGTTAACAAACCTTTTTAATGTGGCTTTATTGTTTCCAAAATTATTTGATTAGGAGACACTTTTGATAAGTAATATCTATTCACTTCCAGCAGAGAAGAGCCTTGGAAAATGCTGCTTTATGAGTATATTTTTAAAAATACAGTTTATGGACTATGTGCTCCTTAAAATGGAAGCTTTCTGGATGAATATATAGTAGACCTACAAATAAATTTGTCTTACCTTTGGGATACTGTAGAGTGCAGGGGCTATTGCAGGGGAAAATATTAGGAAATTCTCTTTACTAGAGGTAAACTTGATTCTGAAGGCCAGTGGCCTGATTTGTCCAAAGGCTTTTTATCCTAAAATGTGTATTTCTTGTGTAGTTGTTATTTTCCAGACCAGTGCAAGAATAAACTAGGTTTTATCATGTGAACATGTCAACATGATTAAGAGATTCTTTGGCAAGAAATGAAGAAGGTTTTCAGGGGGAATTGTAGACCTTACAGAATTTTGCAACTACTTAAACTCCTTTATTTCCAGTTTTGGAAAATTTTTAAATACTTAAATTGCTTACTGTGGCAACTCTATATAATAGCATGCACTGAAATCAACTACTTACACTTCAAAAAGGGGAAGTTTTACTTGCCTAATTCCTTTTATCCTCCCTTTAAAACTGAGTTTTAAAGAAATTTTGTAGGAAGAGTTTTAGTATGATACAGTATTGTTGAAAATGAATGCAACACAGAGATGTTATCAGATGAAACAAGTCTTTTTGTGGGTATATAGAAGGGAGAGGAATCAAGTATCAGGAGTGCAATAAAGATGAGGCTGAAGTATTCAACATGAGTGTTAGTGTAACTTCCTAAAGATTGTGCCATCTGGTATATGCAGTCATACCATAAAATCAATAATCTGTTAAGTTTTATCATTTTTTTTCTGAAGATGTGTTTAAAGGGCAGTAGCACTTCTGGGGTAGATTGATGTGGTAGTATTAATATATCCCATTATTACTGCAGTGCACAAACTATGAGCTACATAATATATAAGCTACATAGAAGCTGAGAATCTCACTAGCAGATGTAGCCTAAAGAAATAATATTTATAGAAAAAAATCTATAAATGGGCAAGCTGTGGCATGTGTTTATGATATGTATAAGACATAAGGTGACCCTACAAGTCAATGTGAGACAATTAAGTAAAGAGTGATATAAATTTGTATCTTTAATGGTACCTACTAAAACCAAAGGAATAATCTTAGGTTAGAAGAAGGAAACTTGCAAATATTGTTCAATGAGATAAAATATGTGGAAATGTTTTATGCTATAAAATATACATTTAAAAGCATTATTACATCATCTGTTACATTTATAGCCTGTTTTAAATTTCCTTATTTTATTTTATTTTTATATTCTTTTTTTTAATTTTGGTATCGTTAATGGACAATCACTTGAACAACGTTATGGTTACTAGACCCCCTATTATATAGTCCCCCCCACATACCCCATTACAGTCACTGTCCATCCATGTAGTAAGATGCAATAGAATCATTACTTGTCTTCTCTGTAAATACTACCTTTCCCATGTGTTTCCCCCCCCGCCGCTACATTGTGTGTGCTAATCATAATGCCCCCTTTCCCACCTTATCCCTCACTTCCCACCCATCCTCCCCAGTCCCTTTCCCTTTGGTAACTATTAGTCCATTCTTGGATTCTGTGAGTCTGCTGCTGTTTTGTTCCTTAAGTTTTTTTCTTTGTTCTTATACTCCACATATGAGTGAAATCATTTGATACTTGTCTTTCTCCACCTGGCTTATTTCACTGAGCATAATACCCTCTAGCTCCACCCATATTGTTGCAAATGGTAGGATTTGAAAGGACAAACAACAACAAATGTTGGTGAGGATGTGGAGAAAGGGGAACCCTCCTACACTGCTGGTGGGAATGTAAATTAGTTCAGCCTTTGTGGAAACCAGTATGGAGGTTCCTCAAAAAACTCAAAATAGAAATACCATTTGACCCAGGAATTCCATTCCTAGTAATTTACCTAAGAATGTAGCAGCACAGTTTGAAAAAGACATATGCACCCCTATGTTTATTGCAGCAGTATTTACAATAGCCAAGAAATGGAAGCAACCTAAGTGTCCATCAGTAGATGAATGGATAAAGAAGATGTGGTACATATACACAATGGGATAAATTTCCTTATTTTTAAGTTTCTCACATCTTTTCAATATGTGATGATTTAATCATTGCAAACCATAAACCAAATAAAGCCAGTATCATTAGATAATTATTGCAAAAAAGAGATACTCCAGCAGCTATAGAGAAGAGACAGTATTTCTTTGCATAATAATTATTGATAGAAGAATTTGGCCGGAAATACCATATTACTATCTCCTGGAACAAACCTTATTTTAACCAACAGTTTTGGGGCTTAAAAAATCTTTTATCATAGTACATTTTGCTTTGAAATAAGGAATATGAATTTTCTCTAAACTTGGAACATTGTGTATTCTTGTAGGAGAGCTATTGGAATCAAGAATAACAGCATCTTGTGATTTCTAGCACATTTATGAAGTAAAAGTCAACAACATCTGTAATAAAGTAATGTAAATAAAAGTGGAATTGTTTTTACTTAATACTGGTTTATATCATATCAGACATTTTTTTCTTTCTTGTTATTAACTCTTCCATTTAGTGAATGTTTAATTAAAGAATAGCTTTAAGAAATGACCAATGCATTCTATTTTGTGTTTTGATCAAAGTAGGTTAATAGTCATTTATTTGGAATGGTTGTCTACTTACTCAGGCTGACTTCTAATGGTACTCTGGGGCATTTATCACAATCTCATAAAATGGATAGTTTTGTCTCTTTCAGGAATTTTAGTCTTTCTGTTGTCACTTCAAATTCATTAGTAATCCATGAAAAATATGATTCATTAAGTGTGGAAATCTTTGGTAAATTCATATTCATCACATTTTTATTATTTCTAAGGATTCCAGAAACCAACCAACCTAATTTTAGCTTTTGCTTTGTAACAAATGAAAATCTTTCAAGAGCATATGGACCTTATCACACATAAAAAGTAAACAGATAGCTCCCTTTGGATTTGTGCATTCCATGCTAGAAAGTATATGGGCTCCAAAGGAGATAGAAAATACAGTTCTTAGCCTCCAAGAGTTGAGGAGTGGGGAATAACTTCCCTTGGTAAAATACCCAGAAAGCTATTCCAAGAAAGTTCATTCCTGCATGTATGCAGTGAACAAATATTAAGTAAGTGTCTTATTTAGGAACTGGGAAGGTCAGTGAACAAAACAGAAATCCTCCTCTTCATGGGGCATATTCTAGCAGAAAAGACAGACAAACCAAAAAACAAGATAAGTGAAATGGATAATATGTTGGATGGTATCAAGTGCCATGGAAAAAAAGTAAAGCATGGAAAAGGGATAGGGAGTGGTAGGGCATTACAGGTTCAAGTAGCAGTGCCAGCAAAGACTGAGCAGAGAAATCTCTTGAATTACTTGACCTAACAAAGTCGAGGGAATTAGTCATTAGGATATGTGTGGGAAAGAGTATTATTCCAGGCAAAGGAATAGCAAACAAGCACTAAGACCCTTAGCGGGAGCATGCCCAACATGTTCAAGGAACAGCAAGGAAGCAAAGTGGGGCTAAAGAGGAATAGCAGAGACTGAGGGAGGCTGTTAAAATAACCCAGACAAGTGATGATGGTGGCTCATGGTATTGTGGTAGCAGTGCAGGTGGTGAGAAATCAGGATACGCTGACAGTTTAGATATGGGCTATGAACAAGAGGGGAATCAGGGTTTTTGATTTACCCAATGAAGGGATAGGGTTTCCATTAATTGAGTTAGAGAATTAAATGAGTTAGTTGGGGAGACAGAGGGGAGTTGTGTTTTAGACATGTTTGCAATACTGTTAGTCATCAAAGTGGAGCTGTTAAACAGGCAGCTGGATGTGGCATTTGGGGCAGAGGTTTGGCAGGTGAAATAGTTAATTTTTCTGTTAGCAAGTGTGGTATGTTTGTGAGCTATGCTAGGCATTAAGAGTAAGAGAAAAATCAGTAAAGGAAAGGCTTCAGGAAGAAAGATAAATTTTAAGCTGGACCTTAGATTAATGGAAAGGAAAGGGAAGAGGACTCCAGTCACAGAAAATGTCCTACCATTTAGAAATAAATCTGAAGGCTTTGTTTACTACCTTGTCTGTTTTTCCACTCCAAACTTTCATAATGCATCATATAGTTTATGGAACAGTAGGTGCACAGGAAATACTCATAAAAGAGAATAATACTTTAAAAAGTTTATTTTATTAACTAGTATTTAGTAGTATCAACTAATATTAAAACTTAGGGTTTTTAAAATTCTATATGTTTTAATTGTGCTAAGATATACATGACATAAGACTTAACCATTTAGCCATTTTTAAGAGTACAGTTCAGTGGCATTAAGTACATTCTGAAACCTAGTTTTGTGTATAAAAAATATTTTCTCTTCTCAGAAAATTAACATTGTTGCTCATGAGCAAAAGGAATTTAGAGCTGATTGGGCTTTACTTCTAAGAGCATTGAGCAAGCTTAGAATCCTAAATGATTATCACTTTTGTTTGAAAGATAGGGACAAGCAGAAAAACAAATGAAAGTCAGTGCTTTACTTCAAAAAATATTTTTTATTTTCTTGAAAACTGACTTTCCATTTGAGTGTCACTTTTAGTTCTTTGGGTCACTATTTAAAATAATTTGAGTGTGTCTTATTTACCTTTAATTACTGGAACCTATGGAGCTTAAGGAGCTTTTCACAAATGTAATACATATGCCCTACTTCTTAATTTCTTCGCCTACTTGCTTCTTAGATTTATTTTTAGTTTGAGTTTTTAAAGTGGTGTTAAAATTACATTTTGTCATTAGTTGTGGATTTTGTGTATTATATGAAAGTGTGTGATATGTCTGTCTTTTGTGAGTTATGAACCTAGAAATTCTGTTAATTACAGTGTCTCTTTTTCTAGGGAACAAAGAAAGAAGAGATTGAAGGTGAAGTGGAAGTGTCTGATTTAATTCCGCCTGCAGAAGTGTTTGCTCCCAAAAGCCTGGTGTTGGTATCCAGATTAGATTATCCAGAAATTTTTAGGGTAAAGATCACATAGTTGTCACTATTGATTTGTATTACTATATAAATCTGTTTCAAATTAACCATGGTAATAAGTTTCTTGTATTTAAAATGTTTTTAAGTTAGTCTAGTAATTCATCAATAAAATAAAACTGGTGTGAACAGAATAAGTATATTCATGTTGGATGCAATTTGAGTAATTTAAAGTGACTATTTAAACTACCAAAGATGTAGGTCTTTAAATAGGTTCCATGTTTAGTGACTCTGTAATTTATGACTCCTAAAGAAATCATCTGATCACCTGTAGTAAATTTAAAATGCATTACTAATATAACAAGTTTGGGCATTTTTATTCACCTTCTTTTGAGGAGTCTAGATTCAGGTAAATAGGATGGGTATTTGTGATTTCAAACAGTTCTCTTCATACTATTGCCAACATAGCTTTAAAATACTGTTTACTTCCGGGTATTTTCTTTTTCTAGATACTAAAAATTTTCAAATACAAGAAAATGTTTTAATTGTTTCATAAATATATTTAAGTATTGAAGAAACAAGGCTTCTTTTTTTTATTTCAGTCACTACCTTTAGTAATAGTAAAGTTGACCATTCTCCAAAACCACAGATCTTCTTTGGAAAGTATAAATTATACCTTAAAATTTCCCAAGGATTTGGGAAATTAATGCATAATTTCTGGAAAACTTTTCTATATTTTTGAGACTACATATACTTGGTGTCAAGACTTTAGTGACATGGGAAACTCCTAACAAATACTAATTTTTCAGTCACAAATTTTAATAACCTGAAAAATTCATGAAGATTGCATTTTGTCTTCCATTTTGCCACCTGTCTTCTGAGCTTAAAATGTTAGTCATGTCTTGATGTATTTTGCTATCTTTTGTAATAATTCATGTAAGTTAAAATTTTCTGTAGAATACATGTTCTGAATTTGTAAGAATCATAAAATAAGATAAAATGTCTACGGTTTTATCTTGAAATTTGGAGTTTTGCAGAGTAAGCTTTCAAACAAAAACAGTTTTAGGCCCTGCAGATTTGCTAGAGTGATTATCTGAGCACATGCACCTGTTTTACAAATTACGAATTTATGCTTTTTTCTGAGATAAGTTCATCTCAAAAGCTCATTTAGAGCTTCTGGTTTGGGAGGAAAATTTAATAAACGTAATAACATTTCCTTCTTAAAATTTATTCCATGGTCACTGCAGAATATACTTCACTAGGTTCAAAGAGAAATTTTCCTAGGAGCAGATGTTACAACAGTTTATTTTTTAATACTACCTTTTTCCATGGCAAAACAACATGCATTTTCTCTTTGCAGGCTTGCCTGGGTTTGATCTACACTGTATATGTGGACAGTCTGAATGTCTCCTTGGAAAATCTCATTGCAAACTTGTGTGCATGCCTTGTCCCAGCAGCTGGAGGATCTCAGGTAAATAGAATAAAAGAGATGAAGAGGGCCTGTTCCCCTTCTCTTCTCCTCTACTTAATTTAAGAAGAAAAAGATAAAAAAGAATTCTTTAAATATTTTCAATTTGAAGAGTATCTTAGTTTCCTTAAGCATTGTCCCTGTGGTCTGCCTTCTAGAGACCCAAGATTCCATTCTTTTCTTAGGTCATGAGGTTAATTTTAACACAGGGCTCACCTTTCACATAGCATGCTTAGAAGTCATATTTTTTGTAACCTGAACTCTCATTTACATTTTCTTGGAAATACATTTTTTAGTCAATTTTTTACCTTTCTTGTTCCTCTACAGAGTTACACCTCATATCGTTAACTTAAAGGAAGAAATTTTTGAGCGATAAAAATTAGGAGAAAACATTAAGAAAACGCTGAAAACAATTGTTTGTAACACTATAACTACTTCTGAATAGATTCATTATTCATTTCCCTGGAAATATAATAGCAATTACACATGGTCCTAAAACACATGGTGTATTGTGTGTAATCATTCATAGAATAGCTCGTATTTAAGCTTTGAAAGAAGAGGGCTTATTTTTCTTATTTCAGTTTGCTACCATTAGGAATAATGTTGATGATAGTCCAAAATTACAAATCTTCTTTGGAGAATATAATCTATATCTTAAAATTTCCCAAGGATTTTTTCATAGATCAAGCCTTAAATAAAGACATTAAACTCTTTTATGAAATAAGACTTTTTAAAAGTGGTAATGTATTTTTTATCCTCTTTATATCTTGAGATTTTCATATAAAAATGAGATGAAAAAATAAGAACCTCAGTTTCTATGACTTAATATCTCTTTTTTTTAATTGTTAACTTGACACACAATCTTATATTGGTTTTAAGTATACAAAACAGCAGTTTGACAGTTACCCACGTTATTAAATCCTCATTTTAACTAGTGCAGTTACTATCTGTCTACATAGAAAATGCTACAAAATTATTGGCTATATTCTCCATGCTGTACCCCTATGACCAACTTACATTATGACTGAAAATTTTTGTGCCCTTTTATCCCCCTCACCCTCTCCACTGGCCCACCCACACACTCCAAACCCTTCACCATGGTAACCACCAATCACTCTTCAGTGTCCATGAGCCTGCTACAATTTTGTTCATTTTGTTTTGTTTTGTTTTTAGATTCCACAAATAAGTGAAATCATTTGGTATTTGTCTTCCCCTGCCTGGCTTATTTCACTTAGCATAATACCTGCTAGGTCCATCCATTTTGTTGCAAATGGCAGGGTTTCTTTCTTTTTTGTGGCTGAATAATATTCCACTGTATATGTGTACCTCATCTTCTTTATCCATTCATTTACTGATGGCCACTTTGGTTGCTTCCATATCTTGGCTACTGTAAATAACGCAGCAATAAATATAGGGGTGCATGTATCTTTTTGAATTGGATTTTGTTTTCTTTGGGTAAATTCCTAGAAGTAGAATTACTGGGTCATGTGGTATTTCTAATTTTAGTTTTTTTGATGAGCCTCCATACTGCTATCCACAATGGCTGTACCAATTTACATTCCTACCAACAGTGTGTCAGGGTTCCCTTTTCTCCACATCCTTGCCAACACATCCTTATTTCTTGTTTTTTGGATAGTGGCCATTCTAACTCCTGTAAGATGACATCTCATTGTGCTTTTGACTTGCATTTCCCTGATGACCAGTGATGTGAGCATCTTTTCATATGCCTGTTGGCCTTTTGTATTTCCTCTTTCGAGAAATGTCAGTTTAGGTCCTCCACTCATTATTTAATCAGGTTATTTGCTTTTTTGGTGTTGAGTCATATGAGTCCTTATATATTTTGCATGTTAACCCCTTATTAGATATATCATTTGCAAATATATTCTCCCATGCTGTAGGATGCCTTTTTGTTCTGCTGATGGTGTCCTTTGCTGTACAGATGCTTTTTAATTTGATGTAATACCACTTGTTCATTTTTTTATATCATTTCCCTTATCCTGGGGAGACGTGTCCAGAAAAAGAACGCTGAAGTTTATGTTCAACAGATTTTTGCCTATCTTTTCTTCTAAGAGTTTTATGGTTTTATGTCTTATATTCAGGTCTTTTATCCATTTTCAGTTTACTTTTATATATGAAGTTAGACAATAATCCAGTTTCATTCTCCTGCATGTAGCTGTCCAATTTTCCCAACAGCATTTATTGAAGAAACTGTCTATTCCCCATTGTATTTTCATGGCTCCTTTATCATATATTAATTGACAGTATATGTGTGTGTTTGTATCTGGGCTTTCTATTGCATTCCATTAAACTATGGATCTCATCTTGTGCCAGTACCATACTGTTTTGATTACTGTAGTTTTGTAAATAGCTTCAAGTCAGGGAGTGTAATTTCCACAGCTTTGTTCCTCTTTCTCAAGATTGCTTTGGGTATTTGGAGTCCTTTGTAGTTCTGTATGAATTATAAGATTATTTGTTCTAGTTCATTGAAAAAGGCTGTTGGTATTTTGATAGGGATTGCACTGAATCTGTAAATTGCATTGGGCAGGATGGCCATTTTGACAATATTAATTCTTCCTATCCATCAACATGGAATAGATTTCCATTTATTGGCATCTTCTTTAATTTCTCTCATAAGTGTCTTACAGTTTTCAGAGTACAGGTCTTTCACCTCCTTGGTTAGGTTTATTCCTAGGTATTTTATTCTTTCTGATGCAATTGTGAATAGAATTGTTTTATTGAATTCGCATTCTGCTAGTTTTTTGTTAGTATATAGGAACGTAACAGATTTCTGTGTTTTCATTTGTATCCAGCAACTTTGCTGAGTCCAGTTATTAGTTCTAATAGTTTTGTGGTTGAGTCTTGGGTTTTCTATATGTATAATTTCATGCCATCTGCAAATAGGAACAGTTTAACTTCTTCCTTGCCAATTTGGATGCCTTTTATCTCTTTGTGTTATCTGATTGCTGCAGCTAGGACTTCCAGTACTATTTTGAATAAAAGTGGTGAGAATGATATCCTTGTCTTTGTTCCTGGTCTTAGAGGAAAAACTTTAAGCTCCTTGCCATTGAGTATGACATTAGTGGTGAGTTTGTCTTATATGGCCTTTATTATGTAGAAATATATACCTATATACCTTATATCTCTATACCAATTTTATTGAGAGATTTTATCATGAGTGGATGTTGAATTTGGTAAAATGCTTTTGCAGCATCTATTGAGATGATCATATGATTTTTATCCTTCCTTTTGTTAATGTAGTGTATGACACTGATCTATTTATGGATATTGTAACACCTTGGCAACCCTGGAATAAATCCCACTTGGTCCTAGTGGATGATTCTCTTGATGTGTTTTTTAATTCGGTCTCGCAATATTTTGTTGAGGATTTTTGCATCTAGGTACATCAGAGGTACTGGTCTGTAATTATCTTTTTTTGTAATGTCTTTGTCTGGTTTTGGTATTAGAGTGATGCTGGTCTCAGAATGAGTTTGGAAGTATTCCGTCTTCTAGTTTTTGGAATGCTTTAAGAAGGATGGGTAATAGCACTTATTTAAAGGGTTGATAGAATTCACTTGTGAAGCCTTCTAGTCCTGGAATTTTGTTTTCTTGGAGGTATTTTGTTTACCAATTCAATTTCTTTGCTGGTAATTGGTCTGTTCAGATTTTCTGCTTCTTCCTGGGTCGGTCTTGGAAGGTTGTACTTTTCTAAGAATTTGTCCATTTCTTCTAGGTTATCCCATTTATTGGCATATAATTTTTTTCTCTCTTTAAATGGGTCAGTTACTAAGGTTTTTTTTTTAACTTTTTTATTAACATATTATTGATATACACCCTTATGAAGGTTTCACATGAAAAAACAATGTGGTGACTACTTTTACCCATATTATCAAGTCCACACCCATACCCCAATGCAGTCGCTGTCCATTAGTGTAGTAAGATGCCACAGATTCACTATTTGTCTTCTCTGTGCTACACTGTTTTCCCCATGATCCCCCACACCATGTGTACTAAAACATAGTACCCCTAAATCCCCTTCTCCCACCCTCCCCATCTGCCTTCCCACACCCCTCCCCTTTGGTAACCACTAGTCCCTTCTTGGAGTTTCTGAGTCTGCTGCTATTTTGTTCCTTCAGTTTTGCTGCATTGTTATACTCCACAAATTAAGGAAATCACTTGTCTTTCTCTGCCTGGCTTATTTCACTGGGCATAATATCCCCCAGCTCCATCCATATTGTTCCAAATGGTAGGATTTGTTTCTTTCTTATGGCTGAAAAGTTTTCCATTGTGTATATGTACCACATCTTCTTTATCCATTCATCTACTGATGGACACTTAGGTTGCTTCCATATCTTGGCTATTGTAAATAGTGCTGCAATAAACATAGGGGTACATATGTCTTTTTGAATCTGAGAAGTTGTATTCTTTGGGTAAATTCCAAGGAGTGGGATTCCCAGGTCAAATGGTATTTCTATTTTTAGTTTTTTGAGGAACCTCCATATTGCTTTCCACAATGGTTGAACTAGCTTACAATCCCACCAGCAGTGTAGAAAGGTTCCCCTTTCTCCACATCCTCACCAGCATTTGTTGTTCTTAGTCTTTTAGATGGTAGCCATCCTTACTGGTGTGAGGTGATATCTTATTGTGGTTTTAATTTGCATTTCCCTGATGATTAGTGATATGGAGCATCTTTTCATGTATGTTTGCCATCTGAATTTCTTTTTTGGAGAATTGTCTCTTCATATCCTCTCCCCATTTTTTAATCGGGTTATTTGCTTTTTGTTTGTTGAGGTGTGTGAGTTCTTTATATATTTTTGATGTTAACCCCTTGTCGGATATGTCATTTACAAATATATTCTCCCATACTGTAGGATGCCTTTTTGTTCTGTTGATGGTGTCCTTTGCCATACAGAAGCTTTTTAGTTTGATGTAGTCCCATGTGTTCATTTTTGCTTTTGTTTCCCTTGCTCAAGGAGATGCGTTCAGGAAGAGGTTGCTCATACTTACATTCAGGAAATTTTTGCCTATGTTGTCTTCTAAGAGTTTTATGGTTTCATAACTTACATTCAGGTCTTTGATCCATTTCAAGTTTACTTTTGTGTATGGGGTTAAACAATAATCCAATTTCATTCTCTTGCATGTAGCTATCCAGTTTTGCCAACACCAGTTGTTGAAGAGGCTGTCATTTCCTCATTGTATATTCATGGCTCCTTTATCATATATTAATTAACCATATATGGTTGGGGTTATATCAGGGCTCTCTAGTCTCTTCCATTGGTCTATGGGTGGCATATAATTTTTTATAGAATTTTATAATACTTCTTTGTATTTCTGTGGTGTCATTTGTGACTATTCCTTTTTAATTTCTGATTTTGGTTTTCTCCTCTTTTTTTCTTGATATGTCTGGCTAGGGGTCCGTCTTTTGTTATCTTCTTGAAGAACTAACTCTTGGTTTCATTTTTTTTCCCTATCATTTTATCCCTCTCTGTTTTATTTATTTCTGCTCTGATCTTTATTATGTCCCTCCTACTAACTTTAGGTTTCATTTCTTTTTCTAGTTTCTTTAATTGTGAGTTTAGACCGTTTATTTGGGATTGTTCTGTGTCTTGAGGCAGGCCTGTATTGCTATGTACTTCCCTCTTAGGACTGCTGTTGCAACGTCGCACAAATTTTGAACTGTTGTGTTTTTGCCTTCATTTGTCTTCATGTATTCCTTGATTTCTACTTAGATTTATTCATTGATCCATTGTTTATTTAGAAGCATGTTGTTTAGCCACCATGTGTTTGTAGGTTTTTTGTTTTCTTCATGTAGTTTATTTCTAATTTCAAAACTACTGTAGTCCAAGAAGTTTTTTGATATAATTTCAGTCTTTTTGAATTTATTGAGGTTTTTTTTTTTGTGGCCTAGTATGTGATCTCTTCTGGAGAACATTCCATATGTACTTCAGAAAAATGTATCTTGCATTTCTTTTGGGTGGAGTGTTGTGTATGTATCTGTTAAGTCTATCTGATCTAATGTATTTTTTCAGTGCCTCTGTTTCATTATTCTTTTTCTGTCCAGGGAATCTCTCCATTGATGTAAGTGGAATGTTAAAGTCCCCTAATATGTTTGAGTTGCTGTCTGCTTCTTTAGTTCTGTTAGTTTTTGTTTTACATGTTTAGGTGCTCCTGTTTTGGACACATAGATGTTTATAATGGTTATGTCCTCTTGTTGGACTGAACCCATTATCATTATGTAATATTCTTCTTTGTCTCTTGTTACTTTCTTTGTTTTGCAGTTCTATTACTTAATATTTCTAGGGCTCCATATTCTTCCTTAAACCTTAAAACTGATTAGTTGATCATTTACTTTGTTTATTCTTATGTAATTTTGGGGACATGACATTACATTGTTTGTCCTCATTCTGACAATGATTTTACTTATGGTGAAATTGACAACCTTTTTCCTTGCCCTTTGCCATTCAATTTAGTCTTTTGTCTTTCCCTGTGTCTTTTATTATTCTTATGTTTTTATCCTTTTTCCCTCCTACCCTCTTCCTCATTCTCCTACCTCTTCTCCATGGGAGTAATATGAAATGTAGTTTGGTCATGATGGGACCTAAACTTACCCAAACTTTAAAGGCTGGTTTTATGGGCCTTCGGTATTATAGGATTTTGTTGACTTTTTTTTTTACACATTTTTTTTTATTATCATTAATTTACAATTACATGTGCAATATTACGATTATTAAACTACCCCTTCATCAGGTCCCACCCACCAACCCCATTACAGTCACTGTCCATCAGCGTAGTGAGACGCTATAGAATCACTACTTGTCTTCTCTGAGTTGTACTGCCCTCCCCGTGCCCCCCCAACATTACATCTGCTAATCGTAATGCCCCTTTTTCCCTCTTATCCCTCCCTTCCCGCCCATTTTCCCCAGTCCCTTTCCCTTTGGTAACTATTAGTCCGTTCTTGGGTTCTGTGAGTCTGCTGCTGTTTTGTTCCTTCAGTTTTTTTCTTTGTTCTTATACTCCACATATGAGTGAAATCATTTGATACTTGTCTTTTTCGGCTTGGCTTATTTCACTGAGCATAATACCCTCTAGCTCCATCCATGTTGTTGCAAATGGTAGGATTTGTTTTCTTCTTATGGCTGAATAATATTCCATTGTGTATATGTACCACATCTTCTTTATCCATTCATCTACTGATGGACACTTAGGTTGCTTCCATTTCTTGGCTATTGTAAATAGTGCTGCAATAAACATAGGGGTGCATCTGTCCTTTTCAAACTGGGCTGCTGCATTCTTAGGGTAAATTCCTAGGAGTGGAATTCCTGGGTCAAATGGTATTTCTATTTTGAGTTTTTTGAGGAACCTCCATACTGCTTTCCACAATGGTTGAACTAATTTGCAGTCCCACCAGCAGTGTAGGAGGGTTCCCTTTTCTCCACATCCTCGCCAACATTTGTTGTTGTTTGTGTTATGGATGTTGGCCATCCTCACTGGTGTGAGGTGATATCTCATTGTGGTTTTAATCTGCATTTCTCTGATGATTAGCGATGTGGAGCATCTTTTCATGTGCCTGTTGGCCATCTGAATTTCTTCTTTGGAGAAGTGTCTATTCATGTCCTCTGCCCATTTCTTAATTGGATTATTTGCTTTCTGTTTGTTAAGGTGCATGAGTTCTTTATATATTTTGGATGTCAACCCTTTATCAGATACGTTTTTTATGAATATATTCTCCCATACTGTAGGATGTCTTTTTGTTCTACTGATGGTGTCCTTTGCTGTACAGAAGCTTTTCAGCTTGATATAGTCCCACTTGTTCATTTTTGCTTTTGTTTCCCTTGCCCGGGGAGATATGTTCATGAAGAAGTTGCTCATGTTTATGTCCAAGAGATTTTTGCCTATGTTTTTTTCTAAGAGTTTTATGGTTTCATGACTTAGATTCAAGTCTTTGATCCACCTTGAGTTTACCTTTGTGTATGGGGCTAGACAGTAGTCCAGTTTCATTCTCTTACATGTAGCTGTCCAGTTTTTCCAACACCAGCTGCTGAAGAGGCTGTCATCTCCCCATTGTATATCCAAGGCTCCTTTATCAAATATTAATTGACTGTATATGTTTGGTTTAATGTTTGGATTTTCTATTCTGTTCCACAGGTCTGTGGGTCTGTTTTTGTGCCAATACCAAATTGTCTTGATTACTGTGGCTTTGTAGTAGAGCCTGAAGTCAGGGAGTGTAATTCCCCCTGTTTTATTCCTCCTTCTCAGGATTTCTTTGGCTATTCGGGGTCTTTTGTGGTTCCATATAAATTTTAGAATTATTTGTTTCAGTTCATTGAAGAAAGCTCTTGGTAGTTTGATAGGGATTGCTTTGAATCTGTAGATTGCTTTAGGTAGTATAGCCATTTTGACAATATTTATTCTTCCTAGCCAAGAGCATGGGATGCATTTCCATTTGTTAGTGTCCTCTTTAATTTCTCTTAGGAGTGTCTTGTAGTTTTCAGAGTACAGGTCTTTCACTTCCTTCGTTAGGTTTATTCCTAGGTATTTTATTCTTTTTGATGCAATCGTGAATGGAATTGTTTTTCTGATTTCTCTTTCTGTTAGTTCATCATTACTGTATAGGAAAGCAACAGATTTCTGTGTGTTAATTTTGTATCCTGCAACTTTGCTGAATTCAGATATTAGTTCTAGTAGTTTTGGAAAGGAATCTTTAGGGTTTTTTATGTACAGTATCATGTCATCTGCAAATACTGACAATTTGACTTCTTCTTTACCAATCTGGATGCCTTGTATGTCTTTGTTTTGTCTGATTGCTGTGGCTAGGACCTCCAGTACTATGTTGAATAACAGTGGAGAGAGTGGGCATCCTTGTCTTGTTCCCGATCTTAGATGAAAAGCTTTCAGCGTCTCGCCGTTAAGTATGATGTTAGCTGTGGGTTTGTCATATATGCCTTTATGATGTTGAGGTACTTGCCGTCTATACCCATTTTGTTGAGAGTTTTAATCAGGAATGGATGCTGAATTTTGTCAAATGCTTTTTCAGCATCTATGGAGATGATCATGTGGTTTTTGTTCTTCTTTTTGTTGATGTGGTGGATGATGTTGATGGATTTTCGAATGTTGTACCATCCTTGCATCCCTGGGATGAATCCCACTTGATCATGGTGTATGATCCTCTTGATGTATTTTTGAATTCGGTTTGCTAATATTTTGTTGAGTATTTTTGCATCTACGTTCATCAGGGATATTGGTCTGTAATTTTCTTTTTGGTGAGGTCTTTGCCCGGTTTTGGTATTAGAGTGATGCTGGCTTCATAGAATGAGTTTGGAAGTATTCCCTCCTCTTCTATTTTTTGGAAAACTTTAAGTAGAATCAGTGTTATTTCTTCTCTATATGTCTGGTAGAATTCAGAGGTGAATCCATCAGGCCCGGGGTTTTGTTCTTGGGTAGTTTTTTGATTACCAATTCGATTTCGTCACTGGTGATTGGTCTGTTTAGTTTTTCTGTTTCTTGCTTGGTCAGTCTTGGAAGGTTTTATTTTTCTAAGAAGTTGTCCATTTCTTCTATGTTTTCCAGCTTGTTAGCATATAGATTCTCATAATATTCTCTTATGATTCTTTGTATTTCTGTGGGGTCCGTCGTGATTTTTCCTTTCTCATTTCTGATTGTGTTTATGTGTGTAGATTCTCTTTTTCTCTTAATGAGTCTGGCTAGGGGTTTATCCATTTTGTTTATTTTTTCAAAGAACCAGCTCTTGGTTTCATTGATTTTTTCTATTGTTTTATTCTTCTCAATTTTATTTATTTCTTCTCTAATCTTTATTATGTCCCTCCTTCTGGTATGTCCCTCCTTCTGGTGACTTTGGGCCTCATTTGTTCTTCTTTTTCCAATTTCAGTAATTGTGTCTTTAGACTATTCATTTGGGTATGTTCTTCCTTCTTTAAATAGGCCTGGATTGCAATATACTTTCCTCTTAGAACTGCCTTTGCTGCGTCCCACGGAAGTTGTGGCTTTGTGTTGTTGTTGTCATTAGTCTCCATATATTCTTTGATTTCTGTTTTGATTTGGTCGTTAACTCATTGATTAATTAGGAGAGTGTTGTTAAGTCTCCATGTATTTGTGAGCCTTTTTGATTTCTTTCTAAAATTTATTTCTAGTTTTATACCTTGGTGATCTGAGAAGTTGGCTGGTAGGATTTCAATATTTTTGAAATTACTGAGGTTCTTTTCGTGGCCTAGTATGTGGTCTATTCTGGAAAATGTTCCATGTGCACTTGAGAAGAATGTGTATCCTGTTGCTTTTGGGTGTAGAGTTCTGTAGATTTTTATTAGGTCCATCTGTTCTAGTGTGTTGTTCAGTGCCTCTGTGTCTTTACTTATTGGTTGATCTGTCCTCTGGAGTGAGTGGTGTGTTGAAGTCTCCTAAGATGAATGTATTGCTGTCTATTTCCTCCTTTAATTCTGTTAGTATTTGTTTCACATATGCTGATGCTCCTGTGTTGGGTGCATATATATTTATAATGGTTATATCTTCTTGTTGGAATGACCCCTTTATCATTATGTAATGTCCTTCTTTATCTTTTGCTACTTTCTTCGTATTGAAGTCTATTTTGTCTGATACAAGTACTGCAACACCTGCTTTTTTCTCTTTGTTGTTTGCATGAAATATCTTTTTCCATCCCTTCACTTTTAGTCTGTGTATATCTTTGGATTTGAGCTGAGTTTCTTGTAGGCAGCATATAGATGGGTCTTGCTTTTTATCCATTCTGTTACTCTGTGTCTTTTGATTGGTGCATTCAGTCCATTTACATTTAGGGTGATTGTTGATAGATATGTACTTATTGCCATTGCTGGCTTTAGATTCGTGGTTACCAAGGGTTCAAGGGTTGCTTCTTTACTATCTAACAATCTAACTTAACTTTCTTGTTAAGTTATTGTAAACACAGTCTGATGTTTCTTTATTTCTCTCCCTTCTTATTCCTCCTCCTCCATTCTTTCTATAATAGGTGTTTTATTCTTTGCCTTCCATTAGTATTTGGATGGTCTGCTTTCTTTACTATGATTTTATTTTCTCTGGTGACATCTTTTTAGCCTTAGGTGTGCTTCCATCTAGAGCAGTCCATTTAAGATATCCTGTAGTGTTGGTTTATGAGAGGTAAACTCTCTCAACTTTCGTTTGTCTGGAAATTGTTTAATCCCTCCATCATATTTAAATGATAATCGTGCTGGATACAATATTCTTGGTTCGATGCCCTTCTGTTTCATAACGTTAAATATATCATGCCATTCTCTTCTGGCCTGTAGGGTTTCTGTTGACAAGTCTGATGATAGTCTGATGGGTTTTCCTTTCTAGGTGATCTTTTTTCTCTCTCTAGCTGCCTTTAATACCCTGTCTTTATCTTTGATCTTTGCCATCTTAATTATTATGTGTCTTGTTGTTGTCTTCCTTGGGTCCCTTGTGTTGGGAGATCTATGAGCTTCGGTGGACTGCGAGACTACTTCTTCCCCAGCGGGGAAGTTTTCAGCAATTATTTCTTCAAAAGACACTTTCTATCCCTTTTTCTCTCTCTTCTTCCTCTGGCACTCCCTATAATGCGAGGAATATTGTTCCGTTTGGATTGGTCACACAGTTCTCCCAATATTCTTTCATTCCTAGAAATCCTTTTATCTCTCTCTGCCTCAGCTTTTCTGTACTCCTGTTCTCTGTTTTCTATTCCATTAACAGTCTCTCGCATCTCATCCATTCTGCTGTTAAGCCCGTAGATCGCTTGTCTGATTTCTGTATTGTCTTTCCTCAGTTCCCTCACTTCCTCCCTCAGCTCTTGCACATTTCTCTGTAGGTCCATCAGCATGGTTATGACTTTTATTCTAAATTCTTTTTCAGGGAGGCTGTGCATTTCCATCCCTTCAGACTCCCTCTCTGGGGTTGTCTGGTTGATTTTGGTCTGAACCATATTCCTCTGTCTTTTCATGACTGTATAATTTGGTCACTGATAGTTGCCACGTATGTCAGCTGGGCTCTTTAAGACTTTAAAAAGAGAAGAAAAAAAAAAAAGAAAGAGAAAAAAGAAAAAAAAGAAAGAAAAGAAAAAACAAAAACAAAACAAAAAACAAAACAAAACAAAAAAAACAAAAAATGCCCACCGTACGTAGATTCTGTGGGAATGCTCTAGGTGGCGCTATTGCCCCACTATTCAACAGCTGTGACTGTGCCGCTCCGCAGGGCCCTTTATCGCTCTGGCAGGGGTGGGAACGAATAGGAGGCTGCTGATCTCAGTGAGAGTGTTAAGTATGGCTACGCTTCCTCAGTCGCCAGCTAAGGCGTCTGAAACTCCCCAGGACTCCCAGCCTGCTGGGCTGAGTGTGCTGGGGCGATCCGGCTCCTCCGCTGGGCTCCTGTCTCTTTAAGACCGCTGAGGAAAGCGCGCACTTTTTTTTTCCTTCCCGGAGCCGGCTGCAAGCCCCCTGGCGCGTTCCCCGCTCAGATCCTGCCCCTCTGTCTCTCCAATCTCCGCTGCACTGCGCAATGTGGGTCAGCGCTCCCCGCGCAGATCACCGGGGCTGGCTACTTCGCGGGGTGCACTTCCACTCCCTCCCGGCTCTGAATCCTCTCCTCCCGCCGGTGCGCTGGGGTGGGGGAGGCCTCGGGTCCCGCCGGGTCGCGGCTCCGTATCTTACCCGCCTCTTGGGGTGCCGAGTCTTCTCGGGTGTAGCTGCACTCTGTGCGCTTTCCTGTGTATTCTCGTCTCTCTTTTAGGAATAGATGTATTTTCGGTGTTTTCGTAGATAAATATAGTGTTGGGAGGAGATTTCTGCCGCCCTGCTCACACCACCATCTTCCCGGAAGTCCCCAAAAGACACTCTTAAGAGAAATTAAAGAGGACACTGACAAATGGAAATTCATCCCATGCTCTTGGCTAGGAATAATTAATATTGTCAAAGTGGCCATCCTGCCCAAAGCAATCTACAGCTTCAATGCAACCCTTATCAAAATACCAACAGCATTCTTCAACGAACTGGAACAGATTCATATGGAAGCACCAAAGACCCCGAATAGTCAAAGCAATCCCGAGAAGGAAGAATATAGCAGGGGGGATGTCACTTCCCAACTTCAAGCTCTACTACAAAGCCACATTAATCAAGACAATCTGGTACTGGCACAAGAACAGACTCACCGACCAGTGGACCAGAATAGAAAGTCTGGATACTAACCAAAGCATATATGGTCAATTAATATATGATAAAGGAGCCATGGATATACAATGGGGAAATGACAGCCTATTCAGGTGGTGTTGGCAAAACTGGACAGCACCATGTAGGAGAATGAAACTGGATCATGGTCTAACCCCATACACAGAAGTAAATTGAAAATGGATCAAAGACCTGAATGTAAGTCGTGAAACCATAAGGCTCTTAGAAAAACACATAGGCAGAAATCTGTTGGACATAAACATGAGCAACTTCTTCATGAACATAGCTCCCCGGGCAAGGGAAACAAAAGCAAAAATGAACAAGCGGGACTACATCAAGCTGAAAAGCTTCTGTACAGCAAAGGGCACCATCAGCAGAACAAAAAGGCATCCTACAGTATGGGAGAATATATTCATAAATGACATATCCGATAAAGGGTCGACATCCAAAATATATATAAAGAGCTCACGCACCTCAACAACAAAAAAGAAAATAATCCCATTAAAAAATGGGCAGAGGATCTGAACAGACACTTCTCCAAAGAAGAAATTCAGATGGCCAACAGGCACATGAAAAGATGCTCCACATCGCTAATCATCAGAAAAATGCAAATTAAAAGCACAACGAGATACCACCTCACACCAGTAAGGATGGGCACCATCCAAAAGACAAACAACAACAAATGCTGTTGAGGATGTGGAGAAAGGGGAACCCTGCTACACTGCTGGTGGGAATGTAAACTAGTTCAAGCATTGTGGAAAGCAGTATGGAGGTTCCTCAAAAAACTCAAAATAGAAATACCATTTGACCCAGGAATTCCACTCCTAGGAATTGTACCCAAGAATGCAGCAGCCCAGTTTGAAAAAGACATATTCACTCCTAGGGTTTATTGCAGCACAATTGACAATAGCCAAGAAATGGAAGCAACCTATCTGTCCATCAGTAGAGGAATGGATAAAGAAGAGGTGGTACATATACATAATGGAATATTATTCAGCCATAAGAAGAAAACAAATCCTACCATTTGCATCAACGTGGATGGAACTAGAGGGTATTATGCTCAGTGAAATAAGCCAGGCGGAAAAGACAAGTATCAAATGATTTCACTCATCTGTGCAGTATAAGAACAAAGAAAAAAAGTGAAGGAAAAAAACAGCAGCAGATTCACAGAACCCAAGAATGGACTAACCGTTACCAAAGGGAAAGGGACTGGGGAGGATGGGCGGGAATGGAGGGATAAGGGGAAAAAACAGGCATTATGATTAGCAGACATAATGTAGAGGGGAGGCCACGGGGAGGGGTGTACAACAGAGAGAAGACAAGTAGTGATTCTATAGCATCTTACTACGCTGATGGACAATGACTTGTAATGGGATGTGTGGTGGGGACTTGATGATGGGGGGAGTCTAGTGAACATAATGTTGCTCAGGTAATTGTAGATAAATGATACCAAAATAAAAAAAAAGAATTTTTCTTCTTAAACTTCCTGGTTTTTTTTTCAAAATGCAATTTTGGCTTTAAGGTGGGATCTCTCTGCTGTATTATGCTTGTTATAGGTGGGCCTTTTAGCAGGCAAGAGTAAATCTTAGAATGATGTAATTGACACAGTGAAGACATGGGGCTGTGCTGAGATTCTTTTATTAGGGTAATATTTACAGACGTTCAAGGCCAAGTTGCTCTTCACCTTTTGAACTGTGACTGAATAACTTCTGGATTTCTAGTTTTAACTGGTTAACTGAGTCCTTTCTTGTGGGCTTACTGACCTTGTTCTCCTTTCACCCCGCTCATACCTATTTTCCTGCCTAACGACGGTGAAAGGACTGCAGTGCAGGCTTGGTATGAAACAGGTGTGTGACCGTCCACAAGGCATTCAGTAATTCCGGTCTTTCTTCATCTAGGGAACCCGAAGAGGAGGCAGCAGCAGCAGCTTGAGGTCCCGGCCGGCGTCAGCTTGTCTCTGCGGGGCTGCCGCTGTCTTCCCTCATAGATCCGCCTGGCTTCCTCGTCCTCGTCCTTCCGGCAGCGCGCCGGGCTGACTGCCCAGGGCCATTCTCCCAAGGCGCCGGCCTCGCCTCCCGCGCTGCCGTTGCCGCCGCCGCCGCCGCCGCCTCCGCCGCCGCCGCCGCCGCCCCCACCGCTGCCGCTTCCGCCGAGGTTCCCTGGAGGCCGCGCCATGCGGCGAGAGCACAGCCACCGGGGCGTCCCTGCAGCGAGTGGACGCCGACGGCTCCTCGCGCCCGGCGCTCCTGCCCCTCGCCGCCGCCTGACACCGCTTCGGAGCGCCCCCCGGCCCTTCCCGCGCCCTCGGCCCGGATGGAGCACCTGGAACTGTAAGTTTTGAAGTGCTGCTACATAATTCTAAAATTATACTTTTAATAGTTAGGAGTCTTTTCTTCTTGGGACGAGAACTTTTAATTTATACTCTCTCAACCTTTAAATATACAATACAACATTGTTAACTATATTCACCCTGCTGTATATTACATTCCAGGACTTATGTGTCTGGTAACTGGAAGTTCGCAACTTTAGACCTTCACCCATTGTGCCTACCCCCTACCCCTCACCCCCGCCTTCTCCGGTATTTACCACTATGTTCTCAATATGTACGAATTCTCTCTATACAGTATTTGACTTATTTCACTTAGGGTACATCCGCCACCAATGGCAGAATTTCCATTTTTTTTAACTGAATAATTCCCCATTGTGTGTATATATATATATGTATATATACGTGTGTGTGTGTGTGTGTGTGTGTGTGTATATATATACACACACACACGACATTTTCTTTATCCATTCATCCATCAGTGGACACTCAGCTTAGATTTTTTCTGTGTTCTGGCTATTGTAAACAATGCTGCTGTGAACAGAGCAGATATTTTAAGATTGTGATTTCACTTCCTTTGGATAAATACTCAGAAGTGGAATTGCTGGATCATGCAATTTTAAATTTTTTATGGAAGATCCATACTGTTTTAGATTGTAGCAGGACCAATTTACATTCTAACAGTGCACCGAAAGGGAACCCTTTTCTCCACATCCTCGCCAACACTTGGTATTGCTTGGCTCTTTGATAATAGGCATTCTAACAGGTATGAGGTGATAGCTCATTGTGGTTTTGATTTGCATTTCCTTGATGATTAGTGATGTGGAGCACGTTTTCATGTACCCGTTGGCTGTTTGTATGTGTTCTTTGGGAAAATGTCTATTTACATCCCTGCCCATTTTGTAATTGTGTTTTTTGGTGGGTTTTTTCCCCCCCACTGAATTCTATTAATTCTTCCTATACTTTAGATATTAATCCCTTCTCAGATATGTGATTTGAAACTATTCTCTATCAATGTATAGATTGTCTTTCTATTTTGTTGATTGCTTCCTTTGCTGTACAGGAGCTTTTTGGTTTGATATAATCCTCCTTTTTCCTTTTCCTTTTGTTGCCTTCTTTCACTCTTGGTGTCAGATTCAAAAAACCATCAACAAGAACAGTGTCAGTGAGCTTACCCTCTATGTTTTCTTCTTTGACGTTTGTGATTTCAGGTTTTAATGTTTCAGTCTTCAATGCATTTTGAGTTGTATTTCTTTTTCTGATCTTCATTATGTCCCTCCGTCTGCTGACTTTGGGCCTCATTTGTTCTTCTTTCTCCACTTTCAATAATTGTGAATTTTGACGATTCATTTGGGATTGTTCTTCCTTCTTTAAGTAGGCCTGGCTTGGTATATACTTTCCTCCTCAGAGCTGCCTTCGCTGCGTCCCACAGAAGTTGGGGCGTTGTTCTGTTGTTTTCATTTGTCTCCATATATTGCTTGATCCCTGTTTAATTTGGTCATTCATCCATTGATTATCTGGGAGCATGTTGTTAAGCCTCCATGTGTTTGTATCCCTTTTGGTTTTCTCTGTACAATTTATTTCTAGTTTTAAACCTTTGTGATCTGAGAGGTTGGTTGGTAGAATTTCAATCTTTCTGAATTTACTGAGGGTCTTTTTGTGGCCTAGTGTGTGGTCTATTCTAGAAAATGTCCCATGTGTCTTTGAGAAGAATGTGTAACCTGCTGCTTTTGGGTGTAGAGGTGTATACATGTCTGTTAAGTCCATCTGTTCTAGTGTGTTGTTCAGTGCCTCTGTGTCCTTTCTTATTTTCTGACCGGTTGGTCTGGGCTTTGGAGTCAGTGGTGTGTTGAAGTCCCTTAAAATGAATGCATTACATTCTGGGTCCTCCTTTAATTTTGTTTGTATTTGTTTCACATATGTAGGTTCTCCTGTGTTGGGTGCATAGATTTTAATAATGGTTATATCTTCTTGTTGTACTGACCCCTTTATCATTCTGTAATATCCTTCTTTGTCTCTTGTGACTTTCTTTGTTTTGAATTCTATTTTCTCTGATACAAGTACTGCAAATCCTGCTTTTTTCTCCTTACCGTTTGCACGAAATATCTTTTTCCATCGCTTCACTTTTAATCTGTGTATGTCGTTGGGTTTGAAGTGAGTCTCGTGTAGTAGGCGGCATATAGATGGGTCTTGGTTTTTTATCCATCCACTCTATTACTCTGTGTCTTTTGATTGGTGCATTCAGTCCATTCACATTTAGGGTGATTATCAATAGATATGTACTAATTGCCCTTGCAGGCTTTGGATTCGTGTTTACCAGAGGTTCAAGGACAGCTTCTTTACTATCTACCAGTCTGACTTAACTCACTTAGTATGCTGTTATAAACACAGTGTGATGGTTCTTCATTTCTCTCCCTTCTTTTTCTTCCCCGTCCACACTTTATATGTTGTATTTTATTCTTTACTCTTTGTGTTTCCCTTGACTGATTTTGTGGATAGCTGATTTTGTTTTGCATTTACTTAGTATTTGATTGGTCTATTTTCTTTGCTGTGGTTTTATTTTCCTGGTGGCATCTGTTTCGCCTTAGGAGCACTCCCATGTAGAGCACTCCGTTTAAAATACACTGTAGAGATGGTTTGTGGGAGGTAAATTGCCTCAACTTTTGCTTATCTGGGAATTGTTTAATCCATCCTTGATGTTGAAATGATAATCGTGCTGGGTACACTATTCATGGCTTGAGACCCTTCTGTTTCATTGCACTGAATATATCATGCCATTCCCTTCTGGCCTGTAAGGTTTCTGCTGGCACATGTAATGATTGCCTGATGGGTTTTCCTTTGTAGGTGATTTTTCTCTCTCTGTGGCTGCTTTTTAACGTCTGTCTTTATCCTTGATCTTTGCCATTTTAATTATTATATGTCTTGATGTTGTCTTCCTTGGGTCCCTTGTGTTGGGAGATCTGTACACCTCCATGTCTTGAGAGACTATCTCCTTACCCAGATTGGGGAAGTTTTCAGCAATTACCTCCTCGACAATACTTTGTATCCCTTTTTCTCTCTCTTCTTCTTCCGGTACCCTATAATGCGGATATTGTTCCGTTTGGATTGGTCACACAGTTGTCTCAATTTTCTTTCATTCTTAGAGCTTAGAGATGCTTTCCTTGCTCTGTGCCTCAGCTTCTTAGTATTCCTCTTCTCTAATTTCTATCCCATTTACCTTCTCTTCTATTGCACCTGATCTGCTTTTAAATCCCTCCCTTGTATGTTTCATTTGAGATATGGAATTTCTTAATGATTGAATCTCCATCTTAAATTTGTCCTTGCGTTCTTGAATATTTTTATGTACCTCCATGAGCATGTTTATGTTTTTTATTTTAAACTCTCTTTCAGGAAGATGGCTGAGCTTGATTTCATTTGGTCCTTTTGCTGACGTTTGTGGTATTTGGGTCTGAACCAGTTTCCTTTGATGTTTCATAATTCTATGTGGTCCGTTCTAGTTCCCAGAAGCTCTAGTCTCTGGCGCTTCTCAATCCCTAGAGTGAGGTTGGGGGTCATAGGGGAGTGGCGCTGGTGTCTTGGGTCAGGAAAGAGCTGTTTCCCGATTCCTGGCTGCAGTGCCTGTCTCCAGTATCAGAGCCAGTGGGCAAAGCACACAGGTACAAGCCTCTGTGCTTGGCGTCTCTAGCTATTGTAGGTGGGGCCTCTGCCTGGCTTGGTGCCAGTACAGTGACTGCTGGTTTGCAAGCAGGTGCTGGCAGGCTGGAAGGAAGTTACAGCAGGCTGTGTGTCACAGTGTGGGAGGGGGGGCATCGGAGCTGAGTAGGCAGCCAGGGGGATGGGGCGCCTGAAGCTCCTCAATGTTCCCAACCCGCTGGGCACAGTGCACCCAGACAACCTTGTCCACCTATCCCTTCTCCCCTCGCTGCTAGGAAGCTTCTCAGACCGCCTGCCTTTCCCTTATCCCAGAGCGGCGTGATGTGGATCCCCGTCCTCCACAAATGTCCGGAATCTCAGTCTGCCAAGCACTGCACCTGTCCCAGCTCCCCAACCCCGGCAACCTCCAAAGCACCACACAATGTAGGTCTGTGGTCCAAAGCAGACCTCCGGGTTGGGTGTTCAGCAGTTCAAGGCTTCCACTGACTCCCTGCTCCATTTCTCTTCCTCCCGCCGGTGAGCTGTGGTTGGCCAAGGGCTAGGGTCCCGCCGGATCAATGCTTTTATATGTTACCCTGTTTCGTGAGGTCTGCATGCAGCCTGGTTCAGCCTTCTTACCTGTTGCTGTTTTAGGGCTAGTTGTATTAATGATATTTTCACATTACATGTGGTTTCTGAAGAAATTCTCTGTCTCACATCTCATGCCGCCTTCTTGAATCTCAGGTCTGAATTTTACCAGACATATAGAGGAGGCCTAATTCCCCTTCCCCTTAAAGTTTTCCAAAAAATAGAAGCGAGGGGAATACTTCCAAACTCATTCTTTGAAGGCAGCATCAGTGTAATACCAAAACCAGGGAAAGACCCCAACAAAAAGAAAATTACAGACCAATATCCCCGGTGAACATAAATGCAGAAATACTCAACAAAGTATTAGCAAACCAAATACAAAAATACATCAAGAGGATCATACACCGTGATCAAGTGGGATTCATCTCAGGCATGCAAGGATGGTACATCATTAGAAAATCCATCAACATTATCCAACACGTCAACAAAAAGAAGGACAGAGAACACATTATCATCTCCATAGATGCCGAAAAAGCATTCGACATCCGTTCATGATAAAACTCTCAACAAAACTGGTATAGAGTGCAAGTACCTCAACATAATAAAGGCTGTACGTGACAAACACACAGCAAACATCATATTTAACAGCAAGAAGCTGAGAGGTTTTTACCTACGATTGGGTAGAAGACAGGGATGCCCACTCCCCACACTGTTATTCAACATAGTACTGGAGGACCTAGCCACGGCAATCAGACAACACAAAGAAATACAAGGCACCCAGATTGGTAAAGGAGAACTTAAACTGTCACTATTTGCAGTTGGATGACATGATACTGTACATAATAAACCCTAAAGACTCCACTACAAAACTACTAGAACTAATATCTGAACTCAGCAAAGTTGCAGGATACAAAATTAATACACTGAAATCTGTTGCTTTCCTATACACTAATGAAAAACTAGCAGAAAGAGAAATCAGGAAAACAATTCCATTCAAAATTGCATCAGAAGGAATAAAATACCTTGGAATAAACCTAGCCAAAGAAGTGAAAGACCTACACCCTGAAAACCAGAAGACACTCTTAAGAGAAATTAAAGAGGACACTGACAAATGGAAATTCATCCCATGCTCTTGGCTAGGAATAATTAATATTGTCAAAGTGGCCATCCTGCTCAAAGCAATCTACATCTTCAATGCAACCCTTATCAAAATACCAACAGCATTCTTCAACGAACTGGAACAGATAGTTCTAAAAATCAGATGGAAGCACCAAAGACCCCGAATAGTCAAAGCAATCCCGAGAAGTAAGAATATAGCTGGGGGGATGTCACTTCCCAACTTCAAGCTCTACTACAAAGCCACATTAATCAAGACAATCTGGGACTGGCACAAGAACAGACTCACCGACCAGTGGACCAGAATAGAAAGTCTGGATACTAACCAAAGCATATATGGTCAATTAATATATGATAAAGGAGCCATGGATATACAATGGGGAAATGACAGCCTATTCAGCTGGTCTTGGCAAAACTGGACAGCTACATGTAGGAGAATGAAACTGGATCATGGTCTAACCCCATACACAGAAGTAAATTGAAAATGGATCAAAGACCTGAATGTAAGTCGTGAAACCATAAGGCTCTTAGAAAAACACATAGGCAGAAATCTGTTGGACATAAACATGAGCAACTTCTTCATGAACATATCTCCCCGGGCAAGGGAAACAAAAGCAAAAATGAACAAGCGGGACTACATCAAGCTGAAAAGCTTCTGTACAGCAAAGGGCACCATCAGCAGAACAAAAGGGCATCCTACAGTATGGGAGAATATATTCATAAATGACATATCCGATAAAGGGTCGACATCCAAAATATATATAAAGAGCTCACGCACCTCAACAACAAAAAAGAAAATAATCCTATTAAAAAATGGGCAGAGGATCTGAACAGACACTTCTTCAAAGAAGAAATTCAGATGGCCAACAGG
>JAVSCE010010488.1:0-106496 GCA_032199065.1 Smutsia gigantea
AAAAGAAAGAAAGAAAGAGAAAAAAGAAAAAAGAAAGAAAAGAAAAAACAAAAACAAAACAAAAAACAAAACAAAACAAAAAAAACAAAAAAAAAGCCCACCGGACGTAGATTCTGTGGGAATGCTCTAGGTGGCGCTATTGCCACACTATTCCACAGCTGTGACTGTGCCGCTCCGCAGGGCCCTTTATCGCTCGGGCAGGGGTGGGAACGAATAGGAGGCTGTTGATCTCAGTGAGAAGTGTTAAGTATGGCTCCGCTTCCTCAGTCGCCAGCTAAGGCGTCTGAAACTCCCCAGGACTCCCAGCCTGCTGGGCTGAGTGTGCTGGGGCGATCCGGCTCCTCCGCTGGGCTCCTGTCTCTTTAAGACCGCTGAAGAAAGCGCGCGCTTTTTTTTTCCTTCCCGGGAGCCGGCTGCAAGCACCCTGGCACGTTCCCCGCTCAGATCCTGCCCCTCTGTCGCTCCAATCTCCGCTGCACTGCGCAATGTGGGTCAGCGCTCCCCGCACAGATCCCCGGGGCTGGCTACTTCGCGGGGTGCACTTCCACTCCCTCCCGGCTCTGAATCCTCTCCTCCCGCCGGTGCGCTGGGGTGGGGGAGGGCTCGGGTCCCGCCGGGTCTCCGTATCTTACCCGCCTCTTGGTGTGCCGAGTCCTCTCGGGTGTAGCTGCACTCTGTGCGCTTTCCTGTGTATTCTCGTCTTTCTTTTAGGAATAGATGTATTTTCTGTGTTTTCGTAGATAAATATAGTATTGGGAGGAGATTTCTGCCGCCCTGCTCACACCGCCATCTTCCCGGAAGTTCTCTGCCCATTTCTTAATTGGATTATTTGCTTTTTGTTTGTTGAGGTGCGTGAGTTCTTTATATATTTTCGATGTCAACCTCCTATCGGATACGTCATTTATGAATATATTCTCCCATACTGTAGGATGTCTTTTTGTTCTACTGATGGTGTCCTTTGCTGTACAGAAGCTTTTCAGCTTGATATAGTCCCACTTGTTCATTTTTGCTTTTGTTTCTCTTGCCCGGGAAGATATGTTCATGAAGAAGTCGCTCATGTTTATGTCCAAGACATTTTTGCCTGTGTTTTTTTCTAAGAGTTTTATGGTTTCATGACTTACATTCAGGTCTTTGATCCACCTTGAGTTTACCTTTGTGTATGGGGTTAGACAGTAGTCCAGTTTCATTCCCTTACATGTAGCTGTCCAGTTTTTCCAACACCAGCTGCTAAAGAGGCTGTCATCTCCCCATTGTATATCCAAGGCTCCTTTATCAAAAATTAATTGACTCTATATGTTTGGGTTAATGTTTGGATTTTTTATTCTGTTCCATTGGTCTGTGGGTCTGTTTTTGTGCCAATACCAAATTGTCTTGATTACTGTGGCTTTGTAGTAGAGCTTGAAGTCAGGGAGCGTAATTCCCCCTGTTTTATTCCTCCTTCTCAGGATTGATTTGGCTATTCGGGGTCTTTTGTGGTTCCATATGAATTTTAGAATTATTTGTTCAAGTTCATTGAAGGAAGCTGTTGATAGTTTGATAGGGATTGCGTTGAATCTGTAGATTGCTTTAGGTAATATAGCCATTTTGACAATATTTATTCTACCTAGCCAAGAGCATGGGATGAATTTCCATTTGTTAGTGTCCTCTTTAATTTCTCTTAGGAGTGTCTTGTAGTTTTCAGAGTACAGGTCTTTCACTTCCTTTGTTAGGTTTATTCCTAGGTATTTTATTGTTTTTGATGCAGTTGTGAATGGAATTGTTTTTCTGATTTCTCTTTCTGTTAGTTCATTGTTAGTGTATAGGAAAGGAACAGATTTCTGTGTATTAATTTTGTATCCTGCAACTTTGCTGAATTCAGATATTAGTTCTAGTAGTTTTGGAGTGGAGTCTTTAGGGTTTTTTATGTACAATGTCATGTCATCTGCAAATAGTGACAATTTGACTTCTTCTTTACCAATAATTCTTCCACAGTTTCTACAATTTTTTTTTACATTTAGAGTTCTTCCTCTTTAAATAAACAGCTATACTTTAGAACAAAGTTACTTTTTACTTTCAATAAAATGAATTTTCATTTCTTACACTTTCTCTTACCAAAACACATCTTTTAGCATGGAGAAATGTTTTCTTATTTCAAGTAGTTTTAATTAGAACTTAAAAGCATTAGGAACTTTAAGTTTCAATGAACACTGAGAAGTAGGCTATTGTAAACCATTACACTAGCATTATTTAGACTGATAAATTTATGAACACATTTCAATTTCTGGAACCGTGTGCTTTACAGCACAATCTCTCACTAAGCACAAAGTATGTCTACTTAACTTAGCAAAACTTTTAAGGTTTTAAGTTACTACAAAAATTCTCAGGCTGTTTGTAGGTATACACACTGTAACACACTATAACACACAATTAAGATGTTCACTTGCTACACTTAGTTTACTCTTTCCTAACAGCTATGCTAGATTACTTACAAAACCTTTACTGAACATTAGACAAAGTCATGCCTCTAAGCATTTTATTCTTCAAAGATTTAACAGATTGTTAACATCAATTCAAATGACTTTAGGTAAACTCAGGCAGCTGATAGCCATAAGGACATGTCTGTTTCAGTTCAACTTAAATTAGCATTAATGCTTAATATCTTTTATTAGCATTTTCTGGAAGTTTTAGAATGTCCAATTTTCACAAGCGCTTGTCTTTAAATCAGTTTTTATTAATACCATCTGGAGGTAGTAAATATTTTTCATTTACACACTTAGACACACAAACATACAGATTGAGATATAGTGACTACAGTTAGCAATACTTTTCATAAAAGAACATATACAGATGAACTGACACAAAGATTTGAGTAACTGATATCCAATTGCCTTCTTTCCTTTTAGCTTATTTGACTAAAAGTATCTCAGTTTTCAAGAATACACTCTAAGGGCGAGCAGTTTACATAACTGGGTTAAGGTTTAGATGGCCCCAGACTAACAGGGCCGATGAAGGCTCTGAACTGATAGGGATTGTGTGTGTCCAGGTGGCTGGAAATGAAATGCAAGTACAATTCTAACACTAGTCATTTAAAGCCAGGCTGTATTGCAGAAGATAAATTTCTTCCATTTCCGGGAGTCTAGTTTAAAAACCTCCCAATTTTTGAGGATAATGATGAACCCAATAAGTAGAATAGATTTCCACCAATAGAAATTTAGAAAACTAGTCTCATATTGTAGTGGTCCACGGGACTTTTGACTATTTCCCTTCCTTGCATTAAAATAAATTTAGTTGCATAACCTTATTATACTGTATACTTCTCTCAGGGACCAAGCCTCTCCATTAGAGAGTTTGTATTGAGGCCAGGCTTGTGTGCAGAAGATAAGACACTTCTTTTTTAGGGTCTGGGATTCAAAATTGCTCCAAGTTCTTTAGAATGCAAGCCAGAGGTGTGTCTGGCTTTAAACTTGAAGAGGAAGCTCCCAACTGGAAGAGAGAAAGACAGGTGTGCGACACCTGGTTGGTCTTTTCTCTGTGTGAGGGTGCCCCCTCTCCTTGGAGCCTGGGTGACAGTGGTCAATCACCTCCTCTGCCAGGCCTACTGGACTTAACCACTCCTTACCAGTGTGGCCTGTACCTTGCCTTGATTTCCCTCTTGCTGTCCCACTAAGCAAGAGTTGCTTCAGAGCCCTGGATCTAGTGGGAACCTCACCAGTGTGCTCTTACTTTATGTCTTTTGGGAATCCTAATTTTCTCTGCACGAGCTTTAGTCACTCCTTGAGAGCTCCCTGCCTGTCCGATAAGTGCAGGGACTGTGTGACCTCTCACTGCCTGAGCCTTGGTCAGAGTCACAAGCCCATTTTGCTTCCCTGGGGCTACAGAAAAGGAAATGCCTAGCCTCAGGATGACTGCCTCCAAGGAAGGGAGATCAATCGAATAGAGCCATTTACATGTTGGGCTCAGGGTTCAGTTTGATAACTTCACAGACTTCATTTGCATTACATAGGAGAAAATGGTGCAGGCCTGGATGACTGCTTTGAATGGGGAGCAGGGGAACTTTTTCCAAGGCCATAGATAAAATTCAGAGGCTGCCAGGGACATTTATGGGGGGGGGCGGGGATCTATACTCAAACACCAGTTTCTGCCACTGTCTGGGAATTATTTACCCAGTCACCAACTATAACAAATCTGATCTGTGAGACCAGAGGTCAGGGGTCATCTGCGACTCTCGCATAGGCAGCAGCCTAGCCGGAGGTTCACTCAGCACCATCGGATCAATCGGCCAGAGCCGAGATCCAAGGACCACTGTCTACTAGTCCAGTGTGTCCTCGGAGTCCACATATTAGGATAGGAAAGTAGGAAATCAGCTCAGCCACTCCCCAACATTCCCATCCATCTGGAGGCGGGGGATCAGGGAGCGGCAGACACTGGGAAACTTTTCACCCGAGACTTGAGATTGGTAGCCAATGCTAATCATCTTTTAAGTGGCTAACGGGTGCGCAGACACATTTTCATGAGATAAAAAAAGTGCAGTATTAAGTCAGGAATAAGAGCAAAGCGTAGATCTCCTACCTTGAGGTGGTGAGCATCGGGTTCCGTGAAATTGATGAAGTTAGGAGAGAGTTAGGAGCGCCCCCTGCCTCACTCAGAGGCTAGGGCAGCCTCGAGAAGCAGGCTGGAAGTCAGAGACAGAGAAAGAGAGACACTCCTCACGGATACCCAGTCGGGCTGTCGGGGTCTGATTCCAGACACATGGACCTTTGAGAAGCCATTGAAGTGTAGCCTCAGCCTAGACTCTCGCAGTTGCCCACGGCTTTCCTCAGTCCCTCGCATTCAAGGAGATGCCTCTGAAAGGGAATCCTGGCCTCCACTCAGATGACATTCCCAGCTCCCATGGGAGATGGGGGATCCACTGAGGGAGATGCAGGGGAAACTGTCTCTTGAGACTTTGAGATTGGCAGCCAGGCTAGTCCCATTTAAGTGGCTGACAAGCCCCTGATGTTGTGTGCCATAGACGGCTTCCTTCTATAAGGACAGTGAAAGAAAAGGCAGGCTTGGATGCTGATACTCACCTCCGAAGCTATCCCGGACCTGCCCCCCAAAATGATGCCAGGGTTCTTGTTCACGAAGCCAAAGAATGAGCTTAGCAAACAGGCAAGGTAGGAGAGCAAGATACAGGCTTTTATTTAAAATTAAGTGAGAGGAAAGAGCTCCTGGCTCACGCCAGGAGGGGACAAGAGAGTCCAGGGTGGTGCGTTGTCTAGGGGGTTTTATAGGCAAATGAGGATTTTTCGAGAACATGAAAAAATGGCTTAGGGGTGTGAACTTGTACCACCTGCCCTGCCCTCAAGGTGGGCTGGGTTATTCTCTGCTTGCTAGGGCTGTTGACAGTGAAGTCACGGCTTATACTGAGATACCCTTCTTTATTTGTTAAACACTCAAACATTCTAGGCCTGGTTGCTCCTGGCCTTTTGACTTTTAACTGACCTCATAGAAGATGTCTATATTCTTAGCCTGGTATCTTGATCCTAGAGAATTACTGTGACCTTAACTTTGTATAATGCTGAACACAGTTTCAAAAGGGACTTCTTTGCCCATTGTTATATTGCTCTGACTGTAAATATCCTGCCCTGCTTTTTCCGAAAGCCTTCCCCCTACCCTGACTACACCCATGGTGCCTGTCTCAGCAGCATATAGATGGGTCTTGCTTTTTTATCCATTCAGTGACTCTATGTCTTTTGATTGGTGCATTCAGTCCATTTTCATTTAGGGTAATTATCGATAGGTATTTACTTATTGGCATTGCAAGCTTTAGATTCGTGGTTACCAAATTTTCAAGGTTAACTTTCTTACTATCTAAGATTCTAGCTTAAATCACTTAAAATGCTATTACAAACACAATCGAAAGGTTCTCTCTTTTTTTCTCCTCCTTTTTCTTCCTCCTCCTTTCTTTATATATTAGGTATCATATTCTGTACTCTTTATCTATCCCTTGATTGACTTTGGGGATAGTTAATTTAATTTTGCATTTGCTTAGTAATTAGCTGTTCCACTTTCTTTACTGTGGTTTTATTACGTCTGGTGACAGCCATTAAACCTTAGGAACATTTCCATCTATAGCAGTCCCTCCAAAATACACTGTAGAGATGGTTTGTGGGAGGTAAATTCTCTCAGCTTTTGCTTATCTGGAAATTGTTTAATCCCTCCTTCAAATTTAAATGATAATCTTGCCAGATAAAGTAATCTTGGTTCGAGGCCCTTCTGCTTCATTGCATTAAATACATCATGCCACTCCTTTCTGTCCTGTAAGGTTTCTACTGAGAAGTCTGATGATAGCCTGATGGGCTTTCCTTTGTATGTGACTTTATTTCTCTCTGTGACTGCTTTTAATAGTCTGTCCTTATCCTTGATCTTTGCCATTATAATTACTATATGTCTTGGTGTTGTTTTCCTTGGGTCCCTTGTGTTGGGAGATCTGTGCATCTCCATGGCCTGAGAGACTATCTTCTTCCCCAGACTGGGGAAGTTTTCAGCAATTACCTCCTCAAAGACTCTTCCTATCCCTTTTTCTCTCTTCTTCTTCTAGTACCCCTATAATGCGAATATTGTTCCATTTGGATTGGTCATACAGTTCTCTCAATATTCTTTCATTCTTAGAGATCTTTTTTCTCTCTGTGCCTCAGCTTCTTTGTATTCCTCTTCTCTAGTTTCTATTTAATTTATTGTCTCCTCCACCATATCTAATCTGCTTTTAATACCGTCCATTGTGCTCTTCAACGATTGGATCTCCAACCAGAATTAATTCCAGAGTTCTTGAATATCTTTCCATACCTCCATGAACATGTTTGTGATTTTTATTTTGAACTCCCTTTCATGAAGAGTCATGACATCGATGTCATTTAAATTTTTCTCAGGAGTTGTATTAATAATTTTACTTTGAACCAGGTTCCTTTGGCGTTTCGTATTTGTATATGGCACCCTCTAGTGCCCAGAAGCTCTACTCTCTGGAGCTACTCAGCCCCTGAAGCAATGTCGGGGGTCGCAGGGGAGTGGTATTGGTGCCTGGGAGGAGGAAAGAGCTGTTTCCTGCTTCCCGGCTGCTATTCCTGACTCCACTACCTGAACCAGTGGGCCAAGCACACAGGTATAAGCCTCTATGCTTTGTGTTTGTAGTTGCTGTAGACAGATCTTTCCTCTGGCTGGCCTAATGCAAGGGTAGGGTTTTCCGGTTTGTGAGCCAGGTGAGGCTGGCTGGGAGAAAGGCGCAGTAGGCTGTGTATCACGGAGGGGGTCCTTGGAGCTGTGTAGCCAGCCAGGGAGCTGGAGCACCTGAAGATTGTGAAAGCTCCCAACCTTCTGGGCAGAGTGCACCCAGACAATTTTGTGTACCTCTCCTTTCTCCTGAGCAGTAAGCTCTGTGCAATCCTTGCCCCTTTAGCAGCCCTCTTCCTAAGGGCTTCCTTGTTAGGAAGTCTCTTAGACCGCCTGCCTCTCTTTTGTCCCAGAGCAGCTGGATATGGATCCCTGCTTTCCACAAGTGGCTGGAATCTCAGTCTCTCCAGGAATTCTGCCTGTCTTAGCTTTCCAACCCCCTACTCATGAGAGTATCCTGCAAGCACCATGAAATGTAGGTTTGTGCTCCCAGAGCAGATCTCCAGAGTTAGGTATTCAGCAGTCCCAGGCCTCCACTCCCTCCCCTCTCCGTTTCTCTTCCTCCCACCGGTGACCTTGGGTGGGGGAAGTGCTTGGGTCCTGCCGGGCCACAGCTTTGGTACGTTACCCTGTTCCATGATGTCTGCTCTCTTCTCTAGGTGTATGCAGTCTGGCACAGCCCTCTTTCCTGTTGCTCTTCCAGGAGTAGTTTTATTAATTATATTTTCGTATTATATGTGGTTTTAGGAGGAACCCTCTGTCTCACCTCTCACGCCGCCATCTTTAATCTGAACTTACTTCTTATAAGCAGGTGCAAGCAGAAATCTGCTTCATGGAATCTTCTAGTATGGGCCAGCCTGAGCATTTACATACTGAAATAAACATTATTGGGTTATAAATTACTTTCCTTCATTTCTCCTTTTAATGAAGGTAGAACATTATATTGATAGTGTTGAAGGTATGTGACTAGGTAGGTTATATTGGACTTAGAGTTTCCAGTCCTGAGTATGAGGAGCTCGGAAGTCAACACTCTGTCCTAACAAGTAAAAAGCTGAAGAACCTGAAAAAACAACATGTCTTCTTAGATCCATTAGAGAAGTGAGGTCATAGGGCAAACCACTGCTCCACAGTTGGCGAGACAGACAGGTGAATACAGAGAATCACAACTTAGAGCAGGAGCTCCCAAGGGGACTAACACTCGGGTAGGAAAACCTAAACTCTAACTGACCAAGTGCTGGAGTCTTGGTGCCGACAAGTCTGAGAGTCCAAAACTCTAGCGGGGCCCACAGTCCAAAGCTGGTCTGCTACTAGCATTTGTAAATATAGTTATCGGAACTCAGCCACACTTACCCATTGACATGTTGTCTAAGGCTGCTTCCCAGCTCCAACAGTGTAGTTGAAAAGCTATGACAGAGACCGTATGTCCTGCAGAGCCTAAAACAGTTACTCTGGCCCCGTGCAGAAAGGTTGCTGACACTGCTATAGAAAGAGAGTGGAGATAGCAGCACAATTAGCAGACAGAAAGGGTGAGTGTGGCTGGGGACAGCAAGCAAAAGAATGGTGGCAGGAAATGACCTGGGAGAGGTGGCCTCGCCGCTAATCCAGTAGGGCCTTGTAGTGAGTGCATGGTAAAGACTGGATTTTATTCTTAGGTATGAGGATTGAGAAAGAGAAAAGCAGCCTCTGGAATCTGGGAGCTGGCCTGGCACACACAGATAGGACTTACATTCTTTCGAACATGAATCATTTCACCAGACATCCACATCAGACCAGGCCACTCTATGACCATGATAAATGGAGAAAAAGCAAGACCACTCTGTAATTGTGTCTTAACACAGACAAGATGACCGTTGTCAAAGCCACACAAAACTAAGCACCCCCTCTCCTGGCCTCACTCTAGCGTGCCCTCCCTGTAAATAAGATTATTGTGATATCCAACCATAAAATTATCCTTGCTTCTGACTGCACCAATCCTAGGCAAAGTCCTGCTTCCTTGAGATCTCCCCACAATCCTTCCACCAAAGTACAAGTCCTCTAAGGAGCTCTAACACCCTCTTACTGAGACACTGCACAGTTCCCTGGCCTGCATTTTCCTTCCTTGCCATTTGCCATCACAGCTGTGCTCCTGGTGGTTTTCGGCTGAGGGCATCAACAAGGTTTGTCCTAATTTGCTGCAAATGAAAGAAAAACCAAAATAACAGTAGCTTAAACGAGACGCAGCTTCCCCTCCCTCTCCCGTACCCCCCTCTCATCAACTAAGGCCAGAAGTAAAGGACGGTTCCTCTGTCATCGGGGACCCAGGCTCCTTCCAGGTTGTGGCTCTGACTTCTACCTCAGAGGTAATGGAACATTTCAAATATGTACAAAAGTAGCGAGTAGAGTATGCTGACCTCCAGGCCTCAGTTCATGGCCCGTCTTACTTCCAGCCCCATCCACTTCCCACTTCCTCCATCTGGATCATTTGGATTGGATATTTTAAGGCAAATCCCAGATATCATATCATAAATATTTAGGATATATCTCTAAAATATAAGGACTATTAGAAAGAAATCCCCCAATACCACTAGCACCCCTAAAAAGTTAATGATTCCTTCCTGTCATGCAATACCAGTGTTCACATTTATCCATCAGACTTGCCCCTAACGTGGGGGGCCACAAGGGAGCCCACACACCTGATGTCCAGATATCTACAAGTTGGACTGTTGCTTCATTCTGGTGGTCCAGCCAGAGCTCCACAACCCACTCCCTGAGGACTGCCCTTGAGACACATGCCTAAGGATGCCATGCTCTGCCTAGCCCCCCCTGCCCAGCCTGAGCAGGGCACAGATCCGCCGGGGCAGCACAGAACCCCATCCGGGGTTCCAGAAAGGCCAGAGAGCAATTATCAGGGACACTGTCTGTCTAGCCGCCCATTTCAAGTATATGGAGTGGCCAGCTCAAAACCAAGTAGCCCCTTCTCTCTGGTTCCCCAGGGCAGGGGTGGGGTTTCCTACACACACAACACCCAGTGTGTACGTGCTCTTTCTGCCTGTCTCTGTCCATCTCTGGCTCTCAGCCCCACATCTTCGGGTCATGGAGGTCAGGCGGGTTCTTTCCCCTCCTGGAACTCTGCTTGCTCAATCAGTTACCAAACATTCAACACCTTCCTAAGAGATTGAAGAGTAAGCCCCTGTGTGTGTTTCTGCTGAGTATGTTGCATCTGGTTGATATGTGTGCCTCCTTTGTCTCAAAACCTTTTATTTTGAAGAAGTCAGACATACAATAAAGGTGGAAGAATTTTATGTTGGCTATACATATGCCCACCACCCAGACTCACTGCTAGTTAACATTTCGCTGGATTTGTTAACGTCCCTCTTCCCTGCTCTGTCCTTGTATATAAATGTCTTCTTTGCTGAGTCTTTTGAAAGCAAAGTTGCAGACATCCTGACCCTTTGCCCCTGGGACCTCCCACATGTGCCTCCTAAGAATGCCACCCCCCTATGTAACCACCCCATATTATCACACCAAAGAAATGGGCCACTGCTTCAGTCTTGTCATCTGATACACAGGCCCTGTTCCAGTTTGTCCAGTTGACCCACAGGTATCTTTTGTGAACTTTTGCTGCTCTTGTCATCACCAATTCAGAAGCCAATGAAGGATCACACATTGCATTATTGTGTCTCTTTAGCCTCCTTTCATCTAGAACAGTCCCCCTGACCCCCAAACACTCACTTCTTTTTTAGGGCTATGTTCTGACCCCCTTGGAGGAGAGAGGGAAGGAAGATTGGAAGGCAAAGTCTCAGACTGCAGAGCATTTCTCAGAAAGTTCCAGCAAAGCCAGTAGGTGAGAGCGCACTGTCCTTGAGAGCTCCGTGTCCCCCTGCCTCACTGCCCTGCAGGCCCTGGCTGGAGCAGCCTGTGGAAGTTCGGTCTTTGCTAACAACAAGATGGATCTCCCAGCACAGCTGTCCCCTCAGTCAGGCTCCTGGCAGTCAGAGAAATGCATTCCCATGGCCTCCACAAGGGCACTGCCTTTTTTGGGGGGTGGGAGAGAGGTTTAAACCTTAGCAGTTTAAGAATCAAATTAATTGAAATATATAATTCAATATATTGAAATATAATCAAACATTAAAGTGTACTATTCACTGGTTTTTGTAGCTTCACACTGTGCAATCATCTCCGCAATCTAATTTGTGAGGAAAACATTTTCACCAAGCCAAAAAGATAGCCCAAAGGCATTAGCATCATGCCCCGTTCCCACCCGGCCCCCCTGCCAACCCCAGGCGATCGCTGATCTACTCTGTCTCTGTGGATTTGCCTATGTCATACAAACTGAATCCAATAATTTGTGGTCTTCCATGACTGGCTTCTTTTACTTAGCACGATGTTTGCAAGGTTCATCCATGTTGTAGCATGCCAGGACTTCATTCCCTTTTACTGCTGAATGATTTTCCCTCATATGGATTCACCACATTTTGTTTATCAACTGATGCTCATCAATTGATGGACATTCAGGTGGTTTCCACTTTTTGGCTATTAGGAGTAATGCTGCTATAAACACTATGTACAAGTTACCATGTGGACATGTTTTAATTTCTCCTGGGTATATACCTAGGAGCAGAATTACCGGGTCATATGACAACTCTGCGTTTAACATTTTGAGGAACTTCTCTAATTGTGTTCCACAGCAGCTGCACCATATTACATTCCCAGAAGCAATATACAGGGTTCCAATTTCTCAACATCCTCAAAACACTTGTAATTACCTATCTTCCTTGTTTTGCTTTTGTTTCCGGGTACCCAGAATTATTGGATGTTGAATGTACCCTCTAGTAGTTGGGCCAAAGCAAGAAAACAGCATTTTTCTGTTTTTGGTTTTTTGTTTTGTTTTTATGCAGTGCAATTTAGTTTTGCATTTTGATCTTAAATCTAGTAATCTTGCTAAGCTTTTAGTTAATTTGTATATTTGTTTTAAATTATTTTGTGTAGTCAACCGTATCCCTTGGAAATAGTAATGGTATTATTTCTTTTGGGTCTTATACATGTGGTTTCTTTTTCTTGACACTCTGGCTAGGACTTTCAATACAGTGTTGAAAGAAAGTGGTGATAGGAAACTTCTTTGAGCTTTGTTCCTTAAAGGGTATTCATTTTGCCATTTAATTAAGTTTCTAGTTGCTAAACTTCATATGTCCTTGAAACACTTGTAACTTTCTTATTTGTTACAGCCATCCTGGTGGGTGTGAAGCAGTATCTTAATGTGGCATTTCTCTAATGACTAATGATGTTAAGCACCTTTTCATGAGCTTATTGGCCATTTATGTTTTCTTTGGAGAAATTCAGTTATGATTTGCAGGTATTTTCTCCTATACTATGGCTTGTCTTTCACTTTCTTATGGTATCCTTTGAAGCACAAAAACTGAATTTGATGACGTCCAGCTTATCTATTTTTTTCTTTTGTTGGCTTATGTTTTTGGTGTTTTATCTAAGAAACCGTATTCTAACTCAAGACCACAGTTTTACTCCTTTTTTCTTCTAGGAGTTTTATAGTTTTAGCTCTTATATTTAGATTTATAATCTACTTTGAGTTAATTTTTATGTGTGGTGTGAGGTAGGGGTCCAAATTCTTTTTTTTTTTTTTTGTATATGGAAATTGAATTGTCCCTGCACCATTTGTTGAAAAAACTGTTCTTTCCTCTTGACACCTTTGTCAGGTAGCAATTGACCATTAAAGTGAGAGTTTATTTTTGGACTCTCAGTTCTATTCCATTGATTTATGTCTCTCCTTATGTCAGTACTACACTTTCTTGTTTCCTATAGCTTTTTAGGGCCTTGGACATTTTTCCCCCTTGTACTTTTTTTGTTGAAGAAACAGCGTCATTTGTTCCATCAGTCTGAATTTGTTGATTGCATCTCTGTGGTGTCATTTAACATATTCTTCTGTCCCTTGTATTTCAGTAACCCAGAGGCATGATCTGATTTAGATTTGGTTTTAGCAGAATAATAACTTGCAGGCAGTGTGTGCATTTCCAGAGTCAGAGCATGATGTAGGGTTGACTCTTCTGGTGATGCTAGGGGCCGTCCATGATCTTCACCTGGATCATTTTTTTTTCATTAGGGGGTGGGGAGGGGGTCACAGGGTGGTTTGGAGGATTGAGGGATAATCGTGCAACGAAGTATTTGTTGCCGTGCCAGGCACATAGTGACCTCTCAATAAATATTAGCCCTTGTTGTTGTTGTTATTACTAGAGCTGTGTGTGTGGGACCCAAATCCTGGGCTTGGAGCCATTCTCTGGCCAGGGCGTTCTCTTCCCTTCTTCTCTGCCCCTGGAGGAGAAATCTTCAGTGCACCAAGGCTCTGGGGAGGCATGTTCAGGAATGCAGCAGCCATCTATTTGCACATGGTGGGGCCCCTCCTGGGAAAGAAGGCTGAAGCTTCACTCATCCGGTCCTTGCACCAGACTGTAAGTGCTCTAACCCATTAGCACTGCTTCCTGCATGACCCAGGGTGCCTAGGATCTGCATCCTGGCATCAAAGCTATGCATGAGCCTCCTCTTTTAGGAAGCCTTCCCTGACTGCAGCCTGGAAGTGGACCCCTCCCTTGCCCTCGCCTCTTACCCAGAACTTGTAGCTCTGCATCTGAATGGTCTGCTTGGTGCTGCTGCCTGCCTGTCATCCTTTGTGCCCAGCCCAGTGTTAGGTACACAGTAGGTGTTCAATAAATGTTGGCTGGGTGAATACATTTTGCATAAGCCCAAGAATAGTCACTGTTTCCTCACTTATCCAAGTACTATGTGACTTACTTGAAGGTGATTCCTTTGAGCACCCCAAGTTTCTGGGTTCCCCCATTATTTTTATCTCTTTCCTAAACTCATTCAACTCCTTTGTTCTCTCTCTGTGCCCCTGTACCCCTCTGCTCAGTCCCTCTCCACACTTCCCTCCAACTTTTACCCTCCTCCTCCTCCCAACCCCAACTCATTTTTACTTTATTTTTTTTAATATGGTGCATCCCCACTTCAAAAATAATTCCTTGTATCATCAAATCCATGGTGCCATCAATTTTAAGATGCATTTATCTTTCATGGACAATAAAAGTAAGGGGGGAAATGCCAATTAAACTCATGCTATAGATTGTAAGACACGTCCAAATTCAGGGTAAGTACAATGCAAAAAAAGGCACATGTCCAGATCAATCAAATGTGGTATAATCTCCATACACAAAACTTGAAAATAGAGAAGCACGTACGTGAATTAAATTACCTGTAATTCCACCACTCAGAGAGAACCTTTGTTAACATTTTGATATATTTCCTTCCAAACTTTTTTAAAATTTATATATGGCTACAGGAAAAAATACATGTATATACAAATGTGTGTTAGGGTGTATTTTTTACAAACACAATCATACTATACATACTGTATTGTAGAATAAATATTCTTCTAAAATGTGATTTTCTCATCAGTCAAATGGGCCCAGCCACATTGTTCTGAGAAGTAAACGGAAGAGCTTAGCACGACCTCTGTAAATGGAAGCTGCTGCTGTGCCTTTTGCTCTGATCTTCCCCTGCCCTTTCTCCTGCTCCTCTTCCTCAGCCCCCAGCCCCTCCAGGGTCACACTAACCTGGCTGAAGCTGGTCTGTATCTCAGGACTTGTGGTGCCTGGGCTGGCCAGTGGGAAGGGAGGCTGGTGGGATGGGGAGGAGCCAGGTGCAGAACAGGTGGGGGAGGAAGGCTGGGACTCACCCTGCTATCTGGGGGCGCGGATCTCCACCTCCTCCCGGGAGTGGATGGCGCGGGGCTGTGGTGAGAAAATAGCTGCCTCCCAAGCCAGGTGCAGACTGCTGCACCTCCAAAACGCTGACTGTTCCACCTGCTCTCTCTCCAGCTCACCATGGCCAAACAGCTGCAGGCTCGAAGGCTGGACAGAATCGAGTACAACCCTTGGTGAGCCAGGGACTGAGACACATGTGGGTGTCCCCTGGGCATGGGGTCAGGGCAGGGCTGGTGGTCGCTGGGTTTGGAGTAACTCAGTGGCACCCAGAACGGCTGCAAGATTCAGACTGTGAAGACTTGTAGCCACAGCCCCAGAGGTAAGAATCGAAGGAGCAGGTTTGAGTTTGAATCTCAGCTTCATCCTGCTTGGCTGTGGCACTGGGGCTGGGGACATACCTGGTGGGAGCCTTGGCTCCCCAGCTGCAAAATGCAGATAATCAAATCTCCCTTGCAGGGCTTTGGGAAGACAAGGTGAAATACTGTATGACAACAATGGCCAACTTAGGCTCCAGGCCCATGGCTTTCCAGGGATTATTTTATTTCACACTTTGTATAGATAAAAATAAGCTGGTAAGATATAGGCGGCTCCTCACCAGACATTTGCTGAGGTTAATGTTGTTTCTTTATTGATTTGTTCTAAATATGAAAGTAGTATGTGCCCATTGTCGCTCACACTGCCTCATAAGATGTGTGAGAGGGATTTAAGGATCTTGCTGTTCTTCCCGCACCTTTGGCCAAAGGCATACAGACACCCCTGTACTTAAAAAAAAAAATTGTTAGCTGTTGTTTGTACAAAACAAGGGGCTGTTTTTCCCTCTCAGACTCTCCTTATGTACAGCACTTTGTGTCTTGCGAAGATTGTCCACCTCCATCTTCCTCAGTGCTCCACGGTGTTTAACAGGGAAGCCAGGCCCACAAGCCCCCTAGAGTCTGGCTGCTCTCTGGGCCGGGCCTCCAGGTCCTGACCCGAGTCTGGCTGCTACCCTCTGTCCTCTAGGGAAGGGAGGCTAGGTAGCCTTGTGGCCTGTTTTGCAGAGAAGGTAAAGTCCAACTCAGCGGGGGGAGATGACAAAGAGGCAGGTTAGATGATGCAAAAGACTCTTTCCTGACTCACAGGAAACCCAACATTCCCGTTGTACCAACACGAAGACTGAGGCTAGGGGAGGCTAAATCTCATGCAAGGGCAGGGCAGGGCAGGAGCGGGCCTGGAAGGGTGCACAGGACAGGAGGGGAGTGCCAGGAGGAACATCAGGGCCAAAGAAGGCCCCAGGTTCCTGTTGACCCAGGGTGGTGGCCTAAGGAGCGGGATCCTGTAGGTCCAACCCAGGGGCCAGCGAGGCTCTCTAGGGCGTCTGAGCCCGGCTCCCTTGTTCCAGTTACCATGGAACATCCACCGCCTGATTGGGCACCTCAGCTCTGCCATTAGCTGCTTTGTGACTCTGGGCAGGTTACTGGTCTCTCTGAGCCTCAGGAATTGTGTGTCTTCAGAGGCACTATGGAGCTTTGAGGAGAAAACCACAGATTTTTAAACATAATGATAATTATTGTGATGCAAATTCAACTCAGCCAGACCTAACTTCTCTGCTCCACTCCCCCCCACCCCCAGCCTGGAACCATGTATCCCTCTCATGCAGCCTCTCAGCCTCTCTCCCAGTTGCTCTGAAGAGATGGCCACTAGTCAGGGCCAGAGGAAAGGTTGTTGAGGGCCGGGGATGGCAGGTGGCAGAGCTGATGGGACCCTCTTCTGTCCAGGGTGATGGGCAAGAGCATAAGCTTTCTCCAGACAGATGCGGAGCCCAAGGCCGGGGCTGTGTTCTAACTGGGAGCCCCAGCGTCTCCATCCCTATGTGACTCAGGAATAGGACCTGCCTCACACACATGGGGAAGGTTATGTGGGCAAGCACTGCAAAGGGTGGTGTTGACAAATGCACTAGTGAGTCATGAAACCCACTTTAGGGGGGTCTCAGCAAGCATTTCTGAAAAATAGAGTGGCCTGGGCTAGGAAATAGTACAGCAGGTCCCACCAGAAAGAAAATGTTGATTCCATGTTTGTGCTCTACAGGCTTTGTAATGGAAAGATGATTTCTTATTATGAGTCATGGTCGAAAAGTTTGTAAGTTTGAAAGCCTCTAGCTGAGACATGCAGTTGGCACAGGGTCTGGCCCATTCAATCTCAAAGCATGACACCAGTCAAGACGCTCACCCAACTCTTCAAGCCAGGGCTCAGCTCGTTGTCCAGTTTTTCTCGAATGAGCCCAGTGCACCCTGCCTTGGATGCAGGTGGGTGTCCAGGTCAGGGTGGAGGGGTGGGTTCGTGCCAACATGCCATTTGTTGCCCAGGGTGAAGTTTATCGAACTGTCCAGTGAGTATGATGTCGTGAACTTGGGCCAAGGCTTCCCCGACTTCCCACCCCCAGACTTCGCTGTGGAAGCCTTTCAGCATGCTGTCAGCAGGGATTTCATGCTCCACCAGTATACCAAGGCATTTGTGAGTCTCCCAGCCCCTTGTGGGACCCTGAGACACAGGCCTCTAAGGAAGCCCTAGGGGAAGAAGGAGCAGGCCCACATGGGGCAGGGTTCCTGGAGCAAAGCCCAGAGGATTCAGTCTGGCCCTAGTTCAGTGTTCACCAGGTTTTCCTCTGTTCCAGGCCCTGCGACAGCTCATGGCCGGGGAAGGGCAGACAAAAACCTAAAACAAAGGCATGATGATATGCTGTGATGGAGGAGGTTGGGGTATTTTGGGAGCAGGAAGAAGGAAATAAAATCTGGGAAGATCCAGGAAGGCTTCCTGGAGGTTATGACACTCACTAACTGAGCCCTGAAACAGAAGCTAGTGGTGATTGACTCTAAATCCAAATTCTTTCTATAAAAGGTCACATAGTAAATATTTGCCAGCTCTTAAGAGTAGAACAGTGGTTCTTAAACTTTGATATGCATCAGAATTCCCTGGAGGGAAGTTCCCTCCAAGTCTACCACCCAAAGAGAACCACTGCCAACGATTTGCTACTTTGCTGAGAGTGTTTAGACTTTTAAACTTCCACCTTTTTAAAATGTTTATACATACACATACAACATACACCTACATGTGAGATTTATGGGTTTTTTTTTAAGACAAATGGACTCAGACTACAAATAATGTTCTGTGACTTGCTTATTTCACTAAACAGCATGTCATAGACATCTTTCCATGTCAGAATAGCCTTGGGTTTTTTTTTTAATGGCTGCATAGTATTCTGTTACCTAGATTTGCCACAATTTATTTAACCAGCTCTGATGCACTGTTTGGATATCTCACTATTATAAGCAATGAATAAGCCATAGTGACTATGTCTTTGTGTACATCTTTGTACACATATGTGAGTTGTTTCAGATAAAACCCTACAAGTAAAACTAGAGAACCAAAGGGTACAAACATTTAAACATATGATGGATGTTGTCAAATTGCTCTCCAGTAAGAAAGGTCTACTCACATTCCCACCAACAGACTGGTCTCAGAGCTGGCAGGAGAGTTCATTGAGATAAAGAAAGGACCCATTTGTCTCACACTCTTACAAACTGAGCACTATCAATTTTTTTAAATACTGGTTAATACTGATATTTTATTCTTATATAGCAGTATTACAATGTTGCTTTTATTTGCTTTTCTTCAATTATTATTATTTTCATATATGCATCGACATTGGCACTTTTTTGTTCATGACCCACCTCATTTTTTTAGTTGGGTCCATATCTTTGTCTTGTTGCTTTATAAGAGCTCTTTATATATTAAATAGCTTAACCTCTTTTTCATTTTTTTATTAAATCATCATTCAAACTTTTTTTTTATGTTGGAATGTTTTTCTCTTTGGCTTTTAAGTTTGCTTATGGTATATTTTGCTGTACAGAAATTTTTAATTTTTATGTGGTCAAATCTGGTTTAGTGAATTATTTAAGTTCCAGACCTTAGGTTTCAGTGACTTGGCTTAGCCTTGAGTGTTTTTTAAATGTCCTCAGCAAATAAGCATACAGATCCAACCTTCCTCCCACAGTGGGGTGCTTCCAAAGCTGGAACATAAGTCCTATTCTTGTACCTCAACTGTGCATGACCTTGGGCAAGTCATTTCCTTTCTGCTGAGTCTCTACTTTTCTACCTGTCAAATGGTGGGGATCAAATAATACCTCTCTTGCAAGCTGCTGGGAGGATCAGATGGCATGAATGTGCTGCTTAAACGCAAGGGGAGGTGTTTAAAGTGTGGAGTTGCTGTTACTTGCGGCACTGCATTGGACCGTGGTCCGTGAAGACACGCATTCTTGTCTGGTTCTCCACCAAATCCCAGCCCGGGGTGCTGGGTCTGGCACAAAATAGCCTTGATGGCGAGTGCTGGCAGAGGAAATGAAAGAACTTATCCTACAGGAGCTGACTTTTGCCCTAGACATGCTGCTGGAAGGTACTAGAGTTGCCTGGATGCACCTGTGTAGGAGGGTGGGCCCAGGCTAAGCCAGGCACCTGACCCTTGCTGTCTTGGCAGGGTTACCCACCTCTGACGAAGATCCTGGCAAATTTCTTTGGAAAGCTGCTGGGACAAGAGATAGACCCGCTTAAGAATGTGCTGGTGACTGTGGGTGCCTACGGGGCACTGTTCACAGCCTTCCAGGCCCTAGTGGATGAAGAGGATGAGGTGAGTGGGTAAGGCTCGGGCTGGGTCGGGGTGAGGGGGCCGAGCAGTACTGACCCCAGCTAATCTGACCCCTGTACCAGGTCATCATCATCGAGCCCTTTTTTGACTGTTATGAGCCCATGACCTTGATGGCAGGGGGTCGCCCTGTGTTTGTGTCCCTGAAGCCGGTAAGGATGCTGGGTGGGGCATGGGTGGGCAGAGGGGTCCAAGGACTGTGTTGTGTTGGACCCTGGGGGGTGGGAAAGAAGGAAAGCAGTAAAGGAGGCCAATTTCTCCAGGATGGGGGAGGGTTGTCCCAAGCCCCAGAGGTCTTAGGGTGCAGACATGAGATGGCCGCGAGAAGCCAAATCCCTAGAGCTGACTGTTGAGTGAGTACAGCCACATCCTCCCACCAACTCTTGCAGAGCCCCACCCAGGACGGGGAACTGGATTCCAGCAGCAACTGGCAACTGGACCCCACGGAGCTGGCCAGCAAGTTCACGTCTCGCACCAAAGCCTTTATCCTCAACACACCCAACAACCCCCTCGGAAAGGTACCTGCGACCTCCCTCCAGGAGCCCTCCAGACTGGGTTCACCTCCACACTTTGTCACCGACTTACTGTCTTGGGCCTCAGTTTCTTTATCTGTGAGGGGGAGGGCTACCTGTGCTGAGCTCTGAGGACCAAGGTGCAGAGGTCCTAAGAGTCAGGCCCAGGAACCCCAGTCTGGGCTGGGGTGGTAAAGTGGGCCAGGTGTCTCCTTCGCTCCCCCATGACCCTGGGACTGTGACTTCACCACTTGGAGTGCTTGCTTATCTGTAAAATAGGAGCATGACAGAACCGATGTAAAGGAAAACCCAGTCTTCCTCCTGTGTTCTTTACTCACACTGTCACCACATTCAAAGCACTTCTAACACCAGGTATGTGTTGGGGTGGGGGGTTCCCCACACAAAGCAATTGTGCAACACCAGTTACGTGTCCTATAATTTAAGTCAGTTGAAGTAGATTCTGACCCTGCTTACCCGGAAATAGCATCAGACCCCACAAGTTAAGGGCACAGTCTCACAGGCTGTCTGCCACTTCAGGTGCCAGTTCCAAGTCCAGATTGTCACTTGTGCCTCTGACTAGTCAGCTATCAATCTGAGGTTCTGGTGACCCTCTCCAGTTCTATTAATTTTTTAGAGCATCTTACAGAATTGGGTTGAACTGACAGTTTTACCAGTTTATTAAAGAATTTTTGATAAAGGATACAGATGAACACCAAGATAAAGAGATACATAGGGCAAGGCCCCAAGCTCAAGAACCTGTGTCCTTGTGGAGTTGGGTGTATCACCCTCCTGGCATTGCATAAGTCCACCAACCTGGGAGCTTTCCTGTAGGACTAATGGGAGGGCAGGGCTGCAGATCCTAAGCTGCTGCTAATCGTGGCTTGGTCTCTCTGGTGAGCAGCTCCCTTCCTGGAGCCTTCCAGGAGCCCACCCAGAGGAGTCTCATTAGAATGAAAGATGCTTCTAGCTCACTATCACTTAGAAATTTACCAGGGTTTGGGGAGTTCTATGCCAGGACCCAGGGACAGGGACCAATATATGTATATTTTCTACCATCTCACCACTGACCTCAGAGGGTCAGTGTGGCAGGGATTTGATAGAATGGGGCAGAAAAGCCCTTGGCACCTGGCTGGGCGGCATCCTCTCATCTCTCTGAGCGGGCCTTTCTGTTTGGGATGGTCCCCACAGGTGTTCTCCAGGGCAGAGCTGGAGCTGGTGGCTAGCCTGTGCCAGCAGCATGATGTGGTGTGCATCTCCGATGAGGTCTACCAGTGGCTGGTCTACGATGGGGACCAGCACATCAGTATAGGTGAGCCGAGCCAGCCGGGGGCCCCATCCCCCAGAATGTTGGTGATGGGGCCTTGAGCCCAATCCAGGAGTCAGCACAGCCCTGGTGATTAGGGCCAGAGGTCTGAAGTCACACAGGTTGTATGACCTGAGTCAGTGACTTGGCCTCCGTGAGAACAGGGCACGCTGGCCCTGCCTCCCAGGGTTGATCTGTAGATAGCTTAACACATAGCAGAATCCACAGTGTTGAGCGCCTACGTGCCCGCTGGGAACAGCTACCACCCTCCCCTGCCCACTCACCCCCATCTCAGCAGCTGCTCTCTTTGACCTTGGGCAGCCAGCCTCCCGGGCATGTGGGAACGCACCCTGACCATTGGCAGCGCTGGCAAGACCTTTAGCGCCACCGGCTGGAAGGTGAGTTGAGAGGTAAGGTAGGTGAGAGTAACCCCTCCACACACACACAACATGAACTTTGGCAGGCCAGGCTGGCCTTGAAATTAAGAAAGAGTTTGGCCAGCCCTCACCCCCTACCTGTGTTCCTGGTCCAGGTGGGCTGGGTCCTGGGTCCAGACAGTATCATGAAGCACCTGCACACCGTGCACCAGAACTCGGTCTTTCACTGTCCCACGCAAGGCCAGGTGAGGATCTGCAGGGGAACCTACCTTGGGGGGCGAGGGGAGGGTCAACAAACAAGTGCAGGCAACCCCTGACCCCTTCGTCCATCACCCTCCCCAGGCCGCAGCAGCCGAGAGCTTTGAGCGGGAGCAGCTGCACTTCGGCCAGCCCAGCAGCTACTTCGTGCAGCTCCCGCAGGCCATGCAGCGTAACCGTGACCGCATGATCCGCAGCCTGCAGTCTGTGGGCCTGAGGCCCGTGATCCCCCAGGGCAGCTACTTCCTCATCACAGACATCTCGGACTTTAGTGAGTGGGAATGGCCAGGCTGGGCAGGGCGAAGGGGGCTGGAGGCCCCCCAGGGCTCAGCACGGTCTCTGTCCCCAGAGAGCAAGATGCCTGACTTGCCCGGTGCCGTGGACGAGCCCTATGACAGCCGCTTCGTCATGTGGATGATCAAGAACAAGGTGGGCTGAGGCTCTGCCAGGACTCCGGGGAAGGTTTTGCGCTGCTCAGGTTGTGCACTGCTCAAGGGTGCCTGGCCGAGGGACTGATGGGTCAGAATCCAGATCGGCCTCTACTGTGACCCCTGGCACAAGGTTGTATTATCCACTTCAAGACATGGGGAGCCTTTTGTAGATTTGCACAAAGATGCCATGTGGGCTGGCAGGAATTCCTGTCCTCTCAGGGCCTCAGTCTCCCCATCTGTACAGTGAAGAACTGGCTCATTAACTCGGGTTCACCTAGCTCAGAGCTATGATTCTGTTTACTGCTTCTTTGGCGGTGCCCTGTCTGCCACACGACTGGCCCCTCTCTCGGCCTGCATCTCCCCTCCTACACAAGGAGGGGCGTGGAATGATGCTCTGGGATTCTTTTCCTCTGACCTTGGCACAGCACTGGGAGGTACTGCCTGAAGCCAGTTTTCCTTTCCCCACCGAGTCATGGGAACCTCTCTGCCCCGCCCCCCGCCCCCCCACTCCACCAAGAGTCAGTACCTGTCAGGCATTGGGGCTGTGTTGAAGTGTGGGCTCCCTCCTCCCCAGGGCTTGGCCGCCATCCCGGTCTCCATCTTCTACAGTGTGCCTCATCAGAAGCACTTTGACCACTATATCCGCTTCTGTTTTGTGAAGGTAAAGGGCAGGGTGGTGGCAGGGAAGGCCTCCCTGAGCTGGGGGGTGGGGAGAGAGGATAGGACCAATCTGTGTTGGTGCAGGACGAATCCACACTCCAGGCCATGGATGAGAACCTGCAGAAATGGAAGGATGAACTCAGGCCCTGACGTCGTCCTCTCAGCCGTGCCCTGCTGGGTCCCTTTGCACTCTGCAGGGCTGTCTTTGTCCTGGTTTCAGCCATTCCCATGATGGAGGTAGATGGTACTGGACCCCCTCCTCTCTGATGCAAGGTCTCCAGGGAAGAGCCCTCCTTCTCGGTCTTGGGGGATTCCGGGGCATCTCCCCGTGGCACCTGTGTTCCTGTTATGAAGGCGAGGGAGGCCTGACCTAGGCTCCTTGCCCCTCCCTAGGTGGGGTCTTAGGGTCCTGAGTTCCCTCAGGCCTCCCCAGACTCAGCTGGGACCCAACGGGCACAGCTGGACAGCGTGCTGGCCTGGAGTCCTAGCCCCGGCCCCAGCCATGGTTCAGGTATCCTCTTTCCCTGTCTAACTTTGACCTTGGGAAGTTGCTATAGGCTTGAGCCATCAAGCCAGTCCTTTCTGCCCTAATAAAGTTTTAAGTTTTTAAGTGTAAGTTACTCAAGCCCTTATTGGCTCTTCCGCTGCCTCACATGCTGCTGCTCATCGCTGAGGGGACCTAGTCAGAATGGAAGGCACCTCAGTGGACCTCAGATCCCAGCCACTGGGTACAGATGTGTTCTGTGAAATAAAACTGAGGCCCAGAGAAGGGAGGGAACTTGGGACTTGTCTGAAGTCACACAGTTAGTTAATGGTCAAACCAGGCCTAGAACCCAGGGCTCTGATGGTATGTTACTGGTGCAGGGTAGGGTGTGGGGTGTGTGTGTGTAGGTGTATAGGAGGTGGGGGCCTCTGTTGAGTGTCTGACAGGGAAGACATGGACAGTTTCATCCTGCAAGGGTCAGAGGGCGGGCCAGGAGGGCCAGAGATTATAAAGCTAGCCAAGGGAAGGAAATAGCTAATGTTTCCTGTGCACCCCTGTGTGCCAGGGACTTGGATGCCCATCATCTCATTAAATAACCCTCAAGGCAGGAGTTACCATCTCCATATTACAAGTGAGGAACCACTTTGGAGGTGAGGTAACTTGTCCAAGGCCACCCAGCTAGCAAAGGCAGAAGTGGGGATTTGATCCTGGGGTGAGTGTCCCACTGGAAAGCCATGGCAGCTCTTAAATTCATTTGGAAAGTGGTGTTAGGGACTTGTCTTCAAGTTGCATTTGCATAACAAACTGGGTTTTTGCTCATATCGTATTGGGGAAGCTGATAGAAACGTGTAATAAAATATATTTGATCTTTGTCTCTGATTCTTGGCAGGGACCTCCTAAAACCCTTGCAGTTAAGGTCTTTTGTTATTTATAACGAGCCCCTTTGACCACATGATTAAAGGGTCAGGACTTTCATCCCCTACCCTAGGGCCCCAAGGAGGGGAAAGGGACAAGACATTGAGTTCAGCCACATGGCCAAAGATTTCATGAATCGTGCATAGGTAATAAAATCCCACATAACCCTGAATCAGTGAGGCTTAAGGAGCTTCTGGGTTGGTGAACAGATAGGCTGGGAGGCGGGGTGCAGCCAGAGAGGGCATGGAAGCTCTGCACCCCCTCCCACAGGACCTTCCTCTACGTACCTCTTCCACTTCACTGTTCCTGAGTTGTATCCTTTATAATAAAGCTGCAGTTGTAAGGATAGCACTTTCCTGAGTGTTACGAATTGTTTCATTGAATTATTGAACCTGAGGGGGATTGCAGAAATGCTCGAATTTGTAGTCAGCCCACAGAAGTATGGGTAACCTGGGGCTCCACTAGCTGCTGACATCTGAAGTGGGGGAGTTTTACGAGACCAAAACTTTAACCTATGAGTCTGCACCAACTCCAGGTAGTTATTGTCAGGACTGAAGTGTAGGAAACCCACTTGGTATCAGAGAAGTGCTGTCGGAATGTATTTTGTGCTATGACATAGGGACACTTCCTCCCCTTCCAAACCATGAATTGGTACTGCTACCAATGCTCCAAAGTCAAGATCATGAAACAAAATACCAGCTCAGAGGCTCAGTCTTGGAGCCCCTTTCATACTACACCTATCCCCGTGGTAAGAAAGTCCTCCATGGGGTAAACCCAGAGATTTCTTTGGTTAGAACCACCCTGATCAAAGGTTACATGTCTCAAGCTAATCCAGAATCTGCCCGTAATTCAAATCTGTGATTCTACAGATGTTCCAGATCTTGGACTGCGTATCTTCAGCCAGCCTGAGGTGGCAGATCTTCCCTTAAATGCTTTATGACTTTGCTTTCTCATTCAGATTGGAGAGGGAGTGATGGTGAAATAAACACAACCCCTGTAATGTTAACACATATCTTGAATTTAGAAAATAATTTCTCCTCTACTAGGTTGTGAGCTCCAGATCGGTGTCTGCCTTTGCTTACCATTGTGTCCCTAGTTCTGGTAGCAGAGAGTTCCTGGCTCAGAATAGGCCCAAAATAAATATTTGTTTATTGAATGAATTTTGACTCAAGCTTATTAACTGAAAAAAGAATTCATTCATTGCTGGCAGGAATGCAAAATAGCCTAGCCACTTTGGAAGAAAATTTGGCAGCTTCTTACAAAGCTGAACAGTCTTACTATAGAATCTGACAATCAAGCTCCTAGCTATGTACCCAAATGAGTTGAAAATTCCTGTCCACACAAAAATCTGCATGTGAATGTTTTAGCAGCTTTATTCATAGTTGTCAAAAAACTGGAATCAACCAAATGGTTCCTTCAGAAGGTGAATGGATAAATAAATGGTGGCATATCCATGCAACAGAAGTATACAGCAATAAAAAGAAATTAGCTATCAAGCCAGGAGAAGACATGAAGGAAACAAAATGGATATTGCTTAATGAAAGGAGAGTGTGAAAAGGCTACATAACTGAGGCCAACTATATGACATTCCAGAAAAGGCAAAACTACAGAGACAGGAAAAAAGATCAGTGGTTGTCGGGCTGGGAGAGGGTAGGCAGACCAGAGAGGATTTTTAGGGCAGTGCAACTATTCTGTATGATACCACAGTGGTGGATACATGTCATTGTCATTTGTCAAAATCTGTAGCATGTACAAAAAGAGTGAGCCTAATGTAAGCTATGGACTTTAGTTAATAATAATGCACCAATATTGGTTCAATAAGTACAACGAATGTACATGCCAGACTGTTGCCAGTTGTACATGCCAAGGCAAAACGTTAACGATAGGGGATCCTGAGTCCAGGTAAAAGGGATTATATGAGAACTCTCTGCGCTGTCTCCTCAAATTTTGGTAAACCTAAATCTGCTCTAAGAAATTGTTCATTGAAAGAGAGTAAACGAACAAACCTATAAAAAGTGAATTAAATTACCTCCAAGTCATTTCCAGCTCTGGGCCTCAGGGTCCCCATATGTAAAACCAACCTGAGGTTTGACGCGCTCGTCCGGAGCTGGAGGGCGTCTCTTAAGTTGTATAAGGGTCCAGGAAAGCACCCAACAAGCTGCCCTTGGCACACCGGGGGGGCGACTAGCGGGTCCACCCACCCGGCCCTTCCCAGCCGAGGAGCTCTCGCCGCCGCCCTTCGCCTAGGCCACGCCCCCGAGCTCCCCTGGCCACCCGGTTGGGTGGCCCGCGGGAGGTGTGGCCGGAAGGGGTGAGTCTGATTGGCAGGGCCGAACCGACGGCGTGCGGCGAACATGGCGGAACGTGTGAGGAAGCGGCCCTGCGGTCCGGTACGTGGCCGGTGGTGGGACCGTGGGGCAAGACGGGGAGCTGGGGGCGTGTGAACGCGCCGCGTGCGGGCCCATGGTGGGGCCGTTCTGCGCCTCCCGCTTGCAGCTTCTCGCTGATCCGAGGCTAGCAGCCCCAAGGTGCCTCATGCTCGTGGCTGCGTGCACCCCTGCCAGGCTGAGGACCGGAAGTGGGAGCCGGGGTACGAGCCAGGGCCCCGTTAGCGTCAGGTAACCCATTGCCGGAGCCCCTTGTGGCTGCACTGGCCGGGCCCGGACTCGGAGGAGGTGGAACCGTGCTCCCAGTGCCGAGCCCTTTCGTGGCGAATCTCCCGCTCCCCAGGGCGAGTGGGCAGGTCCGGTCCCAGTAAGTCTGTTTCATTTTTCTCTCCAGTGGGACCTCATTCAACAATTTATTGAGGGCTTACTGGGTGACAGGCCTAGACACTGGCACCGGATTTCAGTAGGTCCCTGCCCTGACGCTCTCTCTGGGGCGGCACACTGCTGTGTTGGGAGGGGTTCCCTCGTTTCCTCACCGCCCCCATTTAGGAGGAGTGGATAACTGTGGAGCAGCAAGTGGGAACCCTTCCCAGGTATGACCATTCAGCCTCACTCCTATACCTCTCCCCAATCCATCTGCAGGGTGAACACGGCCAAAGGGTGGAGTGGCGAAAATGGAAGCAACAGAGTAAGTAAGGGGCTGTGGGTGGGGTGGGGGGAGCGTCTGTGCATACTCCAGTTCATTCCAGGGGTGCACAGCGGAACCTTGGGGAAGGGCACCAGGTTTGTCCCCACTGGGTCCCACAGCGCCCAGAATGGGGAGGAAGGGGCCAGAAGCCCTGGGAAGCTGCTCACCCAGCGGCACTCGATACCCCGGGCTAACCCTCGTGAGAGGGCGCCATCTCCTGGACTGTTCCAAGCCCCTTTCCCCTCCACCAACGGAATGTCCTGTGACACAGAGAAAGAGGAGAAAAAGAAGTGGAAGGATCTCAAAACGATGAAAAAGCTGGAGCGGCAGCGGGCCCAGGAGGAACAGGCAAAGTGCCAGCAGGAGGAGGAGGAGGCAGCTGGCCAGACGGAGGATCGCGGTAAGGAGGCTGGGTCCTGGGCAGGGCAGAGAATATCGTAGCTGGAAGGGACCTTAGAGACCAGTGGATCCAGACATCTTGTCTTAGTGGAGAAACTAAAGCCCAGAGAATGGAAGAGACTCAGAAAACTAAATCCTAGCCTCTTGCTTAGATCTCAAGCCTGTGGAGGATCAGCATTCATGCATCATGACTTTATGCCTCTGGAACCTCGTCATTTTAATGACAGGCATTTATGTGCTTTCGTTTCATTTTTCATTTAATTATTTTGATTTCATAAGAGTGCCTCTTTTTTTTATCATTAAATAATAGATGCTCAGAATAAAACTCCCCAAACAATTCAGAAAACTATGGAAAAGAAAGGAAAAAAATCCTAGCAAACATGGCAGTGAAAGTTTCTTCAGACTTTGTTATACCTATTGAGAGGCACTAGAGAGATGCGCAGATACAATGTGTCTTTTATCCTTGTGCTTCTGGCTCTGGTTTTTTTCATCTCTCATTTTGGTCAGGGTCCAAGCCCAGTGGTTACCAGTGATGATCGTGACTGGGGACGGCAGCTGAGCATGTCAGCTCTCTCAGCCGTGGGGAAACCCTTTATGGGCATTATCTCATGCGATCCCCTTTGAACAGCTCTGAGAGGGAGAGTGTGGGTGGTCCTCTGGAGCCGAACAGCCTGAACCCATTATCTCAGCTGTTGCTTGACCTTGGGCCATGTATTTGACTTCTCTGGGCCAAAGGTTCCCCACCTGGGTAAATGTGCATACATACAAAACACTAAAAATAGGTATTAGCTTTCATTATTGCCTTGATTTGACAACTGGAGACCTGAGGCAGGAAGGGGTGGAGCCAGGACATGAGCTTGAGCCCATGCCTCTAACATCTCCCTGGCCTTGCCCAGTGGGCTGCCTGCTCACAGGAGCCTTGGAGACCACTGAGTCCATTTTCCTCCTGGGGTGATCGAGGCCTGGAGAGGGGAATTGAAACTATTTTGATTTCACAATTTCTCCTGGTGGGAAAATTCTCTAATCTGGGCCCTGGGATTGGAGGAAGGGAGGGGAGGGGGTGGCCCTGGCCTCCCAGAGTGACCATGGACACCCCTCCCCTGCCAAGGTCGGCCCTACACCCTGAGTGTGGCCCTGCCGGGCTCCATCCTGGACAACGCTCAGTCACCTGAGCTTCGCACCTACCTGGCTGGCCAAATTGCCAGAGCCTGTGCCATCTTCTGTGTGGATGAGATCGTGGTGTTTGATGAAGAGGGCCGAGATGCCAAGTGAGGGGCCGCCCAGCAGAGCACTGGGGCTCGGGGAGAGGGGAGGGGCTGCAGGATTGGCTTGGCTTTGCCTTGTTCTCTGCCTACTTGGCTGCAAGGGCTGAGAAGCCTGTCTGAAATGCCCCCATTGATCCCTGGGGACTAGAGTTACAAAATGGCCACTGCAGAGGTCGGATTGGGTGGAGGAGCTCTGGAAGGGAACAGAGGAGGCTCTTCAACCCTCTTTCTCCAGGACTGTAGAGGGGGAATTCAGGGGAGTCGGCAAGAAGGGGCAGGCATGTGTGCAGCTGGCCAGGATCCTGCAGTACCTGGAGTGTCCACAGTAAGCAGGGGAAGGGCAGACCTCCCTGAGCATGAGGGAGGTGGTTAAGATGCAGGTCAGGCAGGAGCGGTCTCCCCTGGGAACTTGGGTCCCCTCCCACCAGCACCCCCCCCCCATTCCAGCTGAGATCCATATTCTCTACTAGGTACCTAAGAAAGGCGTTCTTTCCTAAGCACCAGGATCTACAGTTTGCAGGTAAGGTTGCGGGCCTGACCCCCATTTCCCACGGATCACCCCCTAGGCCCTGAGAAAGCACTGTGCAGTTGGGAGAGCAGTCCCAGGCAGGGCAGGGGCTGCACTTGGTGGCAAGCAGCCAGTGTGCGGCAAAGCTGGGACTTGCACCAGGGTTCTCTGCCACATCCCCATGTGCTTCTGCATCTCGCAGAGTCCTGGCCCCTCCCCACAGGGCTTCTGAACCCCTTGGACAGCCCTCACCACGTGCGTCTGGATGAGGAATCCGAGTTCCGAGAGGGTATCGTGGTGGACCGGCCCACCCGGCCGGGACATGGCTCCTTTGTCAACTGTGGCATGAAAAAGGTACACATTGGAGGGTGGGTCAAGGCCTACTTCCCAGACACACTCTGGCCCTGGGGGCAGGGGCACACAAGTGGGGAGCCTGGGACCCAGGCATCTGCCTGCCATTCCCCCATCGATGCCAATTTGGGCCAGAGAAGTACTAGAAGAGGACTCAGCAGATAATGTCAGGAGCAAATTTACTTCTTTCTTTCTTTCTTTTTTTTTTTTTTGTAAGCAATCAACAGAATGTAGTCCTTGTGCTAAAACAAAACAACCCTGCAAAAACAAGTCGGAAATCACTCTGGGGCTACTCCAGTGTGATTTAGAGCCAGGCTGGAGATTGGAACATTCATTTGCCACCTGTTTTACTCTGGAGTTTCCTAGAGGCAGAGGCAGAAATATGTAAATGTGTGGGATCCCCTCTCCTCAGAGAGAACAGGACAGAAATAACTGGCTAAAGGCACACTAGGATTCCCCAGATACAGATGAAAGGAAAAAGGCATGAGAAACCTTCCAAAGGGAAAGAGGGTGTCCCTTTTTGGGAATTTGGCACAAAACACACATTGATGGGTACTCATCACAGTTTCTGTGTAGTAAGCACTTGCTTCATGCCAGGTCCTGGGCTGTGTGACAATAGCTGTTGTGTATGGAAAGTGTTTTGTTTGACAGATGAGGAAACCGAGGCTCAGCATAAATGACCCACTCAAACTCCTATAGCTAGTAAGTGGCATAATCTCCAAAGTGGAGAGAACTGGGATTTCATCCAGTCAAGAAATACTTCTTTCCTGCTCTGCCACACCCAGAACATTCATTTTGGACCCATGTCTTGTGGTAATCATTTTGCACAGATGGTCTCTTGTGAGCAGGTCCAGGTGCCAGAGTGAGGGTTGTCGGTTGACCTGGACCCCTTAGGTCCCTTGCCAGCCCCACATATCTGCTCCACCCGATCTGGGAGAGGGTGACCTCTGCTGGGACTGTGAGAAACAGCACCCATTTCTTCTGGCTTCTCCCCAGGAGGTAAAGATAGACAAGAACTTGGAGCCTGGACTACGGGTGACTGTGCGGCTGAACAAGCAGCAGCTCCCAGGTATCAGGAGTTGCCTCAGCCTGAGGGTTCAGGCTGCCTCCTTGCTCCTCACCCCATCTTCACAGCCCTTCCACTTTTCCTCCAGAAAGCAAGACCTGCCGTGGTAAAGTTGTGTCATCGCAGGACCCTCGCACCAAAGCTGGTCTCTACTGGGGCTACACGGTCCGACTGGCCTCTTGCCTCAGTAAGGACGGAGCTTCCTCCTGCAAATATCCATCTTCTCTGTCTAGGAGGCCACAGAGAGCCTTGCTTGACTCAAAAGTCAGACCAGGATCCTTGTCCTACCAACTTGCTGTGTGTCCTTGGGCAAGGGCCTTTGCTTCTCTGGGTTTTTGTCTCCCTGAGTGCACTGCCTGGGGTGCTGCTAAGGACTTCGTGAGGAAGAGTATCGTGATTGATTAATAATGTCTGCCCTGGGGTTAGAGACGAGGGGAAAAGGACCACATAAGTCAAAGGTGTATTATGTGTTCTCACAGCTCCTTCCTACCCACCCCTGCTTTGTTCTCCTATCTGGCACAGGCACAGTCTCTCCCTGCTCAGTCCCTGACTTCCCAGGAGTAGTGGGAGGGCCTGGGTTTGGCCCCCTTACCTGAGTCTCCTCCTCCTCCACCCCCACCCCCTGGTCCATGTATATACATATAGACACACACACACAGCCAAGCGCTGTACCTCATGGGCATTAGGACCCCCAGTGAGCTGGCCTCACCCCCAGGTGCTGTGTTTGCTGAGGCCCCCTTCCAGGACGGGTATGACCTGACCATTGGGACATCAGAGCGAGGCTCCAGTGTGGCATTAGCCCAGCTTCCCAGCTTCAGGTGCGTACAGCCTGGGGCAGGGGCCAGGGGAGGAGGAAGGGAGCAGGGAAGCAGTGTGGTGGGGGCAGAGCTGTGTACAGACTGGGCAGGGCCCCTACTGTGTACGAGGGCTGAGAGCTCGGGGGCTGCATTCAGTGTGGCACTGAGGAGCAGTCAGTGACCCCACTCCTGTGGGTTCCAGACATGCCCTTGTGGTGTTTGGAGGCCTCCAGGGGCTGGAAGCTGGAGTGGACGCTGACCCCAACCTGCGGGTGGCTGAACCCAGTGTCCTCTTTGATGTGTACGTCAACACCTGTCCCAGTCAGGGCAGCCGTACTATCCGCACGGAGGTAAGCCCGCCTGCTCTCTCCACCTCCAGCCCCGGGCCATGAGCCAGCAGCCAGGAGCTCAGGGTCTGTCCGAGGTGGTTTGCTGCACTCCTTGTTACCCCTAAGCCTGTCCTGAGCCTTCTCCGGAGATGGTCTCACCCCCTCAGCCCCTCACCACAGCAGGCTTGGGGCAGGTATGGGGTGCGAGCTGGGAGTCAAGAGTCCTGGGTGCTGGTGCCGGTCCAGCTGCTCCAGACTGGATGACCCAGGAGACCCTGCTCTGGGCTTTTGTTTCCTCAGCTGTGAGCTGTGTTCCACTTCCTCATGTGTGACTGGTATGCAGGGCCGCCCTCCCCACTAGGTCTCACTGGCATCTTAGTCCTGGCCACCCATGGCACCTGTACACCCCTTCTGACGTCACAGAACGCCCTGTCTGAGGGCACTTTGCTGGGAGGCTCCGTTGCTTCCATCATTCTCAAAGGGGGTGACTACACAGGTGGACTGCCCAGTCAGTCTATCCTCAGGCCCAGCTGGGGCCAGGTGCTGGGAGCCTGCCAGCTGCACCTTCCAGCGGGCGCCCGGGCTCCCACCACCCCTCCAGCAACTATATGGAGGACTGACAGTGTCCTGCCTATCACCTCCCCCTCTCCTGACCCTGGGAGGCAGGAATTAGGATCAGTCCCATTCCACAGACGGGAAGACTAAGGAGCAGAGGTGCGGCCCTTCCTGGCAGGGCATGGAGCCGGCCAGGGACGGATCAGCAGGATGACGCTGGGATTGTCCTTAACTTCCTTGGGGCCCTGCTGAAGTTCAGCAGACCCCAAGGGGCTGGGTCCTGGATGGTCAGGCACTGAAGACAGGCTGAGAGCCATGCACCCACCAGCCTGCCAGGCCCCAGCCCATTGCTGTGCTTCTATTCCAGGAAGCCATCCTTATCTCACTGGCTGCCCTGCAGCCTGGCCTCACCCAGGCAGGCGCCCGGCCTAGCTGAAGGTTCCCCTGCACCCGAGACTGCGAAGCAGCAGCAAAGCTAGAGGCTCCTGAGGTTTGCTGGCCCAGACACAGCTAAGACTTGTCTCCAAAAATAACCATCTTTAATGCGACCCACCCCCACAGTCTGGCTGGGCCTCAGCCCTCACTTGCTGCCCGCAGTGATGGCCTTAAGGCTGCCCGCCCGCGCCAGGATGTTTGGCACAAAGAGCAGTCCCGAGGCCCGCTCAATACTCTCAATGGGCACCAGGAAGCGCTCCAGCGGGATTGCCTCATCCACAGGTGTGTTGGGCATCACATAGGAGCGGAGTTCAATTTGCCCACCTGTTGCCTCCAGGATTAGCACCTTGAAGAAGTGGGTGGGCACCGCCACATGGTTCCTGCCGATTACCTGGTACTTCACATAGGACTTCCCGTCAGCCTCCGTCCTGCAGACAGACCCGGGCACACATGGCATTTCAGAGCTCCCACAGTCTGGTTGGACCCAAAGCTGTTGCCTCCAGGAAGCCTTCTCTGACCCGACCCTATAACTGTGTCTACCTGCTGTGCCCTTCTTGGCTCCCCCAGGAGGCTGGGACCTCCTGCTGGACAGAGACACACTCTGCCCCTGGTTTCCTCACACCCAACAATCGTGGCAGACCAGGTTGTGGCAATAAATGCTGCTGAAACAATCAGGCGTTCTTAACATTCACATTCACCTGGGCAGACACTTGATTAGTGTCTGTCTCTCCCTGTAGGGGATGAGCACCAAGTGGGCCAGGCCCGTAACCACTGACTTCCCAATTCCAACACAGGACTCATGCATAGCAGGTGCCTGGGACACTGATGGGACACATTGGCCTTCCCCTTAGCGGTCTACGCCATTTCGGCAGGCCACAGGAGGCACTTGCTAATTAGAGTTCAGCAGTGCCCTGGCCAGCCCATGCTGAGCCCTTACTACATCCACCTCCCTCTTTGTCCCCCACTTAGGAACAAGGAAGATAATGGGTATTGTCCCCACAGGAGAGGATATTGAGATCATTTGCCATGGCACTGGGAGGCTAGGTGATAGGGCCTAGACTCCATCCTGAGCCTATGGACCCCAGAACCAGCTCTCCACCCTGTTGCTTCACTCATCCCTATCACTCAGCAGGCCAGCAAAATCACTTCCACCTGGGAGGCAGTACAGCATGGGAGCAAGCTGTAGGTTCAGGATCAGGGAGATAGAGAATTCAGACCCAGGCTTTGGGAGAAGGGTGGGGGAAGGGTTGCTCTAAGCAAACAGGCTGAAGGCAAGAGCCTAGTGCAAGGGTTTCTCTCTGAGCAGAACCTGATGGGGTGGGTGTGACGAGGTGACAAAGGACAGAGCAACAGGCAGATTCAGGGCCTGGTGCCCATAGAGGAGACATGTTCTAGGTGAGTACCCCAAAGGTTTGGCTTAGAAGTGGAATTGGGGGGCCCTGAGGCAGGGAATGGACAGACTTGCTAAGAAAACAATGACTAGTGAGCTGGCAGTGTTGACCCAGAGCCTGAGACAAGCCTGGACAGGGTAAGTGGCAGGAGGGGACCTCAGGTCCCCAAGCCCCCCAGTTTCAGCCTTACCTGGGCAGGAAGAGTGGCCCTGTACAGACATAGACATTCTGGTAGGTGCGGGTCAAGCTGCGGCTGTATTTCTCCAGGTTGTTCCAGGCATTCTGGTTGAGGTGAGGCACCTGGTAAAAGCGTGGGGCTGGGGCTGGGACCTTCCTCTGTCAGAGGGGCAACCCCAGGCCCTCACAGGTGGGCACTGGCACCAAGCCAGGAGATTCCAAGGAGAGGGCAAATCATTTTTAGGCTACCTGACCACGAGGATGTAGCCCACCAACCATCTAGAATGGGAGGACTGGTATCCCAGGTCTCAGCCGTTTCTCAGCTCCAAAGAGCCACTCCAAGGACAGGCGAACATCTACCCCTTTTAGAGAAACAGGCCTGCCCTGCCCTTGCCCCTGAGTCTCTCCTTTTCCCAGTCTGAACCACATGCAGAGCCCAGCTGCGAAGGGTGAACCTATCCCAACTCCATCACTTGAGCGCTCCAGTCCTCAGTACAGCATCTAGTCAAATGGGCAGAGGACTGCTACTGGGAGAGCAGAAGTCAGGTTGGAGGCTGGGACCCCACCAGCTTCATCCAGAGCCTCACATCTGTCTCTATCCATTGGGTGCCAGGCCCTGCTGGGAACCGGGCTACAGGTAGGGCACATGGTGGCTGCTACTCAGGGCAGTCAGGGTAAGACAATGGCTGAAAGCTCAGGATCCCCTAGACTGCCTGGGTCGCCTCCCGCTGTGTGACACTGGGCCAGTCACTCAACCTCGCTGAGCCTCAGTTCCCTCATTATAGCTAATAGATTATTGAATGCCTGCCATGGGGCAGGAAGTGGGCTCAGTACTTTTATAAGCATTGTCTTCAGTTCCTCAGCGCTTCTGCAGGAGGTCGGTGAGTAATAGCATTATCCCACTTTACCCAAGAGGACACCGGCTCAGGGAGATCCCCCAGCGCCAAAGTTAAGGTCAGACAGCGCGGATACTCGGCGCCCCGGCAATGGGTCCGTCCCGCCTAGGGCGAGCGGGGTGATCGCACCTGACCGAGAGAACGCACTGGGCCGCTTTCCCCTCCTGCAGAGGAGCAAGCCGAGGCCCAGGAGACTAGGCCGCCTCGCATTCCGCCGCCGGGCGCAGGCGCTACCTGGGGCGCGACGTTGCTCAGGTAGAAGGTGTCGTCCATGGCCTTCTGGCTCCAGCGATGGTTGGCGGCGGCCGCGAGGTGTCCACGGTCGAAGCCGCTGCCGCGGTAGTCGGCATTGGTGGCGCGGTGGTAAGCGTGCACCGAGTCGTCCTCGCGGAAGTCGCACGAGCGGCGGTCGCCGTCGCCACGGAGCCGCTCGGGCCGCAGCTGCTCCACCACCCAGAGCGCGCCGCGGGTGCGCGGGTCGTAGCACAGCACGTACGCCTCGCGGCTCTTGAGCTGTGCCAGCCCCGGCAGCCCGTATTTGGTCAGCTCGCCCGGGCCGCTGCCAGCCGGGGCCCCGGGCACGACGGGTAGCTCGGCCGCCGCCGCCACGGGCAGCACGGGCAGCCGTCCCAGCAGACCCGGCGCCGCCCGCGCGTCCGCCCGCCGCCGCCGCCACCCCTCGGCGGCGACGCCCAGCCCGGCGCCCAGCGCCAAGGACAGGCCAGCCTGCAGCGCCTTCATGGCCAGGGAGGGCGGCCGAGCAGCTGCGGGAATGCCGCGACCTCCAGCGTCCGACCCGCGAAGCTCTTAAAGGGGCCGCGCCGGCCGGCAGGGCCCGCCTCTGGGATAGGACTGGCTGAGCCGTGAGAGGCTGGAATGTCCGTCCCTTTCACTGACGAACACCCAGACAAACTCGGAACCCCACAGTGGTTCGTCAGCACCGGAGCCGGGCGGGCACCCAGGAGCCCGCTCTTCGCCCTTTTAATATGCGGACCGGTGGGGGCGTGGCATCGCTGCTACGGCTCCTGATTGGTCCCCGGCGGCAGGCTCCGCCCCCTCTCCTGCAGAGGGCCACTGCTCTTTGCGCAAGCTGAGAGCGCCTATTTGCCGAGCCCAAAGAAGCACTGTTTATCTAATCCTCAAAATAGCCCCCAGAGGGAGTTCCTGGTTGGCAGAACGAGGGCACGACCCTAGGTCCGCCTGACACCTCTGTCTTTCTAACCATTACACCCGTAAGACAAGTTCTACGAGATTGGTAAAAATGTCCTTTACACCCAGCGTGACGACAAAGGTGCCGGCGGCTGGTGCTAACTGCTGTTCGAAACAGAAACTGGTACGATTCCAGAAAGCAGCTTAGACAGTATGTATGAAAGCTTTAAAAAGGTTCATACCTTCCAACCCGCTTAGAGGACTGAGCTGGGGAAATAAATCGAGCATGAAAAGATTTCAAGCAACTATCTTCCCCATGGTATTACTTATAATAGAGGCTGGAATAAGCAAAATACGGAAAAATAGGGGCGGGCCTTAGACATTTTTAGCATATTGGGTAGAACACTATATAGCCCGTAAAAGTATTTTTAATCATACAACAGACACAAAACTATGTATCAAGAAAATTACACGAATCCACTCCAAAACTACTAGATCTAATATCTTAATTCAGCAAAGTTGCGGGATACAAAATTAATACACAGAAATCGGTTGCATTCCTATACACTAACGATGAACTAGCAGCAAAAGAAATCAGGAAAACAATTCCATTCACAATCGCATCCAAAAAAATAAAATACCTAGGAATAAACCTAACCAAGTAAGTGAAAGACCTACGCTCTGAAAAGTACAAGACACTCATGAGAGAAATTAGATACCAATAAATGGAAACACATCCCATGCTCATGGATAGGAAGAATTAATATTGTCAAAATGGCCATCCTGCCAAAAGCAATCTACAGATTCAATGCAATTCCTATCAAAATACCTACAGCATTCTTCAATGAACTAGAGAAAATCGTTCTAAAATTCATATGGAACCACAAAAGACTCCAAATAGCCAAAGCAATCCTGAGAAGGAAGAACAAAGCAGGGAGAATTACGCTCCCTCACTTCAAGCTCTACTACAAAGCTACAGTAATCAAGACAATTTGGTACTGGCACAAGAACAGACCCACAGACCAGTGGAACAGAATAGAGAGCCCAGATACAAATCCAAGCATATATGGTCAATTAATAAACAATAAAGGAGCCATGGATATACAATGGGGAAATGACAGCCTCTTCAACAGCTGGTGTTGGCAAACTGGACAGCTACATGTAAGAGAAAGAAACTGCATTATTGTCTAACCCCATACACAAAAGTAAACTCAAAATGGATCAAAGACCTGAATGTAAGTCATGAAACCATAAAACTCTTAGAAAAAAACATAGGCAAAAATCTCCTGGACATAAACATGAGCAACTTCTTCATGAACATGTCTCCCCAGGCAAGGGAAACAAAAGCAAAAATGAACAAGTGGGACTATATCAAACTAAAAAGCTTCTGTACAGCAAAGGACACCATCAATAGAACAAAAAGACATCCTACAGTATGGGAGAATATATTCACAAATGACATATCCGATAAGGGGTTGACATCCAAATTATATAAAGAGCTCACGCACCTCAACAAACAAAAAGCAAATAAGCCAATTAAAAAATGGGCAGAGGAGCTGAACAGACACTTCTCCAAAGAAGAAATTCAGATGGCCAACAGGCACATGAAAAGATGCTCCACATCACTGGTCATCAGAGAAATGCAAATTAAAACCACTATGAGATATCACCTCACACCAGTGAGGATGGCCCACGTACAAAAGACAACAACAAATGTTGGCGAGGATGTGGAGAAAGGGGAACCCTCCTACACTGCTGGTGGGAATGTAAATTAGCACAAACATTGTGGAAAGCAGTATGGAGGTTCCTCAAAAAATTCAAAATAGAAATACCATTTGACCCAGGAATTCCACTCCTAGGAATTTACCCTAAAAATGCAGCAGCCCAGTTTGAAAAAGACATATGCACCCCTATGTTTATTGCAGCACTATTTACAATAACCAAGAAATGGAAGCAACCTAAGTGTCCATCAGTAGATGAATGGATAAAGAACATGTGGTACATATACACAATGGAATATTATTCAGCCATTAAGAAGAAAACAAATCCTTCCATTTGCAACAGCATGGATGGAGCTAGAGGGTATTATGCTCAGTGAAATAAGCCAGGTGTAGAAAGACAAGTACCAAATGATTTCACTCATCTGTGGAGTATAAGAACAAAGAAAAAACCGAAAGAACAAAACAGCAGCAGACTCACAGAACCCAAGAATGGACTAACAGTTACCAAAGGGAAAGGGACTGGGGAAGATGGGTGGGAAGGGAGGGATGAGGGGGAAAAAGGGCTATTATAATTAGCACACATAATGTAGCAGGGGTGGGGGTGGGGTGAGGGGATACGGGGAAGGCAGTGTAACAGAGAGAAGACAAATAGTGAATCTGTAACATCCTACTACGTTGATGGATAGTGACTGCAATGGGGCATGTGGTGGGGACTTGATAATGGGGGGAGTCTAGTAACCATGTTGCTCATGTAATTGTATATTAATAATAGCAAAATAAATAAATAAAAAAGAAATGACAATGTAACACAAATTACATTCTGCAAAGAAAGACATTAGTGATTTTCTCCACATTGTGGAGGTATAAATGACTTGTTTTATTCATGTTTTTAATTTTTGAAGTTTTTTCAATCTAAAAAATAACTTACTGTATAATTCTGTATGTAATAGTTCCTTCTCTAGTCCACACTGCCTCCTCCTCCCAGCTGTAAATTGCAGTGGTTGAATGAGAAAACCTGAGCAGGGTCTTCCAACAAGAATTTCCTGGCCTTTTTCTTAGACCACTCTAAGAGCCTCCTGACTCCATCTCTGCTCAAACTTTATTTTCCTGCTTTGGGATCTCAAATGTTTCAGTCCATCACAGCACCAATGCCCATTGCAAAGAACACATGATTTATTAAAGACAATTTGTCATCGACAGCATTGATTCAAGGAACAAAACTAATGAAACAACAAGCAGACCAACATTCTGACCCTCTGGAATGAGACTTATTGAGTCCATACGGCCCAGTCTGTAAGTGTCCAAAGTCCTGGGGGAAGCTCCCCAAGCAGGACACCTCAGGCACTCTGGCTCTGGGCACCTCCCTTGAGAGTCCGGGGAGGGAGAAGGAATCACCAAGGGCAGGCCCTTTCCTCAGACAGGATCCCACTGGGGAGCTCAAGCTAACCTGGACATCATCCCTGTGCTCTTAACCTTCATCCCAAAGTGAAGGAGAGGGCACTGGACCCAGGTCTGAGACTGAGGCAAATTAGATGCAGTGATTCAAGGAGTATGGCACCAGGAGAGAAGGCAGGGGACAGGCAAGAGGGAATGCATCAGGTGTCTGGGCACAGTCTTCTGGGTCCTAGGCTGTGGCCCAAGTCCCAGGCTGTGAGGGGGGTCAAAGCTGGGACTGAACCACCAGCTGAGAAGTTCTGGAAAGAGGGTGATCCAGACGGGTGGGCTCTTGAAGTCTGGCAAGGATACCAGCTCTCTTGTCTCCCTTACATTCAGTTCCAGTACAGAACTCAGAGCCTTCCCAGCGAGGACCTGCTGGAAAACCAGGAAGGCCCAAAAGGCAGGGAAGGATGCTGACTCTGACCTTGGAAGGTCAAGACTGTCTCTAACTCCTTTCAACCTTCCCTGCCCCACCCTTCATCCCCAAATCAAGCACTTGCCAATCTGCAATAAATAACCAGGAGTCTGAATAAATAGTAAAAATCTCCCAAATATTAGGTGTTGGGAAAAGGGGGCAAAAAGGCAAGTGCCGAAAGTCCCAGCAGCACCCAAGGTGAGGCCTGGTAAAGGAGCCACTGAGCAGCGCTGTTCCCGGCCCCCGGCCAGGCCTGATTCGGCAAGCAGGAAGTCCTGGCTGCTAGACTCGGGAAGGCTCTGGGGGCAAAAGGGTGCCTGCCCACCAGTCTGAGGACCCTTGCTACATTACCCAGCCTTCCAGACCCAAACCACCCGCATCCTCACAAAAGGAGGGAGGAGATTTGGTCACAATAATCCCACTCCTCCCACAGCCCAGCAGTGGGAGTAGCCAGCTGCTCCTGCTCAGAATGCACCTGTCCCAAATCCTGGGACCAGCCCAAGCAGGTGGCCCAAGGCCAGCACTCCTTCAGCCTGCTTGAGGGACACACAGTCTCCTTGCACTAACAGGCCCCAAGGCCTTTGAGCTCAGCTGTACCTGGCCCAGGGAAGTCCCCTTTGGGCCCACCTGCCCTTTATGGGCGTCACCTGCTATGGGCTGGGGCCTGGAAGCCATGGGAATGACTACTCTCTGGAGCCCTTGGATCCCAACCCCTGGTACAGAACTGCTTTAGTCTTTTTCCCTTTAGGAAAGAAGGGCATTTGGGGGAATCTCTGGAAGACCCAGCTCTCCTTCTGCCTCCCCCTCCATCTCGGGGCAGAAGGGAAGAGGCGCAAACTTCACAGACCATCATTTCTCAGTAGCTTTTGGTTTCCAAGGTTTCTGTCGAGGGAAGCAGATTCAGGGCCCTCCAGTGAGGCAGTCTGGGAGACCTGCAAGCCTCAGGCTGGGGGCTGGGAACAGGGTGCAGAGCCCAAGATTGACCTCCAGGGTCTTTGCTGAACCAGACTCCTTGTTCTGTCTCCGGGGCTCATGGCAGTGGTGGGGGGCAAGAGGCTGGGGATAAGGCACCCCAAGAGAGAAGGGCAAAGGAAGAGCAATGAAGAGGGGAGCAGACAGAATGAGGGAGTCACACACATCCCATGACAATGAGGTGGAGGGAGAAGAGAGGTTGACAGAGGGAGAGACAGGAAAGGGGAGGCACAGACCTAGAGGGACCAAAGGCACCCTCACTCCCTCACATACACACTGACAGACGCGCCCAAACCAACCCACTGCAGACAGACTCACACTCCGTGGGAGAGCAACAGGGGGTGCGACCTGGGCCGGGCAGCTTCTTAGCTCCTTCACGGTGTCACCTTCCCACTGGAGAAGCCTGAGCGCCAACGCCCAGAGGTTTTCTGGCTCATTTGCCAAGCACCTCCCCCCGACCTGAGCCCAGTAGACCAGAGCAGGAGGAAGGGAGCAGAGAGCAGAGGCAGGGACGGACCTGTGCCAGCCCCAGGGCCCCCAATCTGCCCCCGCCCCCAGGGAACAACTTCATGAGCCCCAGCTTTGCCCAGCAACCTGGGCAGAGTCCCAGGGCTGAAGAGACGGTGGGAACTGGAGCTTGGTGGTTAGAAAGGAGCATGGCACAGTGTGCCCCCAGTGGGAGCGGCCTAAGGCAGGGAGCCACGGTGAGGAGGCCTGGAGCAGGCCGATCCTGCAGCTTCCCCTCGGGCTGGAATCCCACAGGCTTCGGCATATCCCAGAAGCCAGGGCACAAGGGTCGGTGGCTTCTCTCCCAAACTGGAGCCTCTTGCCTCGAGGCTACTTTGAGTCTTGGAGTTCCTTGGCTTTCTGTAGGATCTGGCAGACATCTGTGATGGGGTAATCCTGGACATGGGAAAGGCCAACAATGTATCTCTGAAGTCAGCTCACCCCTCACCCCCTCTGCTACACCCATGCCCTTCCCACTGGGATCTGTCACCATGATGGACCCTGGGCCTTGGGGACCGGGATCACAAGTTCCCATACAGCCACATTCTGCCCAAACCCCCACAGTAGCTAACGCTACATCCACTTTAGCACTGATGTAATCAACCCCACCAGTACTACCCAAAGGGCCCCACAGGACCTGAGGACCAGGAACGCCCTGCCTCATTGCTCCCGTCCTGCCAGCAATGCCTGAGCTCCATGGTCAACGACCTTGGTACTGGCCTGGACACTGTCCATGCATCAGCTCACTGGGTCACCCCGGCCTTCCGATGAAGGGGTTACTGTGATCACACCTGTTTTACAGATCTGGTCAATCTGTTCCCGAAAACCAACCCAGGCCACGTGCTGAAGAAACTGGGGCCTAGAGAGGTTGTCACTTGGCTCAGGTCACATGACTAGCAAAGTAGAAGAGACATGCAAACCCAAAGCTCTCTGACCCTCGCGCCTACATTTTTAACCATGATGCCCCCATGCTCTTCTTCCCTAGGTCTACGTGCGACCACCAACGAGCACAGCCAAGTACTGGGTGCCAGCCACCATGTCCCAGTATGAATAACTTGGGTACCACACAAGTCATCCCCTCAAGGCCACACCACACTCAGGTGGCAGAGCTGGGATCTGCCTCAGGGGTCTTGACTCCCAAGCCCTCCTACACTCTACTGCTCCTGACCCCAGCCTGTCACAGCAGCTGGCATGGGTGGGTGCGTGGTAAGTATCTGCCTCATGGCTGAAGACTGAGCTTGCCTCTCCAAACTCCATTACCTGCAGGAGCCGCATGTTTATGGTAAAGTCCCCTTCCAGCAACTGCTCCCGGATCAGTCTACGAAAACAAGCAGCAAAGGTGCAGAGGCCTGGCTGCTGAGGGCAGACCCAGCCAGCCCTCCCATTCCTTCCTCACCCAACAATTCCAGAGGCTCACTCCAGCCCCGGGAGGGCAGCCCCTACCCAACCCTCTGCTCACGACCACACTCACATGAGCATGGCGCAGCAGACAAGGAGGAGGAAGTCAAAACGGTTGCCATCAGCAAAGAGGGAGTCCCAGATGCGGATGACATCAGGCAGCAAGAACTCCTGGGACAGCAGCAGAGTCAACCAGCGGAAGGCGAAGAACTGGGGCTTGATGTTCTGCTCTTGCTGGGGAGATAGAGGCGTGGGGTGGGGCAGTGGGTTGCCATGTAATGGCACGCTAAGGGGGGATGACTCTGGGCCATCTAGAGAGCCTCACTAGGTTGGGGGGCAGTTGCTGCTTGCTGCCAGCCAATGCTATCAGATCTTCTGATTTTTCAAGAGTAGCCAGAAACCCAGATTTTATATAAGCTCTCTAGATTTATAAATGATGGCTCAAATTCTTTTAAAACAGTACAGATTACAACCTTGGATTTACAGGCAGAGAGACCATTATCAGGCACTTACCACAAGCCTGCCTTGTGCTTATTAGCATGTTAAATATATTACCTCACTTACCTAGTCCACATGGCAACCCCACAAGACAATTATTCCCCACAGAGATGGGCCCTTAGGTCACAGTGAAGATTATTAATTGAAAAAGTGTGTTACAAAACAATGAAAACATAATTCCACATTTGTTTAAAAAGACATGTTTATATTTTCTTGGTCACAAAAACTATTTATATATAAATAAAGGTTTATACATAAATAAATAAGCATGGAATACCACTTCAACAATTTTTTAGGTTATTTTTAATTCTTAAAAATGAAGGCCATACTTCCTTTCTCAAAGGACCACTAGAGGCCAAACTCACCCAGGCTACAGGAAATGCCTCTCACTGTGCTGACGCCCCGTCCTCTTCCTCCCAGCCTGCTGGCTCGCTGTCCTGCCTCAGCACACCGGCCAGCGCTCCCAAGCGGTAGCCGCCACTTCCAACCCCTGGCCCCAAGCCAGACCTTGCCCTGAGCCCCAGATGCCCAGGAAGGCTGCTGTCCTCTGCCCCTTTCCACCTGTCTGCCCTGGCTTGTGTGGTCCCAGGGTCCTCACCAGTTTCAGGTAGAGTTCCACGTCCTTATCCTTCAAGGTAGAATACACCTTTTCCATCTTGTAGGTGATGCCGCATTGCGAGTCATCCAGGCTCTTGATGAAGTTGTCCCGGATCTCAGCCATGAGGTTGGTGAAGCAGAAGAAGGTGTCTGCCTCGGCGTGCTCTGGCGAGACGGGCAGCGTGAGGACGGCCACAAGGGAACTGGCACCCTCCCGAGTCCCACCCATCTCTCTTCCCTTCACCTCTGAGTCTCTCCAAGTCACCCGCCCTCACGGTCAGGCTCAGTCCCTCCCCTGTCCCTGACCAATCTCCACCCCTAGACTAAGGACATCGCTTCTTTCTTCTCACATCTGGCAACACCGTACACTCACTTAAAAGATGACATGTTCTTCTGATGACATTTTTCAAATCATTAGTTATTTAAATCCTTCCTATCATTCAGCTTCCTGTATACGCATCTCATCTCCTCTACCAGAAACTGAGTCACAGATACCAAGAAATTTGATAAACTTCCAACATTCTATGAAGTCCAAGCCAGAAAGGGTCTCAGAGATGATCCAGGCCAACCCACTCATCCAACAGAGGGAAATGGAGGACCAGAAAGGGGAAGTGAGCTGCACAGCCAGATAAACCCAGTAGCCTAGGTTTCCTCGGCCCGTTTGTCCAGGGAGCCAGCTACGAGGGACGTGGGCAGCCAAGAGCCCCTTTACCTTTCCACTCACTGTTGGGGTCGGTGGCAAAGGTATAGTAGAGGGGCCCCACGATCTCATTCATGCCCTGCACATAAGCAATGCCAGGGTTGAGCTTGGCGTAGATGAACAGGATCCGCTCCACCACCTCCCAATGGGCCTCACAGCCATTGGGCAGCACCTCGTACTCATTCAGGGAAGATGGCGCAGAGCTCTTGTGTGGGGAGCTCATCTGGGGAAGAAGAGGAAGAGCCTGTTAACAAGCTGAGTGGCACTGTGGATGATGTGTTCTCACCAGAAATGTCTACCATTAAGCCTAGACTTAAGCTCCAGCTTATGGGAAATACATGTCCAGCACACCGGGAGGAAACAGAGACTAATCCACAATGTGAGACATTCCTCTATAAGACAGCTGGACTAAAGAATAATTTATGGTGATAAAAGCCTGCATGGTGCTTACCTAAGGTAAGAGGTACTGACTGGGACTCTGCAGATAATAGAAATGTTCCACATTTTGATATGGCTGGCAGTTACACAGGTGCATATGTAAGAAAAAGTTTACCTAGTTGGATACTTAAGACTTGTGCATTTTATGGCACGTAAGTTATATTTCAGTTAAAAAAAAACTTTTAATATGCCAAAAACAAACGACTGGCCAAGACTTCAAAAAGGGGAATGCTGTGGTGGGGAGAAGTGGAGGTGTGCTCCAGATTGAGACACTAAAGAAACACAGATCCCAATGCAATGCCTATGCCTTGACTAGGTCCTGGTTTGGGAGCAGAACAAAGATCTTCTTGGCACAACTGAGGACATCGCACCATGGAGCGGATGTCAGGTGTCACTGTGGAATGACTGCTCATCCTCCCAGATGGGAGAGGGTGAGGAGGAGGAGGTCACTCAGAGGGGCCTGCTGGAGCACGTGGGGGTGAAGGCGCAGGGCAGCAGCAGCCTTCCTCAGTGATACATGCTCAAATATGGCAAAACGTGAACGACTGCTGAATCTGGGTGGCAAGTACATAGGTGTGCACTGTACTCTTCCTTCAAATTCTCTAAACATTTCAAATTTATTATAAGAAAAGGCTGGGAGACAAATAAAGAGGTAGCCCCTACTAAAGGCTCATGCAGCACAGCCGAAGTTCCCAACAGAGGCTGCCCGGCAGGATCCCTCAGGAGCTTTGTGGGGTTACCCGGATGAGAGCTACAGGCAAACCCGGGCAGGGACAGTGTATGGAGCACAGGGTCCTGACGTCACTAAAGCCCCTTTCCCATTGTACATGCACAAGTCTGTACATGTGCACGCACGGATACACACATCGCTAGCATTTACCAAGAGCTTTCTATATGCAAGGCAGTGCCCTATAAGCATTTGTCCATTTCATCCTCTGAACAATCCAGAATATCCTCTCAATACTAACTTCACAGTGAGAAAACTGAGGCTCAAAAATGTCAGGTCACTCATCAAATGCCTCATGTTAAGTGGCACTGGGACGTGAACCCTGACTGGCGGACTCTACACCCTGAGGTCTAGGCCTTGGAGAATGCCCAGTGCTTTCCAGCTTTCCAAGAACCTGCGCAGCCATGACCTCATTTCATCCTCCAGGCAATTCAAAAGCCAGCGGGGTGGAAATGATTATGCCCACTTTACAGAAAAGGAGATGAAGGCCCAGGACGGTTAGCCTGCGTTACTTGCCTATAGTCAAACAGATGGCCAACAGTAACTCGAACTGCCAACCGTGAGTCCAGAGGTCTAGGCATGAAGGTTCTGGTCAGGTTCTCTGCCACTAGGACCAGGTCCAAACCTCAAAGGGGTTAGAGCTCACCTCTTAGACTCTAATTACTATGGTGATAAGAATGACAGAATCCAGGTCTCCACCTCGTCCCGCATCTGGGACATCAGCAGCCTGCATGCACACAGCAAGCCACCCAGTCATCTAGCCAAGCACTCTGCACCACCCACACACCAACTGTCCTAGGCACGTAGAACTCTGGGATCAGCTGTAACTGCCCTTGCCACCCCTGTAGCAGAAAACCACTGCTCTCCTAGAGACACAGAGCCTTAATCCATCATTCCACTTGGAAAGAGCTTCTGCGATAGCATCTGCCACTGGCTTGTTGGAGGTTACGGAGGATTTTTCCATTGTTGGAGGACAGTGTCAAGTGTGAGGAAACAAGTCAGAGGTACTAAAGCGCACATGTAAATTAAAGAATAAGATAATATACTTTGTTTAATGAAAAACAGTTTCTCAGAGATGTGCTAGAAGACGGGGGCTCAAACACTCAGCATGATGTGCCCACCACAAGTCCTATCGATTCTACCTGCCAAGTCTTTCAGATCCGTCCCCACCCGCCCTTGCCTGGACCACACAGCCACGGCCCAGCGGCCTCCCCACCTCCATTCCTACCCCCTCCAATCAATATCCCCACAGTGCCCACAACAATCTTTCACAAAGGCAGCCCTGAATCACATTACTGCCCCACTCAGAACACTGCAAGGGCCCCGAAGCCCTCAGCACAAAGGTCCCTCATGGCCTCACCCCCACCCCTGCCACTGCATCTTCCACAGCCTCTCCTCCGCCTTCTCTCTAGCCTCTCCCTTCTATCTCCAGCCAGGCTGGACCCTCTATATCTCCAGCAACCCTGCTCTCTCCTGTCTGAGGACGTCACATATGCTCTCCACCTGGAAGGATCTTTCCTCCTAGTTCTTGGAGCCTCATCTTAAATGTCACTTCCTAAGGGAAGTCTGCCCCGATACTCAGGCCACCCCGATCATCACACCCATCACACTTTCTCATCCCACATGACAGAATTACTTTTCAAGAGCCATCTCCACTGAAAACTTGGAAGTATAGCTCCCTCGCTGCCCAGCAGGGCCCTCTACCTACACTCATCACACCCAGCCTTTGAAACCTGACTTTTAGAAAGAGCCCCAGACGAGCACCGGGCAGGACTGAGGCTGCTCTGGGTAACTGTCAAGGCAAGATGGTCATGGGCCTGGTGGCAGGTGGTCCAGGGAAGCAAGAAGGAAAGGGCTCTCACATTTGTGACCCCACTCCGGTTCCGGGCCACTGTCTGGGATTTCAGCGTTGTCTGTTCCACCCGCTTACGAAGGGTCTCAAACTCATTCTGGGGGTCCAGGATGAGGAGGCAAGGGTACTCGGTAGCCCTCTGGAAGAAGGATATGTCTGGGCACAACCTCCTGACAAGAGGGAAGGGAAGAGAGTAGTTACTCAGGGTGGTGGTCTGGGGCTTTCCATCAGCACCCTGCTGCCAGGTGCCCCAGCATCCCAAAAGGCATTTTTATAATTTCTTTTAAATAACATTTTATTTTTAAAAATTACAGATTTAGGAAAGCAATATAGTCATGGGATATATTCACCCGTATTCTCATGTATATTTGCAGATACATATATATATACATGCATATATTTAAGTGTCCTTATGGTTTTACAATCCAACTCTTCTCTTAAACCACAAACATCTTTCCATGTCAAAAATATTCTAAAGTGTATAGGATGTTACCTGTTGTGTGGTTTAAAATGATGAAAGAGGTTTGGTTAAGTTACACATTGTACAATAGAGTATTATTCAGCTGATGTGGGAAGATGGCAAAGAGGAAAAAGCAAGCTGGGAGGCAATCTCTAGAATGTGATCCAGTTGGTTTTCTTTTGTTTCCAGTTTATTGAGATATAATTGACATACATCACTGTTTAAGCTTAAGGCGTAAAGTTTTTCCCACAAAGGCACTGCAGCACAGGCACATTTTTCAGACTTATACACAGCACACTGCAAAATTCCAACTAGTCACGCTACATCACTACCAGTGTGAGACAGAACCTGTGTCCCCAGAACCAGGTTTAAGACATGTTTCTTGACTTGAACAGGGCTGTTAAAACACCTCGTGGAAAGAGGCTGCCCAACACCAGCCTGAGAATGGAGGAGGTGAGAGCCCCCTTTGCATCCTGGCTGCACCACCCTAGCCTGCGCTTCCGTTTGAAGAAGGGGGTGGGCAAAACATGCACAGAGGAGCAGCATGCAGGGTGGTGAGGGGCTGGAAATACAGCTGACAACTGGGGAAGGTGGAACTAAAACCAGGTGGACAGACTCCAGAACCCGCGCTCTAACCATTCCGCTCCACGGCACACAGGCCTTCCTTCTAGCTCCTCACCCAGCCTTGTAGGAGATTCACCTGCTGCCAGACTCCCCAAGCCAACAGGACAGCACAGCCAGTGTTTCCACATTCGTTTTCCAAGTGGAGAAGCCCACGAACGCACATGCTGTAGCTCAATACTTTAAAAACCACATGTCTGACTCTGTCACTCACTCCTGTGCTTAAAACCTTTGCATGACTGCCCACCTCCTTGGGAAGTCCGAGGTCCAACCCCTGGCTCCCTCAAGTGCGGCTTCAACCACACTGGCCTTCACACTGCTCCTGGAATGGGCCAAGCTCTGAGCTCACGGAGCCACCCCACAGCCAGCTCCCTGCCCACCAGGGCCTTTCCCTTCCTCTTCCCCAAGGGCTCTGACTCCTCAGACCTCAGCTGAAACACTGCTTCCTCAGGCAAGGCTTCTCTGAAAGCCCCAAAGCACCCTGAATGCTTCCTTCAGAGCATTTACCACAAACATTAATTACATGGATGACCTATTTGGTGACTGTCTGTCTTTCCATCTTCTCTGCCAGGCTCTGAGCTCCTTATACAGAAGGATCATATCTGCCAATTCTATGTTCAGCCCTGACCTTGGCACTGAGCTTGCCATACGGTGGGGACTGAATATTTGTTGAAGGAGTGATTAGACAAATCCATAAACGTCAGGGGCAAAGCCAAACTAAGGCAGGGAGAAAGGAGAGGTGGGCAGCCCCTTCTCAGGCCCGTTGTTACCAGGGCCTGGGATGGACAGAGCAAGGGCACAACTGGAAATACCTGGAAGTCCCACGCCCACAGCAGGCCCCCACCCCTCTTACCGGACATCTTTGTCAATCTGCAGCAGCACCTCGTTGTCCTTGAAGTATGTGTTCCACCGGCTATCAGGGTTGGGGTTGAGGGGCTGGTGGGGGGAAAGAAGCTGCTCTGTTCTAGGCCCAGCCAGGGCCCCAGGGAAGATACCAGTCAGGGGCCTGAGCAGTGGCCCTGCACCAATCATCCCACTAGAGGCCCAGCTGTGGCTCTGAGACGGCCTGCAAACTCCTTGAGGAGCAGCACAGGCCTCCCGCAGCTGCTCAAATCACCTCCAAACTCCACAGCTGGTAGCTGAGCCCTGCAGCCTGCTCCAAGTACTGTTCTGTCCACTGCTGTAGCTCTAGGACGCTGCATGTTACATGTGCTCACTAAATGCTTGCTCCAGGCCATGAAAAGGCAGTTTATCCCCACTCTTGCCCTGTTCTGACTTCCTTTAACTATAAAATCAAAGAACCCTCCTCAAGAAATGGGCATGAGGAGGAAAGGAGACAATGCACACAGAGGACCTGGCTCAGTGCCACCCACTGCTGGAACCCCCCAGCTATCACTTAGTCCTGACCCAGCCCAGTGCCTGAGGAGAAGAGGGAAGAGACCTCCGTGTACAGGAGCTGAGTGGCCAAACCAGAAAGTAGGTACTGTAAGGGAACAGAGGGGACTGAGACTGGCTGCACTTGTCCTCCAGGGTGGGGCAACAGCCTTGCCCCCAACCCCACTCTGCAGCCTCAGTCCCCACTGCCCACCCCTACTTACATGGTCCTCAAAGGTCACATCCTCCCTGGACACACCCATGTTGGCCTTGGCAATGCCAGGCTGGATAATCATTTCCCTCAGGAATTGAGAATACAGCTCCCTGCAGGAGAGAAGGGGAGAGAGGGATGACTCTTAAGGGTCTTATCCGGGGAGCCGGATGGGCCCAGCACCACCTGTTCTGTCTGATACAAGGGCCCTCCCATCATTCCCCTTTCTTGAGGTCTCACCTTTGCTTGGCCAGGATGGAGGTCCATGAGGCTCTCTCCAAGGGGAGGTAGTTCAAGAGGATCTGTAGAGAGGAAGAAGAGCAAGGTTCTGGCTACACCCCATCCCAACCCTGGACAGTAGGTGGAGGCTGACAGGCCTCAAGGGAAATGTCTGATTAAAGCCCAGAGAAGACATGATGGACTGAAACCCAGAAGCATAGGCATGGGTATAGCCTCCCTTTCCTCCCCAATGCCTCCCTCCTCCTTTATCCCAAACCAGCCCTTTTCTCTGCTTTTCCTCACACAGACTCTTCCAAATGATAATAAAACCTCATGCTCAAAGGGGCTGGAAACCAAGACACTGGGCTTTCGCTCCCACCTCGGCTAACAGCTTTGGGCAAAGCACAGCCTCTTTTTGTCCCAGTGAGCATCACTCCCACTGCACTGTATGGACCAGGAAGCAGATGGCTTCCCTGGCAGTACAAAGTGTCCCATCCCCAAGGGGATCCTGGAGGGGATGCCAAGAGAAACAGAAAACCCAGAACTTCCCAGAAAAGCTTCCTCAGACAAGCAAGGAGAAGTGCAGAACAGCAAGGAGGGGCTTGGGTTGGGGCAGCCCATGCAGGAACCTCAGGACTTTCAGCAGAGCAGAAGCCCCACCCCAGGCACACCCACCTTCCAGCAGAGGCACCGCAATCCGCCCTCACAGGGGATGCCTGTGGACACAGCAGGCAAAGGTCACACCCCAGGCCAGAGTCCGGGAACCCCCCAGCCCTCCACCTTGGAGCCAGTGGCAGGGAGTGGAGTGGCAAGAAGTATTTCTTCAAGAATCATTTTCTGTAAGAATGATTACTAAACTAGATGCTAATCCATCCACCAACTACCATCTCTCCCAAGCAAAGTCAGGTCCCTCATTATAAACAGTAATGGCTCCATGACCTCTCTTTCTTAGCATCCATCACAATTGGGACTGTATAATGTAACTTGTATATTTCATTAACACCTGTAACCCCTACCTACCATTTGGTAAACCCCAGAAAGACAAGAACCAAATTTGTCTTATACTGTACCCAGCATAAGGCATGGCACACAGAAGGTACTGCATAAGTATTTTGTGGAATATAAATTAAGCTATGAATGCCAAGTGCTTTGTGCTTTATGGACATTATTTCACTTATTCCTCATTATAACCCTAGTAAATAGGGAAGATCAGCATTGGTGACCTCATTCTACAGATAAAGAAATTTATCTGTACAGACAGAGCAATCGAGGACTCAAACACAGATCTGACTGTAGAGCCCAAACTCTTAACCGCTACCACAGACTGCTCCCTGGAGGCCGGGAGGATTCTTCAGCTCAGCACAGATCCCAAGACCCCTCAAGATATTGAGGGCCTAAATATCACTTCTGAACAGAAACACAAACTGCTCCTGCAATATTGTCAGGAGCCTTGCCAAAGCAGCTATTAGTATGGTATCCCTAATACCATGAACAGGAGCTAATGCCCTCACCTCAGAAACTGCATGGGGATGAAAGGAGCAACTCAGAAGTTCCTTACTGACAAAGTTACAAGGGCAGAGCAGTGACAAAAAGCTACACAGAATACTTTGGGGTATTTTTAAAGCCAAGCAAAAATCTCTGTGCTGGAAGGTTAACTGTACCAGGAGGGCAAAGTCAAACACTGCTGAGGCTCAGCAACTTAAAGTCAGTGTCTCCAGGCTGGAATTTTACCAACCAAAGTTCATGTTCCCTAGTCAGCTTTGATCCCAAACCAGTGAGAGAACCAGGAACCACTCTGCAGCTAACCCAGTTCTACAACACAGGAAGCTTGCTGAGGACTGAGGAAAGACCCAATGACTCCAAAAGTCTGCTCCCTGCTTCCATCCCCGTCCTCAGTCCTCTCCAGTTACTCTCAGGAAGTAATAAACGTCACTTTGGCACAGTGGACACCCGACGGCCTACAGGTGTGCTAACTGTGGCCGCCACTCCCCTGGAAACCCCCTCCAAGCTGAGGGCAGTCACTGGTTCTTCAGATCCACAGAATGCAGAATGCCCTAAGAGGCAGCCTGGCCCCCAGAACTGACTGGATGTGTGGCCTTCCTTGGGCACATTCCCCTCCATCCTTGCCACAGTGTTGCTGCAGGAAAACCCTGAAAATGAAAAGTTGCCTCTTACCACTAAAACTAAGTTCCCGAAGCTTCTCCAAGGTGATCATGGGCTCCTTCAGGACCTCCTGGAAATCTGCAATCCTGGAAGGCAGGAGGGAGAGGCAAATGACGCATACCCAACCCCTGAACTGACAGGCTTAGTGACCGCTCCTGAAGCCCCCAGCTCCCTCCCACCACCAGTCGCTAACCTGTTCCTCCCTCCCCTTCAGGATGTACAGATGGCAAAGCTCAATCAAGCTGGCCAAAGGCAGGTTTGGGGAACCACAGAATTATAGATCACTTCTTCCCCTAAGCCCAGAAACAGCGTATTCTTGTCTAGAGGTTTTCAAGTGGGCACCATAAAATTAGATACATTGTTGAGATGGCATTTATTGGGCACTTCCTGCTAGCCAGGCTCAGCCCACAGGGCCACTTCTCTGAATTCAATGAACCCTAGGACCAGGGGTAATTTGATCCCTAGACAACGGACCTGTGTAATTTGCAAGCAGCATTCCAGGCTGAAAATATAGAACCATTTGAAGACCTCTGGGCCAACCCACAAGCAAGGACAAAAGGTTTAAAAAGCAAGTCCTGGAGAAAAACTGGAGTGAGCAAAATTTAGCCAATGCTGCGGTATTTGGCCTGGGAAAGGGGACAGGCTGCAGAATCCAGGTTTTCTCTTTTCTAGTAAGAAATGGGCATGCGGGACGAGGAGCATTTACAAGGAGGAGGGTACTTGGGCTGAGGATTAGTAAGAGAGACAAGAACGGAGGGGAAAGGGGACATAACGGGGCACCGACGCCATGAACGAGGAAGACACCAGGAGGAAACCCGGGGTCCGAGGTGAGGCAGAGAGGGGCGAGGACGCCAGGGCAGAGGTGCCTCCGCGTATGTCTCCCAAGGCCCACAGGCAATGAGGTTGGGGAGAGGGCGCCTGACACCCACTACCTGGGGGCTCCCGGCTCCTGGCCGCACCCGCGCCCCGCTCCGTGGGGCAGAAGGGGCGGCCCGGTCAGGAATGGTCTGGCCGCGTCGGCCCCCTTGGCCCCTTACCGGCTCTTGTGCAGACTCGACATGATGTTGACTTCCGGATGCCCCTCTGCCTCCGCCGCCTCCGCCGCCACCGCCCCCTAGGGACGCGAGGCGCTCCACAAAGGCCTCCGACCAGAAACGCAGCCGCGGGGAAACTCGTTCCGACCCCACCCGCAACCTCCCCAACAGGCTCCACCGGCCCGGCCCGCTCGCTTGCCCGCTTCCCGCGCTGCCGCGGCCCGGCAGGTGCCACGAGCATGCCCCACCCCGACGCGGTTTGGGAACGCTGCGGACCACGTCTGAGGGCTGCTAGTGACGTCGGAGACTGTGTCCCAGGGCTACTCCTTGCGCTTCCCGGGGCCTCCGTTTCTGTCCATGCAATATGCCTGTTACCCTCGCCCCTTCCTCACCTGTTCCTCACCTGCCATAAACTATTGCGTCTATGTTTCAGGAATGTGGACCTTCCCTGCTAAACTACGCGCCTCCCGGCTGGTCTTTTCACTACAGAATCCTCCACACCTGTAGCAGTGACCGCACAGAACGGATGTTTCAATAACTATGGGATGGGAGAACAGGATTACAATTCAGTGTTCCTTGATCCTTGGATTTCATTACCGTGAAATATACCATAATATCAGAATAATGGAAAAGGAAAGCCAGTTGGTGGCCTTACAATGATTTTCTCCACACATATGTGTGCACATGTGCCTAATCGTCCTTATTTTTTACATTTCTCCACAGATGGGTGAAAACTTTGTAACCGGACTGTGTAACCTCGAAACTCCCCCTCCAGCTCTCAGGAGCCTGCCCACAAGGACTTCGCTGCCCAATAGAGAGGCACACACATATCTGTTCCTTTATTCACTCATCCCACAATTTCTGCTCCCACTGTGTGCTAGGTGGGCTAAATGTTTCTTCAGAATACAAACGTTAAGTTCCGTTATAGAAAATACAAGAAATGAATAAATGTTGACTTAATTGCACAACAGGAAAGGAATGTTTTTCCAGATAAAAATCATACCAGCTGGTCCTTTAAAATGTTAGTTAGGAAGACAGGGAAAATACAAATGATATGTTAAGAAAAATACAAATATTTGGCTATCATTTGGGAAAAAATTAAGTTCTAGTCCTGCCTCACATCTGACAGAAAAAAAATAGATTCTTGATGAATTAAAGCTCTTCAAGAGAAAAGTCTATAGGATTAGAAAAAATATATAGAGAAAAATATTTATATTATATTATATTATATTATATTATATTATATTATATTATATTATATTATATTATATTATATTATATATGGAATACACAAGGTCCAGAAGCTATGAACGATAACAGATATGTAACTACATAAAATTTAAAATCTTTATATGGTAAAGTAAAAGACAAACATCAATAGGGGAAAATATGCGCACTCTTTATGATAAAAGGCTAATCTCCCTAACATATACAGAGTTCTTAGGTCAGCAAGAAAAAGACAAACACCCCCATAGGAAGAAAAAATAAACATTCATTCATTCAAGAAATGTATCAAGTGCCTATGATGTGCCAGGTATGTTCTAGGTATTGGGAACTTAGGAGTGAACAAAACAGACTAAAATCCCATCTCTCAAAGAGTTGACATCTTAGTAAGGGGAGGAAGATATTAAACAAGATAAATAAGTAACTGAATAGTTTATCAGATGGTGATAAATCCCTACAGAGAAAATAAAGCAGGAATGGTAGTAGGAGGTGTTGTAATTTTAAGAAGTAGAATCAGGAAAGCTGCTTTGAGGTGACATCTCAGCAAACCTCCAAAGGAGGTAAGACAGCAAAGCTTATTAGCAGCCACTTCAAAGAAGAAATAAAAATGTCCTGCCAAAACCTGAAATAACATTAAGTTGGACTAATACCCAAAGAAATATGAACTGAGAGACCATAGTGTGCCTCTTGGATGGGTAAAAGTAATCAGTATTTATTGGACCCACCATCACTAGGATGTGGAGAAACAGACCTCTTCCAAACAGCTTTAAAGAGAGTAAAACTGTACAGTTTTTCCCTAGAGCAAACTGACAAGCACTAGTACAACTTTTTTAAATTTTTGTGTTTTTATTAAACCTCTTATATTGAAACATAGGATCACAGGAGGTTACGGAGATAGTAAAGAGAGGTCTTTTGCGCTTTTCATCTAGTTTCTCTGTTTTCATCTTAATACAATTTACCAGCTTCAAGATATAATGGGTGTTCCACAAACTGCATATATTTCAAGTAGACACTTTTTAAAGTTGACATATATATATATATATACATGCCTGTAGAACCATCACACAATATATATATCTATCACCACTAAAAATTCCTCCTGCCCTTTTTTACCTCCTCCTTTCTTCCTCTTTTTATATACTCTGCCTCCCCCCATACCCAGGCTTGCAATTTCTAGAACTGCATATAAAGAGAAACATACACTATGTACTTTTTTATCTGGCTCCTTCCACTCAGCATAATTATTTTGAGCTTTGTGCATGTTGTAGCATGCATCAGCACTTCATTTCTTTTTATTGCTGCATAGATTCTATTACATAAACATAACCATAGTTTATCCATTCACCTGTTGATAAACATTTGGGGTGCTTCTATTTTTTTCGCTATTACTCAAAAGCTGCTATGAACATTCATGCACATGTCTTTATAGGGATATAGGCTTCTTTTCTCTTGAAGTGGAATGGTTGGATGAAGCTAAAATTTTTAAGAAACTGCCAAATCACTTCCCCACATGGTTGGGTCATTTTAAACCCACACCAGCAGTGCATGAAGGTTCCTGGTGCACCACATCCTCATCAACACTTAGTATTGTCAGTCTTTGTAATTTAGACATTCTAGCAGATGCACAGCGGTATCTTACTGTTTTTTTAATTGAAGTATAGTTGATACACAATATTATATTGGTTCAAGTATTCACTGTGTACATGACACAGTGGTTCAACAGTTACCCACATTATTAAATCCTCACCCCAACTAGTGCAGTTACTATCTGTCAACATAGAAAGATTTACAGAATCATTGACTATATTCACCATGCTGAAGGTTAATCCCTGTGACCAACTTATATTATGATTGAGATTTTTGTGCCTCTCTATCCCCCTCCCACCCACCTGCTGCAACTCCTCCCCCATGGTAACCAGCAGTCATTTCTCTGTGTCTCTGAGTCTACTGCTGTTTTGTTCATTTTGTTTTGTTTTGTTTTTAGATTTCACATGTAAGTGAAATCATATGGTATTTGCCTTTCTCCACCTGCCTAATTTCACTTTTAGCATAATACCTTCTAGATTCACCAATGTTGTCAGAAACAGCAGGATTTCTCTTTTATGGATGAATAATATTCCATTGTGTATATGTACTTCTTTATCCATTTATCTATTGATGGACACTTTGGTTGCTTCCATATCTTGGCTATTGTAAATAATGTGGCAATAAACATAGGGGTGCATATATCTCTTTGAATCAGAGATTTTCTTTTCTTCTGGTAAGTTTCTAGAAGTGAATTACTGGGTCATATGGTATTTCTATTTTTAGTTTTGTTTGGAACCTCCATATTGCTTTCCACAGTGGCTGCACCAATTTGCAGTCCCATCAACAGCATAGGAGGAATCCCTTTTCTCTACACCCTCGCCAACACTTATTTCTTGTCTTTTGAATAGTGGCCATTCTAACTGGTGTGAGATGGCATCTCAGCGTGGTGTTGATTTGTATTTTTCTGATGATTAGTGATGTGGGGCATCTTTTCATCTGCCTGTGGCCATCTGTTTTTCTTCTTTGAAAAAATGTGTGTTCAGGTCCTCTGACCATTTTTTAATTGGGCTATTTGTTTTTTTTTTTTGGTGTTGAGGCATATGAGTTCTTTATATATTTTGGATGTTAACCCCTTATCAGATAAATAATTAAAAAATATATTCTCCCATACTGTAGGTTGCCTTTTTGTTTTGTTGATGGTGTCCTTTGCTGTACAGAAGCTCTTTAGTTTGATGTAGTCTCACTTGTTCATTTTTGCTTGTTTCCCTTACCTGGAGAGACATGTCCAAAAAAAAATTGTTTGTGCTTATGTGCAAGAGATTTTTGCCTATGTTTTCTTCTAAGAGTTTTATTGTTTCTTATTTTGGTCTTAATATGCATTTCCTTAAAGACTAATGATGTTGAGCATCTTTTCATGTATTTGCCATTCCTATATCTTCTTTGGGAACCTTATCTGTTCAAATTTATTGTCAATATTTTTATTGACTTGCTCGTTTTCTTACTGAAATTGAGTTTTGAGGATTCTTTAGATTTTCTGGATACAAGTCTATTTTATTTCTAATTGTGGTAAAATAAACATAACATAAAATTTACCATCTTGCCATTTTTCAGTGTATACAGTTCAGTAGTGGTAAGGACATTCACATTGTGTGCACCCAATCTCCAGAACTCTTTTCATCTTGCAAAACTGTAACTCTACACCCATTAAGCAACCTCTCCTCATTTTCTCCTTCCCCTAAGCCCTGTCAACCAGCATTCTACTCTCTATCTCTATGGATTTGACTACTCTCAATACCTCATGTAAGTGGAATCATACAGTATGTGTCATTTTGTGACTGCCTTATTTTTTTATTTAAAAATATTCTGAAAAAATAATTTAAAAATCTGTTTATTTCACTTAACATAATATCCTGAAGTTCAGCCATGTTGTAGCATGAGTAAGAATCTTCTACTGGGCTGAATAACATCCCATTGTACATGTACACCACCTTTTCTTCATCCATCCATCTACCAATAGACACATGGGTTGCTTCCACTTTTTGGCTATTGTGAGTAATGCTGCTATGAACAGGGTGTACACATCTCTCTTCAAGACCCTGTTTTCAATGCTTTGGGGCATGCACGTAGAAGTGGATCGCTGGACCATATGGTAATTCTATTTTTAATTTTTTGAGAAATTATCATACTGTTTTCCATAACGGCTGCACCATTTACATTTTCACCAAAAGTGCATAAGGAGTCCAATTTCTTGACATTCTTGCCAACAAGTATTTTCTGTTTTTATGATCATAGCCATCCTAATGGGTATGAGGTGGTACAAGTCTTTTTTAAATATGTGATTTGCAGATATTTTCTCCCAGCCTGGGCTTGCCTTTATGTTCTCTAAACAATATTTTTCAAAGAGAAGTTCTTAATTTTGATGAACAACACAATTCCTTTGATGTCATATCTAAGAAAACTTTACCTAATTCAATATCACAAAGATTTTCTCCTACACATTTTATAATTTTAAGTTCTACATTTAGGTCTATGATCCATTTAAACATTTTTACAATCCATTTTGAATTAATTTTTAAAAACGGTGTGAGGTATGGGTCAAAGTTCATTTATTTCCATATGAGTATCCAATTGCCCCAGCACCATGTGATGAAAAGATTAACTTCTCCAACTGAGCTGTCTTTGCACATTGGGAAAAAATCAATATATCATATATGTGCGGGATCTATTTGTGGACTCTGTTTTCTTGATCTCTTTGTCTATGTTTTTGGCCTCACAAACCTATATAAGTAGCCCTATAATAAGTCTTAAGAATTCATACTGTAGCTCTATAATTCTGTAGCACTTTAAGTCATGAAGTTAGGTAGTGTAAGTCCACCAACTCTGCTCCTCATTTTCAAAGTTGTTTTGGCCTTTGCATTTGGTCCTTTGCATTCTTTATGAACTTCAGAATCAGCCTGTCAATTTTTAGGGGAAAAAAGATGCCAGAACTTGGATTGGGACTGCACTGAATCTATAGGTCAATTTGGAAATAACTGATATCTTATTATTGGATCATTTGATCCATAAACATAATATAATCTTTCCATTTATTTAGCAACATTATTCAGCAGTGTTTTATAATTTTCAGTGTATAGGCCTTACACATAATGGTCAGATATATCTCTAAGCACCTCATATTTTTTTATTCTATTGTAAATGGTATTCTTAAAATTTCAATTTCCAACTGTTTATTTTTGGAATATAGTAATATAATTGCCTTTTATTTGCTTTTATTATTATTTGTAATAAAATTAATTTGTAGTAGAAATGCTTCTATTTTAAACTTTTTTTTGCTATTATTAATATACAATTACATGAGCAACATTATGGTTATAAGACTCCCCCTATTATCAAGGACCCACCACATACCCCCATTGCAGTCACTGTCCATCAGCGTAGAAGGATGTTATAGAATCACTACTTGTCTTCTCTGTGTTATACTGCCTTCCCCTTATCCCCCTACCCCACCCGCACCCCCGCTACTTTATGTGTGCTAATTGTAATGCCCCTTTTTCCCTCTTATCCCTCCCTTCACACCCATCTTCCCCAGTCCCTTTCCCTTTGGTAACTGTTAGTCCATTCTTGGATTCTGTGAGTCTGCTGCTGTTTTCTTCCTTCAGTTTTTTCTTTGTTCTTATACTCCACAGATGAGTGATAAGCTTTTTTTAATTGACATATAGTTGACACAATATTATACTAGTTCAAGTATACACCATAGTGATTTGACACTCATATTACAGTTGAACTTGAGTAATATGGGTTTGAACTCCATGGGTCCACTTATACATAGGGTTTTTTTTTCAGTAAGTATACTGGAAAATTTTTTGGAGATTTGCTAGAATTTGAGATTTTATTTTCTCTCGCTTACTTTATTGTAAGAATACAGTACATAATACATATACAATATATGTGTTAATCCACTGTTTATGTTATCAGTAAGGTCTCTAGTCAACAATAGGCTATTAGTAGTTAAGTTTAGGGGGAGACAAAAGTATATGTGGATTTTCAACTGTGCAGGGGTCAGTTCCCCTAAAATCTGCTTTGTTCAAAGGTCAACTGATAGTCACCACAATAAGTGTAATTACTGATTAAGAGGAGGATTAAAGATGGCAGCATGAGGGGTGGGACAGAGGCTTCCTCCTAAAACCGCATATAATACGAAAATATAATTAATACAAATACTCCTGAAAGAGCAACAGGAAAGGGGACTGTGCCAGACTGCATACACCTGGAGAGAAGAGCAGACCTCATGGAACAGGGTAATGTACAAAGCTGTGGCCCGGCGGGACCCAAGCCCTTCCCCCACCCCAGCTCACCAGTGGGAGGAAGAGAAATGGAGCAGGGAGGGAGTAGTAGCCTGGGACTGCTGAATACCTAACTCTGGAGATCTGCTCTGGGAACACAAACCTACAGTTCATGGTACTTGTATGGTACTCTCATGAGTAGGGGGTTGGAAAGCTAAGACAGGCAGAATTCCTGGAGAGACTGAGGTTCCAGACGCTTGTGGAAAGCAGGGATCTATATCCAGCTGCTCTGGGACAAAAGAAAGGTGGGCAGTCTGAGACACTTCCTAACAAGGAAGCCCTTAGGAAGAGGGCTGCTAAAGGGGCAAGGATTGCACAGAGCTTACTGCTCAGGAGAAAGGAGAAGTACACAAAATTGTCTGGGTGCACTCTGCCCAGCAGGTTGGGAGCTTTCACGATCTTCAGGTGCTCCAGCTCCTTGGCTGTCTACACAGCTCCAAGGACCCCCTCCGTGATACACAGCCTACTGTGCTTTCCTCCTGACCAGCCCCCACCTGGCTCACAAACTGGACCAGCCAGAGGGAAGATCTGTCTACAGCAACTACAAACACAAAGCATAGAGGCTTATACCTGTGTGCTTGGCCCACTGGTTCAGGTAGTGGAGCCAGGCATAGCAGCCAGGAAGCAGGGAAAAGCTCTTTCCTCCTCCCAGGCACCAATACCACTCCCCTGCGACCCCCAACATTGCTTCAGGGGCTGAGCAGCTCCAGAGAGTAGAGCTTCTGGGCACTAGAGGGTGCCATACACAAATATGAAATGGCAAAGGAACCTAGTTCAAAGTAAAATTATTAATACAACTCCTGAGAAAGATTTAAATGACATCAACCTCATGACTCTCCCTGAAAGGGAGTTCAAAATAAAAATCATTAACATGCTCATGGAGGTACAGAAAGATATTCAAGAACTCAGGAATGAATTCTGGTCAGAGATCCTATCGTTGAAGAGCACAGTGGAGGATATTAAAAGCAGATTAGATATGGTGGAGGAGAAAACAAATGAAATAGAAACTAGAGAAGAGGAATACAAAGAAGCTGAGGCACAGAGAGAAAAAAGGATCTTTAAGAAGGAAAGAATATTGAGAGAACTGTATGACCAATCCAAATGGAACAATATTTGCATTATAGGGGTACCAGAAGAAGAGAGAGAAAAGGGGATAGAAAGTGCCTTTGAGGAGGTAATTGCTGAAAACTTCCCCAATCTGGGGAAAGAGATAGTCTCTCAGGCCATGGAGGTGCACAGATCTCCCAACACAAGGGACCCAGGACAGACAACACCAAGATATAAAGTAATTAAAGTGGCAAAGATCAAGGATAAGGACAGGCTATTAAAAGAAGTCAGAGAGAGAAATAAAATCACATACAAAGGAAAGCCCATCAGGCTATCATCAGAGTTCTCAGCAGAAACCTTACAGGCCAGAAGGGAATGGCATGATGTATTTAATGCAATGAAGCAGAAGGGCCTTGAATCAAGATTACTTTATCTGGCAAGATTATCATTTAAATTTGAAGGAGGGATTAAACAATTTCCAGATAAGCAAAAGCTGAGAGAATTTACCTCCCACAAACCATCTCTACAGTGTATTTTGGAGGGACTTCTACAGATTGAAATGTTCCTAAGGTTTAATGGCTGTCACCAGAGGTAATAAAACCACAGTAAAGAAAGTAGAACAGCTAATTACTAAGCAATGCAAAATTAAATTAACTATCCCCAAAGTCAATCAAGGGATAGACAAAGAGTACAGAATATGATACCTAATAGATAAAGAATGGAGGAGGAGAAAAAAAAGAGAGAACCTTTAGATTGTGTTTGTAATAGCATATTAAGTGACTTAAGTTAGAATCTTAGACAGTAAGGAAGTTAACCTTGAACCTTTGGTAGCCACGAATCTAAAGCCTGCAATGCCAATAAGTAAATACCTATCGATAATCACCCTAAATGTAAGGGGACTGAATGCACCAATCAGAAGACATAGAGTCACTGAATGGATACAAAAGCAAGACCCATCTATATGCTGTCTACAAGAGACTCACTTTAAACCCAAAGACTTACACAGACTAAAAGTGAAGGGATGGAAAAAGAAATTTCATGCAACCATTAGGGAGAAAAAAGCAGGAGTTGCAGTACTTGTATCAAAAATAGACTTCAAAACAAAAAAAGTCACTAAAGACAAAGAAGGACACTACATAATGATAAAGGGGTCAATCCAGAAAGAAGATATAACCATTATAAATATCTATGTGCCCAACACAGGAGCACCTACATGTGTGAAACAAATACTGAGAGAATTAAAAGGGGAAATAGAATGCAGTGCATTCATTCCAGGAGACTTCAACACTCCACTCACTCTGAAGGACAGATCAACCAGACAGAAAATAAGTAAGGAGACAGAGGCACTAAACAACACATTAGAACTTATGGATCTAACAGACATCTACAGAACTCTACACCCAAAAGCAGCAAAATACACATTCTTCTCAAGTGCACATGAAACATTTTCAAGGATAGATCATACACTAGGCCAAAAACTGAAATTGTACCAATCAGTTTCTCAGACCACAAAGACATGAAACCAGAAATAAATTATGCAAAGAAAATGAAAAATCCCACAAACACATGGAGGCTTCACAACATGCTCCTAAATAACCAGTGGATCCCAAAACTACTAGATCTAATATCTGAATTCAGCAAAGTTGCGGGATACAAAATTAATACACAGAAATCTGTGGCATTCCTATACAGTAACAATGACCTAGTAGAGAGAGAAATCAGGAAAACAATTCCATTCACAGTTGCATCAAAAAGAATAAAATACCTAGGAGTAAACCTAACCAAGGAAGTGAAAGACCTATACTCTGAAAACTACAAGACACTCATGAGAGAAATTAAAGAAGACACCAATAAATGGAAACACATCCCGTGCTCATGGATAGGAAGAATTAATATTGTCAAAATGGCCATCCTGCCTAAAGCAATCTACAGATTCAATGCAATTCCTATCAAAATACTAACAGCATTTTTCAACGAACTAGAGAAAATCATTCTAAAATTCATATGGAACCCCAAAAGACCCCGAATAGCCAAAGCAATCCTGAGAAGGAAGAATAAAGCTGGGGGGATTATGCTCCCCAACTTCAAGCTTTACTACAAAGCCACAGTACTCAAGACAATTTTGTATTGACACAAGAACAGACCCATACACCAATGGAACAGACTAGAGAGCCCTGATATAAACCCAACCATATATGGTCAAATAATATATGATAGAGGAGCAATGGACATACAATGGGGAAAATAGCCTCTTCAACAGCTGGTGTTGGCAAAACTGGACAGCTACATGCAAGAGAATGAAACTGGATTATTGTTTAACCCCATACACAAAAGTAAACTCGAAATGGATCAAGGACCTGAATGTAAGTCATGAAACCATAAAACTCTTAGAAGACAACATAGGCAAAAATCTGCAGAATATAAGCATGAGCAACTTGTTCCTGAACCCATCTCCTCGAGCAATGGAAACAAAAGCAAAAATGAACTCATGAGGCTACATCAAACTAAAAAGTTTCTGTACGGCAAAGGACACCATCAACAGAACAAAAAGGCATCCTACAGTATGGGAGAATATATTTGTAAATGACATATCCGACAAGGGGTTAACATCCAAAATATATAAAGAACTTACACGCCTCTCTGCTCAAAAAGCAAATAACCCAATTAAAAAATGGGCAGAGGCTATGAAGAGACAGTTCTCCAAAGAAGAAATTCAGATGGCCAATAGACATGAAAAGATGCTCCACATCAGGGAAATGCAAATTAAAACCCCAATGAGATATCACCTCACACCAATAAGGATGGCCACCATCCAAAAGACTAAGAACAACAAACGCCGGCGAGGATGTGGAGAAAGGGAAACCCTCCTACACTGCTGGTGGGAATGTAAGCTAGTTCAACCATTGTGTAAAGCAATATGGAGGTTCCTCAAAATACTAAAAATACAAATACCATTTGACCCAGAAATCCCACTCCTTGAAATTTACCCAAAGAATACAACTTCTCAGATTCAAAAAGACATATGCACCCCTATGTTTACTGCAGCACTTTTTACAATAGCCAAGATATGGAAGCAACCTAAGTGTCCATCAGTAAATGAATGGGTAAAGAAGAGGTGGTACATATACACAATGGAATACTATTCAGCCACAAGAAAGAAACAAATCCTACCATTTGCAACAACATGGATGGAGCTGGAGATATCATGCTCAGTGAAGTAAGCCGGGCGGTGAAAGCAAGTGCCAAATGATTTCCCTCATTTGTGGAGTATAACTAAGAAGCAAAACTGAAGGAACAAAATAGCAGCAGGCTCAGACACTCCAAGAAGCCACTAATGGTTACAAAAGGGAAGGGGTGTGGGAGGGACGGTTGGGAGGGAGAGAGAAGGGGATTGAGGGGTATCATGTTTAGTACACATGGTGTGGGGGCTCACGTCGAAAACAGTGTAGCACAGAGAAGGCAAATAGTGAATCTGTGGCATCTTACTACACTGATGGACAATGACTGCATTGGGGTATGGATGGGGACTTGCTAATATGGGTAAATGTAGTAACCACATTGTTTTTTCATGTGAAAGCTTCAAAAGAGTGTATATCAATAATACCTTAATAAAATTTTTTTTTAATAAGTGTAATTACCATCAGTAACCATACAAAGTTATAAGATTATTGACTATATTACCTATGCTGTTCTTTACATCCCCATGACTTTTATAACTGGAAGTTTGTATCCCTTCACCTATTTCATCCATTGCCCCACTCCCAATTATTTGTTATTTATTTTTAATTGATTTTATTGGTCTTGTATCCTGAAATCTTGTTAAACTCAACTCATTAGCTCAAGAAGGTTTTTGTAGGTGCCACAGAATTTTCTACATAGACTATTGTACTAGTTTCCAGGACTTTTGTAACAAATTGCCACAAACTGTATGGGAGTTTTTTCTGTTAAGAATTTTTTCTGTTAAAAATTCTTTTAAGAATTTTTGCATCTATATTCACTAGGAGTATTCGTCTATAGGCTTTGTCTTCTTGTCATATTTTTGTCTGCTTTTGGTATCAGAATAGTGATGGCCTCATAATATTAGTTGGACAGTATTCCCTCCTCTTCAATTTTATGGAGGAGTTGTGTAGAATTGGTATTATTTATTTCTTAAATGTTTGGTAGAATTCATGAGTAAATATTTTTTTTTAGTCAACCAATGTCCACCAAGAGGATAATTGTGCAATTATTTGAACACCATGCAACCATTCAAAAGAATTACTATGACATTAGAAGTGACAAAAATTTGTCACAGAACAATCTGTATGGTATGATTTTGATAGTTTAAAATCCATCCTGCATTACGAGTTTACAAATACACATTTATCAATGCATTTTAACAGCTTTGCTGTTAATGACAACAGAACAGATATAATTCACATACTGTACATTTAAAGCATACATTTAAAGTGAACAATTCAGTGGTTTTTAGAATATTCACATAGTTGTACATATACAGTTACCATCCATCAACCATGCAACCATCATCCCCATCAAATTTTACACTATTTTCATCAAGTCAAAGAGAAACCCTGTGCCATAGGCAGTCATTTCCATTTCCTCCACTCTCTCAGCCCTAAGCAACCCATAATCTACTTTCTGTCTCTATAGATTTGCCTAGTCTGGACATATGAATAGAAGTTATACAATGTATGGTCTTTTATGACTGGTTAATTTCACTTAGCATGTTTTCAAGGTCCATCCATGTTGTAGTGTATGTCAGTATTTCACTCCTTTTCATTGCCAAGTAATATTCCATTGTGTGAACATACCATTTCACACCATATCCATTTATTATTAGCTGATGGGCATTTGGGTGTTCCATTTCTTGACTATTATGAATAATACTGCTGTGCACATTTTCTCTTGGGTATATACCTAGGAGCAGAATTGTTAGGTCATATGGTAATTCTATGTTTAACTTTTTAAGGAACTGCCACAGTCACTGTTTTGCTAAACAGCTGCAACATTTTAAATCCCCACCAGCAATGTATGAGGGTTCCCATCCTCCACATCCTTACCAACACTTGTTACTGTCTGTCTCTGATCATATCCATCCTAGGAATAGAAAGTTCTATATCACTATGATTTTGATTCACTTTTTCTTGAAGAATAATGATATTGAGCATCTTTTCATGTGCTTTTTGGTCATTTGTATATCTTCTTTGGAAAAATGTCTATTCAGTTCTTTGGCTTATTTTAATTTGGGTTATTTGCCTCTATATTATTTAGTCATAAGTTCTTTGTATATCTGGATTACTAGTTCTTTATCAGATATATGATTTGCAAATATCTTTTCCTATTCTGTAGGCTATCTTTTCATTTTCTGGTTGGTGCCCTTTGAAGAACAAAAGTTTTTAATTTTGGTGAAATCCAATTTGCCTACATTGTCTTTTGTCACACTTTTACAACCAAAGCTAAGAAACCATTGACTAACCCCAAATCACAAAGACTTATTCCTGTTTTCCCTTCATAAGTTTATTTCTTATGTATACACGCTTTTTTTTTTAAGGACCAAGGGGATACTCACCAAACTGTTAGGAGTGGTCACTTGTGGGGAAAGGAATGAAATTGGGGTTGGGTTGGGGTTTGAATGGGGATTTTCATTTTTCCCACCATATATTTCTGTATTGTTTGGATTTTTCTTTTTTTTTTTTTTGGAAGCATGTCTTACTTTGGTAACTGGAAATCATCAATAGACTTTAAAGGATCCGAAATTGTACAAACATAGCTGTACCACGTCAAAGACTAAAAGATGGCTGTGCAAAAGAAAAGAATCCTCAAAACTAGTTATTAGAACGGGGCGTGGGGGGGGGGTGACCGTGTCAAGAAAGGGTTCCTCAAGAAAATAGCATCTAAACAGATCAGGAAGTGCAGAGGAATTGTGCTGCATACAAACGGGGGTAAGAATTGTGTTTAGTTGGGAAGAAATTAGTTGAGCCTATGGGAGCGAAGGAGATCGCTAAAAAAAATGCTTTTAGGCTGTGTGGATTGGAGAATGGAAGGGAGGGCAAGTAAGGGAAGGAGGACAAGTGGCTGTAGGAGACAGGAGACAGATTATCCTCGTGGTCTACGATAAGGGTAGTGAGCAGGGGAGTACCCGGATCAGATTTATGTTCTGGAAAAATCACTCGGGAACTGTGGAGAGGGTGGGGGTAAGGAGCAGAGTTCCGTCAGGTGGCTTTTGCAGAAATCCAGAGAAGAAATGATGGTGGACAGAGTCGGGTCCTACTGGGGTTGGAGAGAAAGGCCTGGTTTGAGATCCTCAGGACTATGCGACTGGAAGAGGAGCTGAGGAAGACGCAGGGGCCAACGCCGCCTCCTGACTTCTCCTGTGACGGCCGAGCTGCCAGGTGGCCGGTTTCTAGCGGCAGTAGCCGCCGCGCGCTGGGAGGGGGAAGCTGCCTGCGGTGGGAGCGCGCCTGCGAGCCAGCTGGACGTCTGGGCCGACGAGGTGAGGGGGAGTCAGGCCCGCCCTTAACCATCGCCGGGGCTCTGGAGAACCGCAGGCAAGAGCGGGACCCGAACCCAGTGTCACAGGAACGGGCCCCTACAGACCAGGCAGAGCCCGGGAGGAGCGTGCTGAGGGTCGGGTGGGGGCCCCACCCGCTCCCCGCTCCCCTCCCCACCAGCAGCCAGCCAGGTGCCCGGGACAGGAGCCGCGGTGGGACCCCGGAACCTTCTGCCGCCGCCGCCCGCGTTCGCCCCGGGACCCATCGGGGGAACCCGTTCGCTGTTGCTAAGGGGCGTCCCCGGAAGTGACGCGCCCAGGGTTTGTTGACAGCGGAGGCGGCGGCGGCTGCAGGCTCCGAGCCGTAGGAGCCGGATCGGGGGAGGGGCTGGGCCCCGGAGGCAGCACCCTACGGCCCTCAGCCCCGCCCGCAGCCCTAAGGGCAAGGTAACGGCCGCGGGGTTCCCCGGCGCGACCCCCTCCCGCCCGGGGCTCCAGTCCCCGGGATCCCAAGCTCCGCCCCGCCGACCCCCGTCTCTCCCAGACCCCGGCCCTAACCTGACGGTATCCCCTGCCTGCCCAGGCGCTCCGGACCAGATTCTCCCGGGTCGCCACCAGCGTTCGTCCCCGGCGAGGAACATCCTGACCGCTCCCGGGGCCAAGGGATGTAACTGCGCCCCCCACCCTTTCCCTCCTGCCTCCCGCGCCTCAGCATCGCCGCGGCAGCCACTTGCACAGGTCCATCTCAGCCCACGGTGGGAGGGCTCCCTACTCTACCCCTGCCGCCAGGTCTGAGAAACGTGCCTTTAAAACTGGGATCCCTTCTTCCAGAAAGAAAATGACGCCCTGTCAGATGCGCCTACAAAATGGGGGATCGATGTAGGGCTGAAAGGGCCAGCTTCTGCCCCTCCTACCTGTTGGATGAGCTTAAGTTCCCCCAAAGCAGTGCTTAAAAACTCAGGCACGGCTTGGATTCTGGAGCAGTTTCCAAAAGGGATGACAAGGTGCAGGGAAATCCAGCAGGGTGGGAAAGGGATGAGTTGGGGTTGCACACCTGAGGGCCAGTGGAGCCCGAAAGGTGAGTTGGAAGTGAAACTGACGGTGTTGACCACTATAGCTATGTGGGTGGAACTTGACCTGGCTGCTCTTTGTTCCAAGGGGTCCAAGGTTTCCAGTCTTGGCCTGTGCCTAACAGCGCCTTCAGTTTTAAAGGGGTGCCTGATGCCTCCACAGGAAAATCTCCCCCATATGATCTTTCCCACAGAATGTTTCTCTTCAGGGTTGAACTGGTTAGAGTGAGCATTGAAGACAGCTTTGAAAAGGGTCATGGGAGGCTATACGTAGAGCAGGAGGTGTTTGCCAGTGGTGAGGGGTCTCTCTGTTTCCGTGTATTGGTTCATTCATCAGATAATAAACATACCAATATGTAGGCTGGCAATAAGGGCTGTGGACAAAAATACAGCAGAAAGGGCCATGGGAAGAAGAGCCAGAGAGTGGGGTCGCCTTTTGAGAGAGAACAATCAGAGAAGGTCTCTAATAAGGTGATATGTGAGCAGAGACCTGGAGGGAGTGGGGGCAGGGGGACAAGCCATACAGCGCTCTGGAGGCAGAACATTCAACAACAAAGGCAAAGGTCCTGAGGTAATATATCTGATGATTTTAAGAAACAGCAGAAGGGCCATAGGGCTAGAGCAGAGTGAAGGGGGGGAAGAGTGTTTGGGGCCCGGATAATGGTGGGGAGGATATCAGAGGCTGTCCTTGTAATGCATGGTCATAGGGTGTCTAATGGGGCACCGTTTCAAAACTGTACTAACTGAAGTGTCTGGTGGTCAGAGAAAATATGGATTTGTTTAGATGACAAATGGCCATTGTGCTCAGGCTGGGTGTTGTAAGTACCCTTTTTCCATCTCCGAAATGACCATTGGTGGAATAAATACAAAATGGCCACAGAGCCCTGTAGTTAAATCAGATCCTGCTGCTGCCTGGTTGTCAGGACTTGGGCAAGAGGTCTTTTTCCACCTCAGTTTCCTCATCTGTAAAATAGGGTTGGGCTAAATGAGAGATCTCGCTGACATGCTTCGTGCACTATTCAGCACTTAGGAACTAAGTCCTGGGTATATAGTTGTCATGATGCTAACGATGATGAGGAAGAGGGACTGTGTGCATGTATCTCCCCCAAAGTCTTTCTTTTAGCACCAGCTGGTAGTGTCACCAGCTCTGGCCGCCTCCCTGAGCTAGTGGAATTTTGGAGAACAGTGCAGGAGACAAAATGGAAACTTCCTGTCCCCTACAGGGAGGATGGTGGCTTGGTCTTGGCTTTTTTGATGCCAGTAGAAGGTGATGGGGGCTTTTTTTTTTTTAAGAAGCCAGCAAGTCCCCATTCAGCCACATAAAATAGGCAAATGGTGGTGTTGACATAAATATGACATGGAGACAGTTTGGGAAGGGCTGTATATATTGGCCCTAGACATGTGGTTGGGGTGTGTGGCTGATGTGCTGATGGAGACTGTTGGTCCCTGAAGTGCCCAGCAGAGGCTGAGATTTTGCAGCCTGCCTGTTAGGGAGCGGAACAATGGTTGAACTCCCTTCTCACCTCCCAGGCTTGGACTACGTCATCAGGCTCAGGTAATAAGCTGAGTAGGACAACTGAGCCAGAGGATTTGAAAATGACAGGTTGGGGCACATAGATTCTAAGAGCCAGCATGTTGGGGCAGGCTGTTGTGGATAGAACCTTGGACTAGCCATCTGGGGACCTGGGTACAAGCCCTCGCTCTGCTGCTGGCTCACTGTGTGAACTTGGGCAAGTCCCATTCCTTGTCTGGGCCTGAGTTTTCCTATCTGTACACTAATTATGAAGGCTATTGGGAGAATGATCCAAAACACAGGTTGTAAAAGAATTCAGTGCACTCTGAAGCTCTCTGCAAAAGTGAGGTACGGTTCTTGTCATGAATGCCATTGGGATTCTGCAGACATGTTTTTGGGCAGAGAGCTTCAGTACCTCAGCGTCAGGACTAATATACTGTAGCTGGCTCAATCAGTGAAGCTGAGTTTCCAGCTTCAGAAATGAACAGAAGGGTCCCTCCAAGCATTATTATTAGGAAGTCACTCCATAATTATTAGTTACTACCTTTTTGCCATTATTTCATGGCATCTCCTCAGCTACCCCATGAAGTAGATAGTGTCCACAGCACATTGACTACCTGAGACCCTAATGAATTTTGAGGCTGGTAAATATTGCCCAGGACCTCATGGAGCTGAGGCTCCTTCACCTGCAATCAACACCAGGCATTGTGTCATGGATCACACTGGACCCTGCCTCAGGAAGCTTCTAGCCCTGTGCCCAAAATATGATTTGTGCCCATAGAATGGTTTCCAGTGATACCTGATTATCTGTGCTCAGTGCCCAAGGACACTCAGAGTTGTAAGGAGGCAGGGAAGTCTCATGCAGCAAAAGGGAGAGCTGAGGCTTGGAGGGACAGTTCCTACCCTCAACATAATGGTAAAGAGAGCCAGACCCTTACGGGGAATTTGGGCAAGTTACTGCACAGCTTTGGGCCATAGTTTGTTCATCTGGAAAACAGAATGTGTCCCGCATAGGTTATCTGTGCCAGTAATGAGAACATACATGGAAAGCTTGAAACTTTGGATCTTGAACTAATGAATACATGTATACATATCAGCGTGTACATATAGACCCACGTACATATACATAGTCCATGGCAAATGACTTTGCCACTCAGAGCCTCAGCTACCTCATCTATAAGTTGTACATTATACTAAGTCCTGCTTTGTGTGGTTGTTGAGAGAATTAAATGAGTTACTGCATATTGGGTACTTAGCAGAGTTCTTGGAATAAGGTGCTCAGTACGGGTATGATCATTAAGTTTGGTTGCAAAGAACCCAGGTAGCCCCAAGGCCCCTCTGCCTCCAGGTGGCACCAGTAAGTGGTGAGGCACATTCTTCCCGGATTCCATTTCCACATCTTCCTGCAGACCCCACCCTGCTGTAAGTCTCTGCAGGCGACCTCCTTGGAGGCCCTCAGCCTCACCCGGACCCCTGCCCCTAGACCTATTCCCTTCACAGCAGTTCCCCCTGCCCAGTATCTGGCCTATGATCTGCTCCCTCCTGGAAAGTGCCCATCCTCTGTAAATAGGGCATTCGTTTGGGTCCCCACCTCCGACCCCCCCCCCCCATTCCTGGGTTAATATTTCACAGGGTGGGAGCTGCTCCAAGGCTTGGCGCTTCTGGCTCCCCCAGTCTCTCTGTTGGCCGGGTCTCATGCTCTCTCCCCTGGGCCTTGGTTTCTCTTTCCCTTCTGTTGGATGGATGGAAGAAATGGTTTGGTGAGAAGCATGGGTAGGGTTTAGGATTGCATCCCACTCTCATTAGCTGTGTGATTTCAGGCAAGCCTCGGTGTCTACATCAGAAAAGGGGGTAACAATCTCTGCCTCGTGGTGCTGTAATGAGGTAACTTGGCCAAATGTAAATGTGTATTCTGTCGCGTGCCACGCATAGGCCTGGCTCAGCTCCCACCACGCTGCCCCCGCCCCCCATCCAGGGGTGTGCAAACAGAAAGGGTTCCCCTCCTCGCAGAGCTCACAGACTGGGGGACGGACCATTAGACAAATTGTTATTCAAATGACGAATTAGCTACAAAAAGGATCCCAGGGAATGTCACTTGTTAGTTAAATAAGGAACATTGTGAAGTAAAGCCTACCAGAGGCTCAGCACCACCTCTGGAGGCAGCCAGGGTGGAGGAGGTGGTAGCTGCTGCTGTTTGCTCTACTGTTCCCTCCCTTCCTTCATGCCGTTCCACACCCACCAGGATGCCATAAGCTCAGGATGGTGCCAAGAACCTACAAGAGAAGGGATGAAGAAAGACACAGAGTTCTTAACCATGCATGTTCCATCATAATCAGAGCACCCTCTCCCCAGCTGCCAGATTCCCAGATGGCCAGTGCCTGCCGTGAGAATGGGAAGCCCTTGGGGTGGGAGTTGGGGGGTAGAGATGACTGTCCCTGGAGGGTGCCCAGCCTACAGCTAGATTGGGCACAAGTGGTCCCAGCCCGAGGCCTCTCAGCCTCCATGCCAAGATGAGGACAGCTCCTTCCTCCTCCAGCTCCCGCCAGCCCCCAGCAGCAGCGGTGGCACTGCCAGAGGGCAATTAGCAGGTGCTGCCGTCTGCCCTGTTCATCTTTGGGGGGCTTTTGATGAGGTTGGTAGCTGACAGGGTGGTGTTCTTCCCACCTGGGGAGCAGGGTTAGGCCCAAGTGGCTACCTGGCTGACTGGGCTCAGACCTGCAGAAGAGGCAAAGTCCCCCGTGGCTCTGTCTCATTCAGAGTGGTGAGGGTTACTTTGTGGCCGCCGGTGCCTAGCACTGTCTTGGGCACCCTGGGCAGGGAAGATAGGAGGGTGCACCTTGCTGCCTGGGTTCCAGGCCTGGCACGACCTGCAAGTCCCTCTCGTCCCCCACCACAGGCAATGTTGAAACCCTACAGTGTGTCAGGCCCTTCCTTTGTCAGCAAATAGTTGTAGAAGTGAGCCCATGGTGCTTTCGTCCCACACCCTCTGTCCTTTCAGCCTGTGCCCATCTTTTCCTTCTTCGTGGAGTGCCTTTCCCTCCTCTCCCCACCACCAGAGTTAACTATGACTCGTCGTTTGAGTTGCAGCTGAAATGTCACTTCCAAGGAAGCCTGCCCTGCCTCCCCAGTCCAGGACAGGCCTCTGGCATTGGCACCCAGAGCCCAGGTATCTCCCTCTCCTTCAGAACACTGGTCCCAGTTCCTAGCTTGGGGTTGTGTGCTTCTTAGGTGGCTTCTGTCTCCCTCCAGAGCTGTGTGCTGAATGAGGACAAAGACCTTGTCTGCTTTCACTCACCGTTGAGCCCACGGTGCTCAACAGACGGTTTCTAAGTGAATAAATAAACCACCTGTGCTGCACGCAGGGGTAATACCTGGCAGCCCGGCTCCCGCCCTCATGGAGCTGGTCATCTGGCAAGGAGGCTGGATCATTAAACCAGCATCAGTCCAAAGTATCTGTTGTTATGGTGGGGCTGTGGGGACACATAACAGGAGAGCCCTGGCAGGTCAGGGAGGGCTTCCCAGAGGAACTGACGTTGACATTAAAGCCTGCGGTGCATAGGCAGCAGCTAAATAAGTAAGGAGGAGAGTTCAGAGGTAGTGTGGGCTGGAGTGGTCGGGGGGATGCTTCCTGGAGGAGGGTCATGAATGTGTTTTGGGGGCTGGGAGCAGTGTTTAGAGTAGAAAGTGGGAAAGTTAGTGGAATTTGGACGGTCCCAGTTGAAAACAAACAGACTGAGCAAAGGTCTGAAGGTGACCCTGTGCTTATGACTGATTTCTAGTACAACAAAGGAGGCCAGGCCAGGCTGGCTGGAGTAGACGGTCAGTGGGCACTGAGTAGGCCAGAAAGCTGGTTCTAATTCTGCAGGCTTAGAGTGACTGCTGGAGAGGATTGGACTCATTGGTTTCCAGTCAGGCGCATCTCCCCACCAGCCATGCTCCCTCTGGCTTCAGCTTCCCAGGCAAGAGAGGCTGCTGGGCTCTTGAAGATCTGAAGATGAATGACAGCCAAGGAAGGCCATGCCCAGGGCCCAGGCAGCCTGTTTATTGTGGCTTTCCTCAAGAGTGTCATGTAGCCAGTGGGACAGCAGCATAATGGGCCTCGTGGCAGGAGAGCCAGGCCGGGGAGCGCAGGCCTAGAGCTGGGCAGGAGCAGACCGTGCCCTGCTTGGGGAGCCCGGAATGTGAGTGGGAGAAAGGGCTGATGATGGTGATGGTGATAGCTGCTTTTTATTGAGCAGTTACTGTGTGCCAGCCATCATGCCAAGCCCTTTCTGTATCCTTCCTTGTTATCTTTACCTGGTGCTCCCTATTTCAGAGAAGAAACTGAGACACAAGGGAAGACACTTTCCCAAGTTCACCTGCTCTGAGGCAGCAGAGCCGAGACTTGAAACTGGGTCGGCCTTGACTCCAGAGCTGTTAGAGCACAGTCGCCAGTAAGTGGTGGTGCCAGAATTTAAAACTGGCGACTTCAGAGGGCACAGTGCTCTGTGGCCTCCCACTGGATTTCCCGAGCAGGCTGGAAGGTTCAAATATGGACAAGGCGGCTCCAAGAAGCCAGGGCCAATGCTGGGCCCTAAACTCCTTCAGAACCCTCCAAGAGATAATGTGATGTAATCTGAGAGACCAGGTTCAAATCCCAGTAGCCTCTCTCTCTGGCCTGAGTTTCCTCATCTGTAAGGTGAGATCCTAACCACCATTTGCCATATACTTAGTCATGCCAAGCCTGATCCTAAGCATTTTCCTGTCTCATCCCAATAGCCCTGTGAAGTGGGGATTATTATCCCCATTTTCCAGATGAGAAAACCATTTTCCAGATGAGAAAACTGAGCATCAAAGAGGTTAAATAATTTACCAGTGAATTGTGGAACTGGGTTGAAACATCGATCTGTCTACCCACAGAACCTGCATTTAGGAAAAAACCCACAAATAAGAAAAATAACACAGATAAGGGAAGACCCACAAGGCATGAGTGGACAGTCCGGTGGATTTCCACAGTGAGCACACCTGTCCCAGGACCCAGAGGGTCCCCTGCCACTTCCTAATGCCTGCCCCCGTGCACAGGCACTCACTCTCCTGAGTTCTCATACCATCACTGGGTTTTGCCTATTTTTTCCATTTCTGATGTAGCCTCTGGTTGGAATTAATTCCTGACTGTCCTCGGTTCTATAAATGGTCGATTGTCTTCTGTCTTGTTCACTCAATTTCAAATGTGAACGTTCAGCCTTCATTCTGTTAGCCACTTATGGTAGCCAAGGATGCACTACTAGTCAGATCATCACTTAACCCTGAATCCCATCTAAACGGGGACCTCTTTGGTGTCTAGGTCATTTTCTTAACTTTTTATTGAATTATAATACACATTTTTTTGAAGTGCACATATCATGATTGATATACAGATCCTGAATATTCACAAAGTGAACACACTTGTATGTCCAGCACTCCAATAGGGACTAGAAGCTTCTCAGCACCCAGCCAACCCCAAAGTAACCACAGTCCTGACTTCTGCCACCACACATCAGATTTTCCTGTTTTCTGTCTTGATGGAGTAATACATAAATGGAGCCCCATGGTATATGAGTATATATCCTTTTGTGTCTGGCTCCTTTCACTAAGTACTGTGAGGCTCATCCAGGCTGTTGTGTTAACAGAAGTGTGTATGTTCGCATGCCACATAGTATTTTGTTGGTGAATATACCATGATTATTCATCCTAAGGCCAGTGGACATTCAGGTGCTTTTCAGGTCTTGGCTATTATGAACATTCTGGTCTGTGTCTTTTGGTGGACATCTATCTATATGTGCATTTCTGTTGGGTCTGTACCTGGGAGTGGGCTTGCTGAACATTGAACACACGTATATTCAGCTTTGGTAGATGGTGTCACACAATATTCCAGTTACACTTGCAGATCACACCAATTTACACTCCCACTAGCAGTGTGGGTGACATCCCATTGTCCCCATGATAGAGGTGTGCTATTGTCTGTATTGTTCTGTTGTTTTCAGTCGAACCATTCTAGTGGGTGGGACACGACATCTCACTGTAGTTTTACTGCTACCGATGAAGCTGAGCCCTTTTCCATGTTTGTTGTCCATTTCCTTGTCCTTTATGAAATGTCTGTTCAAGTCCATTTTTAAATGGGATGCTGTGTCTTTTTTTAAAAAAACTGATTGGTAGAAGTTGTTTATATATTTTGTCCTTTGTTGGATATCTTATTGGAAATTGCTTCTCCTAGTGTGTGGCTTGCCCTTTCTCTTTCTTAATGATATCTTTTGACGAACAGAGTCTTAAATTTTGAGGCAGTAAAATTAATCAATTTCTCTTCATAGTTTGTGGGGTTTTTGTGACCTGTTGAAGAAATTATCAACTACTCTAAAGTCATAAAGATACACTCCTATGTTTTCTTCTAGAAACCTTTCCCATAGAGCTCTGTGGTCCACCTCAAAATTAATTTTTATGTATATATGAACAGAAGTTTCCTTTCTTCAGTGTATATTGGATTATTATTTTTTTCCCTTACAAATCCTATTGAAGAAATCTTTACCTACCTCAAGGTCATGAAGATAGTAGGAGACCTCATTTTTTAAATAAGGTTTATTGAACTATAATTCCTATACCATACTATTCACCTATTTAAAGTAGATAATTCAATGGTTTTTTTATATATTCACAGAATTGTGCAACCATCACCACAATAAATGCTAGAACATTTTTATCACCCCAAAATGAAACCCCATACCCATTAGCATTGTATTTCCATTTCCCCCCAGCCTCCCAGCCAAAGGCAACCATTGATCTACTTGTGTCTCTATAGATTTGCCTGTTCAGAACTTTTCATATAGATGAAGTTACACGCTATGTGGCCTTTTGTGATTGCTTTCTTTCACTTAGCATAATGTTTTCAAGGTCCAGGATAGCTTGAATGAGGACTTCATTTCTTTTATGGCTGAATAATATTCCATTGTGTGGCCATGCCATTTTTGTTTACCTGTTCATCACTTGATGGGCATTTGAGTTGTTTCTGCTTTTTGACTACTATGAATAATATTGCTGTGAACATTAATGTACAACTTTTTATGTGGATGTGTCTTTTCATTTCTCTCAGAAAGAGCCTTCATTCCTAATCCTATATGATGAGACTTGGTGACAACATGTCTATAAAGCCCTTGTACATATTAAGTGTTCACATAACGACAGTTATATACAGGTTAGATTACCTCACAAGGGACACCCCAGTGTAGCTGTTGATGAAAACCCCTGTTACACCCACCCAAACATTGGGTCCCCAACACATACGGTGTCTGCCCGCAGACATTGTGAAGGCATAGAAATGCTTGGACAAGGCACCCTGCTCTTTGCAGGTCAGATCACACATAGATGGCGGCACAGCAGAGAGGGGCAGGAAAGGAGTCAGGAGTCCCGGGGCCTGGCTCTGCTAAACTGCTAATTTGAATATGACGTTCAGAGCCTCAATTTCCGTACTCAGAGAGTGGCCATAGGACAGCTGGTGGTTCTGGCCCTTATGTGTGGCTCATTCAGTTTATTTCCCCTTTCCTAGGCTGTGGCTCAGCCAATGATCCTGTGAGTGTCGGAGAGTCACCGTTGCCCCTGGGGGGCCCCTGTCCTGAAGTAGCCTACCTGCCTGCCCCAAGCATGGCGTCTGATACTCCTGAGTCTCTGATGGCCCTTTGCAGCGACTTCTGCCTGCGTAACCTCGATGGCACACTGGGCTGCCTGCTGGACAAGGAGACTCTGAGGCTACATCCAGACATCTTCCTGCCCAGCGAGATCTGTGACCGGCTCGTCAACGAGTGAGCAGGCCCAGGGCTGGGGCATAGACATTAGCCTCACATGAGCACGCATGGAGAGATGGGACCATTGGGTGTGCACCATGCAGGGGGGTGGCTGTGGGCACATATGTGTGAGGGATGCACATGGGTGTCCATGAGTGGAGAATACTGGTATATCCATAAGTGTAAAGTCACACGTGTGCATGGTAGTGTGTGCAGGGGCATGCATAGGAAGGAATGGGTATGTGTACACATATGGGCTTCTGCAACACAGGGTATGTTTTGAGTGTGAAACTGAAGGTGTGAGTTACTCCTCTAAGAGGTATAGAAACGTGCATATAAATGAAGGAGTTATATGCTGTCTTCTGTGTGTGGGCCTGCATGCCTGTGCACACATAACATACAGGTTTACACTACAGCGTCCAAATAGTGGATCCATGACAGGAATTGAATCATTCAGAAAATCTTTACATGGCTCTTCCAAAGGGCTCCCTGCTAACAGAGGCTCCTAAAAGTGTAATGTGCACTCACTGACTGGGAGTTCAGTCTAGATGCCCAGAAGGGAAATTGTAGACCAGACAGTTGCATATGAAAGTGGGAACCTTTGTGTGACCTAAGAACAGAACCAAACTTGTAATGATGTTCTGAGCATTTAATGTGGGCCAGGCACTAGACTGGACCCTTTGCAGACCAGAGTAATATCCATTTTACAGATGAAGAAAGTGAGGTCCAGGGAAGTTCAGTTGCTTGTATGAAATTGCCCAGGTAGCGAACAGTCAAGCCAGGGTTTAGATTCCAGAGTTTTTGACTCCAAAGCCTTTTCCACCGGACCAGGATTCTTTTATCAGCTGGTATCTCAACAGGGTTTTACTGGATACCTGCCCCACACCCAGCTGAGAACTTTAAACCCCTTGGTCCAATCTTCCTGCTGGAAAAGGTTCTGAGAGGGGCTGACCAAGGAACCAGAAGCTGGCTTAGAGATGAGGAATGCGGAAGTGTATGTTTGTTATAGAAGTGTCTACAGTTTGGTGGGGTTTGGGGAAGAGCTTGGAATTTGCTATTGTAAGAGGCCATTCATGACCAAGAAGTCTCCCTTTGGACTCCTCGTTCCTGGGGCCACCCTTAATCTCACCTGTAAGGTGGTCAGGATCCAAACAGATTACTCCTAGGAAGAGGAGGTGGTGGAAGTGGCTGCCAGGGCAACAAGAGAAGGCTTCCAGGGAAGGGCAGGCTTGTGCTGGGCCTTGAGGGGAAGACAGGTCCCTGGGCCTCTCCCCTGAGACCTGCTTTTCCCTCAGGTATGTGGAGCTGGTCAATGCTGCCTGCAACTTTGAGCCATACGAGAGCTTCTTCAGCCTCTTCTCGGACCCCCGCAGCACCCGCCTCACCCGCATCCACCTCCGGGAGGACCTGGTGCAGGACCAGGACTTGGAAGCCATTCGCAAGCAGGTGAGACCTGTATCATCAGCTCTGGGGATGGCCGTGGGGAGGGCCCCAAGATGGTGCAACAGTGAGTCAGGGGCAAGGCTGCTCACCTCCAGCACAAGAATCCCAAGGCCCTGCCAGTGCTCTTCCCCATGGTGCAGACCCTCCCCGAGCTCACCCGTAGCCCAGGCCTGGGGCAGGGGGTGGGCGGCAGTGATGACAGAGCTCTGCCTGCTACCAGGACCTGGTGGAGCTATACCTGACCAACTGCGAGAAGCTGTCCGCCAAGAGCCTGCAGACGCTGAGGAGCTTTAGCCACACCCTGGTGTCCTTGAGCCTCTTCGGCTGTGCAAACATTTTCTACGAGGAGGAGAACCCAGGGGGCTGTGAAGACGAGTGCCTCGTCAACCCCACCTGCCAGGTGCTGGTCAAGGACTTCACCTTCGAGGGCTTTAACCGCCTGCGCTTCCTCAACTTGGGCCGCATGATCGATGGGGTCCCTGTTGAGTCTTTGCTGCGGCCACTCAACTCGTTGGCCGCCTTGGACCTCTCAGGCATTCAGACAAGCGACGCGGCCTTCCTAACTCAGTGGAAAGACAGCCTGGTGTCCCTTGTGCTCTACAACATGGACTTGTCAGATGACCACATCCGTGTCATTGTCCAGCTGCACAAGCTGCGGTGAGCTGCAGCCCAGAGCTCACTGGGGCGGGCGGGGTAGGTGGTTGTTATCAGTCCCAGAAGGCCTATGAGCCCTGACCAGGCAGAAGGTGGGGATGGAAGAGACAGTCCCGTTCCTCAAACCTAGTGTTTCACCTGGATCAGGGCTGTTCAGGACACCTGGGTTCCAGGATATTTTTTTCCCCAGAATGCCCTGAAGCAGTTGTGGCAGGGATGGGCCCTCCCCTGCTATAGGCCAACAGAGCAGGGGTCCACAAGGCCGCCCCAGCCTGGGTCCAGCTCCTGACCTGTGGCCCCACCCCAATCTCCAGCCACCTGGACATCTCCCGAGACCGCCTCTCTAGCTACTACAAGTTCAAGCTGACTCGGAAGGTGCTGAGCCTCTTTGTGCAGAAGCTGGGGAACCTGATGTCCCTGGACATCTCTGGCCACATGATCCTAGAGAACTGCAGCATCTCCAAGATGGATGAGGAAGCCGGGCAGACCAGGTGGGGACCCACCTGCCATGCTTGTTGGCAGGGTGTCACTCAACAAGCATTTACCTAGTGCCCCTCTGCTAAGTGCCATGCTAGGTGTTAGAGATAAAGGAGCAAATCAGGCCTTGCCCTCTGGAGTCTATGTGAGCTAATGGGGACAGACAAGTCATTATTAGGGCTTGGTAGGAGAAGCACAAGACTTTGGGGCTGCCCTGAGGACCAGGAAGGAGGACAGAGGAGGAATGGCATCCAAGCTGTCCTGAAATCTCATTCTGAGTTTGCTAGAGAAAGGGTGTTCTAGCAGAGGAAACAGCATGCGCAAAGGCTGGAAGGTGCAAGTGCAAAGAGTGACTGGGGAATTACAACGCTCAGACTGGCCAGAGACAGCTGTGGTGGTAAGATGAGGCTGGCAGTCTGCCATGCATGAGGTGTTGTGGCAGATGGGTTGGTTACTGGGTTGGTTGGTTGAGAGATCCGATTCAAACCATCCAGCTATATTTGGCCATAAGCCCAATCCCCAGCCATACTTTAGCAGGGTTTGGTTGGTGGGTATGTCCCTTTGTGATTATTGGTGGAACCCAAAGGTGACATATCTTCACTAGAACAGCAGGTGGTATTTTCTGAAGATGGCTGCAACATCTCCCATCCCACATGTTCTACAATATGTTCTTGGCATCCTTCCATTAAGAGGTGTCCCTGCCCCTAAAAAGAAAAAAAAGATGAGGCTGTAGGGCCTAGAAGAGGACCCCAGGTCAATGCCTAGCCACCCACAGGGAGAAATGCTCCTTCATGCTGAAACGGTGCATCCCCCAGCCCCTGACCTTAGCACCCTCTTCCCCCCAGCATCGAGCCTTCCAAGAGCAGCATCATGCCCTTCCGGGCTCTGAAAAGGCCACTGCAGTTCCTTGGGCTCTTCGAGACCTCCCTGTGCCGCCTCACTCACATTCCAGCCTACAAAGTGAGGGGATGGGGTGGGGTGGAATGGGGAGCCCTGGGAGAAGGGAGGGTCTGGGCTTGGACCCCAGAGTATCTGCCCTGGGGCCAGAGATGTAGCTCAGATCTGGGGATCCCACCACTTGCTCTCTTCTGGGTGTCCTAAGCATGCTCCATCCCCAGGTAAGTGGGGACAAAAACGAGGAGCAGGTGCTGAACGCCATTGAGGCCTACACAGAGCACAGACCCGAGATCACCTCACGAGCCATCAACCTGCTTTTTGACATCGCACGCATTGAGCGCTGCAACCAACTTCTGCGGGCCCTGAAGGTCAGCCCCAACCCCGGGGGGAGGCCTTTAGTCTTCTGTCCCTCCCCACCGGAGGGTACTGGACTTGGCTGAAGCCCTGTCCCTTCTCTACACCCCCTCCTTACCTCCGGGACACTGGCAGTCCTACCTCCCGAGCCCCAAGCCTGCCCCACAGTGCCTAACTTGCCCCAGAACCATGGCCCTGCCCTGGTTTCTGCTGCCCAACCTACCCTTGTGCTCTCAGAGCAGGACCAGGGTAAGCCCTGCCCAGAGGACCTGTCCCAGCCCCTCGCAGAGCCCTGGGCCTGTCCCTGCGCAACTTTACCAGGACTTGCCAACCTGGACCGTACCCTGTCTTCATACAGTTGGTCATCACGGCCCTCAAGTGCCACAAGTATGACAAGAACATTCAAGTGACAGGCAGTGCCGCCCTCTTCTACCTGACCAATTCCGAGTACCGCTCAGAGCAGAGTGTCAAGCTGCGCCGGCAGGTCATCCAGGTGGTGCTGAATGGCATGGAATCCTACCAGGAGGTGACGGTGAGCCCCCTGCCCACTATGGCCCTGCATGCTCTGGCCCAGCCACCCTTTTCCTGTCCACCCATGCCCCAGCCTCGGCAAACGGCTCGTAGGTCCCTCAGGGTACCATGCTTGCTCTCACCCTTTCTCATCTGGCTCTGTACTGGCCCCCCTAGTCCCCCTTTGCCACATCATTGGTCCCAGACTCTGGGCCCAATAACCCAGCCCCACTGAGCAGTCCATTGCCCACTGCCACCCTCCACCCAAGGACCCTGTTCTCCTGCCTCTAGGCCTCTGCTCATGCTGACTCCTCAGCCCTTCTGCCCAGTAATACTCTCTTGGGGGTATTTTTTTCAATAGCTGCTTTTATTATAAAAGTAATAAAAAATTTTACTGTATGTAGAAAAATTATAATTATACATATAAAGAAAAAAACACTCATAACCCCACCACCCAGAGACAGCCACTGTTAACACTGGGTATCTATTGTTCTGGATTTTAGTCTGTGCAAATTTGCACATTTAGTAAATGGGATTATTCTATGCATGCCCTTTGTGTAATGTGGATTTTTATTTCAGCAGTGTCCTATGAATGTGAACATCTCCCATTATCAACATTTTTACAAGAAAAATTTTTAAATAATGTTTCTTTTCTGATTACAAAATTAAGATACTTAATGCTTACAAAACAAATTTGAGTAATACAAAAATGTATTAACTACAAAGTGACAGTTGCTCACAATTGCAGCCCTCCTCCCCGAGACAGCTGGTTGTAATGGTTAGTTTTGTAAATGGTGGTGTCAGCATGATGTCCAACATTCAGTGTTCAAGGAGAAGCCACCTGGTGGTGACTCTGTGCTGGAGCTCAGAGGCAGTGGCCAAGCCCCATGCCCAAGGAGTAGCAGCCCACCTCCTGAACACACGGCCTGCAGTTACTGAATGAGCCCCAACTGTTGAACATTTGCTTGCTTTTTAATTTTCTGCTATTTAACATAAAGCTTTGCTGACTACATAATTGATTACCCTCATAATACAGGTCTAAAAGTAGAATTGCTGGGGCAGTGAGTGTTTGCATTTATAAAGCATTTAGTATGTATTCTCAAATTGTCCTCCACAAAGGCTATAGTGGGATATAGCCTCGGCAGCAATGAGAAGGCCCCCTTTCCCTCTGCCTGTCAGTTCAAGACTATAGAGCAACTGTTTTTACTACTTTGAGACCGATTTTATAATCCAAGAAAAATCGTGTTTTTTACATTTTTTAATGAAAAAAATGCTAGTTGAAGACTCCCAAATGATTTAATAAACTCTATCAAAGAAATGGAAATTAAAATAATGAAATAGCACATTTCATCTCAAGAGATTGATGATATCCAATGTTGACCAGAGTAGGCAGAAGAGCTCTCTTGCATTTCCCACTGGTGAAGGATGAATTGTACAACCTTTTTGCAGGTTAACTGTCAGAACCGGCCCAAACTGTAAATGCATGTATCTTTTTTTTTTGGTATCATTAATCTACAATTACATGAGCAACATTATGTTTATTAGACTCCCCCATCATCAAGTCCCCACCACATACCCCATTACACTGTCCATCAGCATAGTGAGATGCTATAGAATCACTACTTGTCTTCTCTCTGTTGTACAGCCCTCCCCGTGCCCCCCCCTACATTATGTCTGCTAATCATAATGCCCCTTTTTTTCCCCTTATCCCTCCCTTCCCACCTATCCACCCCAGTCCCTTTTCCTTTGGTAACTGTAGTCCGTTCTTGGGTTCTGTGAGTCTGCTGCTGTTTTGTTCCTTCAGTTTTTTTATTTGTTCTTATACTCCACATATGAATGAAATCATTTGGTACTTGTCTTTCTCCACCTGGCTTATTTCACTGAGTATAATACCCTCTAGCTCCATCCATGTTGTTGCAAATGGTAGGATTTGTTTTCTTCTTATGACTGAATAGTATTCCATTGTGTATATGTACCACGTCTTCTTTATCCATTCATCTACTGATGGACACTTAGGTTGCTTCCATTTCTTGGCTATTATAAATAATGCTGCAATAAACATAGGGGTGCATATCTTTTTCAAACTGGGCTGCTGCATTCTTAGGGTAAATTCCTAGGAGTGGAATTCCTGGGTCAAATGGTATTTTTATTTTTAGTGTTTTGAGGAACCTCCATACTGCTTTCCACAATGGTTGAACTAATTTACATTCCCACCAGCAGTGCAGTGTAGGAGGGTTGCCCTTTCTCCATGTCCTCGCCAACATTTGTTGTTGTTTGTCTTTTGGATGATGGCCATCCTTGCTGCTGTGAGGTGATATCTCATTGTGGTTTTAATTTGCATTCTCTGATGATTATCAATGTGGAGCATCTTTTCATGTGCCTGTTGGCCATCTGAATTTTTTCAGATTATTTGCTTTTTGTTTGTTGAGGTGCATGAGCTCTTTATATATTTTGGATGTCAACCCTTTATTGGATATGTCATTTATGAATATATTCTCCCATACTGTAGGATGTCTTTTTGTTCTATTGATGGTGTCCTTTGCTGTACAGAAGCTTTTCAGCTTGATATGGTCCCACTTGTTCATTTTTGCTTTTGTTTCCCTTGCCCAGGAGATATGTTCATGAAGAAGTTGCTCATGTTTACGTTCAAGAGATTTTTGCCTATGTTTTTTTCTAAGAGTTTTATGGTTTCATGACTTTCATTCAGATCTTTGATACATTTTGAGTTTGTTTTTGTGTATAGGGTTAGACAGTGATCCAGTTCATTCTCTTACATGTAGCTGTCCAGTTTTGCCAACACCAGCTGTTGAAGAGGCTGTCATTTCCCCATTGTATATCCATGGCTCCTTCATCATATATTAATTGACCATATATGTTTGGGTTAATATCTGGACTCTCTATTCTGTTCCACTGGTCTGTGGGTCTGTTCTTGTGCCAGTACCAACTTGTCTTGATTACTGTGGCTTTGTAGTAGAGCTTGAAGTTGGGAAGCGAGATACCCCCTGCTATATTCTTCCTTTTCAGGATTACTTTGGCTATTCGGGGTCTTTTGTGGTTCCATATGAATTTTAGAACTATTTGTTCCAGTTCATTGAAGAATGCTGTAGGTATTTTGATAGGAATTGCACTGAATCTGTAGATTGCTTTAGGCAGGATGGCCATTTTAACAATATTAATTCTTCCTAGCCAAGAGCATGGGATGAGTTTCCATTTGTTAGTGTCCTCTTTAATTTCTCTTAAGAGTGTCTTGTAGTTTTCAGGGTATAGGTCTTTCACTTCCTTGGTTAGGTTTATTCCTAGGTATTTTATTCTTTCTGATGCAATTGTGAATGGAATTGTTTTCCTGATTTCTCTTTCTGCTAGTTCATCGTCAGTGTATAGGAAAGCAACAGATTTATGTGTATTAATTTTGTATCCTGCAACTTTGCTGAATTCAGGTATTAGTTCTAGTAGTTTTGGAGTGGAGTCTTTAGGGTTTTTTATGTACAGTATCATGTCATCTGCAAATAGTGACAGTTTGACTTCTTCTTTACCAATCTGGATGCCTTGTATTTCTTTATGTTGTCTGATTGCCATGGCTAGGACCTCCAATACTATGTGAATAACAGTGGGGAGAGTGGGCATCCCTGTCTTGTTCCCGATCTTAGGTGAAAAGCTTTCAGCTTCTTGCTGTTAAGTATGATGTTGGCTACGGGTTTGTCATATATGGCCTTTATTATGTTGAGGTACTTGCCCTCAACTCTGTTGAGAGTTTTTATCATGAATAGATGTTGAATTTTGTCGAATGCTTTTTCAGTGTAAATGCACTTATCTTTTGGCCTAGGTATTCCACAGTTAGAAATTTACTTAAAGGAAAAGATATACTTAAATACACCCTTTCTGATTAAATAGAAATCAGAGGAAACTGATATATTTTAGTACCAGGGGCCTGGAAAAATAATGTATGACCCACCCACACAGTGAGATATTATGATAAATTTGTACATCCTAATGTTGTAAAGATGTCCACTGCATATTGATAAGTGAAGATAAGTTTTAAGAACATATATTTTTTTTGTCCTTTCACTCCCCCCAATATATACATACTTGTGTTTGCATGGTAGAAAAATCTGGAAGGTTATGCACCAAACTTTTAACAGTGATTACTTCTGAGGAATGAAGTGGGGAACTTTAACTCTCTGCTCAGATATTATTATTTGAACTTTTCACAGTGAGTATTTTATAATTTTTTTTAAATTGTGTCTCATATGTTTAAAAATGTGTATATGGGGGGAGACAAAGAGTTAACTAAGGGCGATAGCCTCTGAATTGGATAGTTAATGAAGTATGTTGAACTTCTAATATTAGATATTGGAAGGATGGAAGGAAATTAAGTTAGAAGGAAAATGCATTAAGAATATTGTTAAAATTATATTTAAAAAGCCCACAGACAACTCAAAGAGAAATTGAGGGTTTAGAGCAACTGGAACCCACTGCCAGTGGAAGTGCAAACTGCTGCAGCAGCTTTGAACAGTAATCTGGTGTTACCTGGGAAAGTTGACAGGCACACTTTATGACCTAGAAGCTCCACCTTTCACATGTGCCCTAGAGAAGCCCACACACATGGACACAGGATGCACATACAAGACATTGTTTTAAGAAACCAGATTGGAAGTCCACTCAAACACCCACCAGCAGTGAAATGGAGGAATCAGTTAGAATACTATACCGCAGTGAAAAAGCAAATGCCTTTCTGCTACTTACAACATGGTTGATCTCGCCATCTTATGATTGAACAAAAAGCAGCAAGATGCTAGAGATTCTTCCAAATAGAAAAGCAGAGATAATGGTTATCTTTAGTGGGGAGAGGAGCTTATGATCAGGAAGGGACACATAAAGAGTTCTGTGCGCTGACAATATTCTATTTCTTGACCCGGGTGGTGGTTACATGGTCGTTGAAAAGCTTGTTTGCTTTATAATTATAGAACCGTACATTTGTGTTTTATGCACTCTTCTGTATGAACATTATATTTCACTTTTTAAAAAATGTTTGAAAAATAAAAGTCTGATAGTCTCCTCTTCAGAAAGGCTCCCTGGACTACCACAGCTCTGGGTGATCCCACACCTGTAGAGAGCCCCTTGGGTTCAGCCTCCGAGTGGACCCTGACTGTGCTCGCCTGTCTCCTGTCCTCACCCAGGTCCAGCGGAACTGCTGCCTGACCCTCTGCAACTTCAGCATCCCCGAGGAGCTGGAATTCCAGTACCGCCGGGTCAACGAGCTCCTGCTGGGCATCCTCAGCCCCACGCGGCAGGAGGAGTCGATCCAGCGCATCGCCGTGCACCTGTGCAATGCCCTGGTGTGCCAGGTGGACAATGACCACAAGGAGGCCGTGGGCAAGATGGGCTTCGTGGTGGTGCGTGCATGCGTGCTGGCCCACCCCCTCCATACCCCACTGTTGTGTGAGGGCTTTAGGCTGGACCAGAGGAAGAATTGCCTCACAGTGAATGGCTTACAAGACCCGTAGATATCCTCCACGGAGAACACTCTATCACTTCTCCCAACTCCTCCACGGGTCCCACTGGCCCCACTGTCCAAGTCACTCCTGCCTTCCCAGACCAGGTAGCCTGTTAGGGTTTCCCAGCGAGGATTAAGCAAGCATATGAAGGACTGTCTGTTTTAATGGGAGGGCTGTGAGCTCTGTAGGAAAAGATGCCGTGCTGTTCCTTCCAGCATTGCATACCCGGCACTTCTAGCACAGGGCCTGGGATACAGTGGGGAGATAATAAATATTTGCTGAAGAAAGGAAGGAAAGAATGACGAAGAAACATCCAATCTCCTCCTTTCATTTTGTCCCTGGTGAGGCTGAAGCCCACAGAGAGGGAGGCCATGCCCAAAGCCACAGAGGGAGTCAGGGCTGAGCTAGGGCTAGCACCCAGGCCTTCTAGTGCCAAGCACCACACCTGTGGGTTGTACTTCTTCAAACAGCCTCCCAAACAGATACGCAAATTTGGTCTTGTCAGGATGTATTAACCAGGAATAGAATTGCTGACTCTTCTCTCCATCTCGGTTCTTGGGGGACAAGGTAGCTCTTGAGCCCCGGCCCCCTGCAAGTTCTCTTCTATGCCCACAGACCATGCTGAAGCTGATTCAGAAGAAGCTGCTGGACAAGATAGTAAGTCAGGTCTTCATGGAACAACACTGCCCCTCCCCAGCCCAAGAGGGGACTGGTTTGCCCTTAGGGGATGTCCGCATTTTGCCAGGGGAGCCCCTCGCTGGATGCCAGGAGCCCGCACTGAGCCCTCCTCCCCCCTCAGTGTGACCAGGTGATGGAGTTCTCCTGGAGTGCCCTGTGGAACATCACAGACGAGACGCCCGACAACTGTGAGATGTTCCTCAACTTCAATGGCATGAAACTCTTCCTGGACTGCCTGAAGGTAGTGCCTGTCTCCCGTGGCACAGCCTCCTTGTGGCCACACAGCCTTTCTTCTGGCCCCAGGCTCCCCCATCCGCAAATCTGTCAGCAGCCCCTCTCCCCACAGATCCTATGGAAGGGCAGTGCCCACCACCCAGGGTTTGCTACTGACAGGAGCTCCAGAGACTTCCCTGGCCCCCATGGCCTGGCTGGGCCCTCTCCTGGAGCCCTCCCTCTGAGGGAAACCCAGCCCCATCCTTCTCTTCAGTGATTTCTCAGGCAGCCCACAGTCTGGCTGAGGCCCACTAGACTATCAACTGGACAGAATTCTGTCCAGTGGGATGGTCTGTTCATCCCAATACTCGTCCTTTATTTTCTTGTTCTAGTTTCTAAGAGGAGTCTCTTAAACTAATATTTTGAGCTTTGGTAAACAGAACCATGTTTGTCTTTTTCACAATTTGATAGGTCAGATCTCCACTCAGCCTTTGATTTTGTGGCAAGGAGCCCCCACCATTTTAATCCCTTGTAGTGTCCTAAGTGCACAAGAAGGGAGGAGGGCAGCATACTGCACTCCCTCCTTATATAGTTAGAATGGGCCGGATGGATACTCATAAAACTTCTAGGCTAACAATGCTGGACACTAAGTATGTACTAATTGATGTGAACCCAATGGCTCTATTTTTCCAGGAATTCCCAGAGAAGCAGGAACTACATCGGAATATGCTAGGACTCTTAGGGAACGTGGCAGAGGTGAAGGAGCTGCGGCCCCAGCTAATGACTTCCCAATTCATCAGTGTCTTCAGGTTGGTACTTCTCTCCTTTCCCTTTTTACGTTGGCTGCCAGGAGGCTCAGAGCTCTGGTCCTTACTCACTTGCAGCCTAACTTTCAGTTATAAATGTCACCTTCTCTCTATAATGTGGCTTTTTATTCTTTCAACCTCCATAAATGGCCCTTTTGTAGTCATATCTTATCTTAAGCAACCTCAAATCCCATAAGTCATCTGGATGTGGATAATAAGAGAGAAAGAAACGACTAGTACCTCTGGCATCTGGTTTGTAAATTGGGGTCCAGCAGCTGGTATCTGAAGCGAGACTTGAGGACCAGGACTCCATTTTTCTCTATTTTTGGCAGCAACCTGCTAGAGAGTAAGGCCGACGGGATTGAGGTTTCCTACAATGCCTGTGGTGTTCTCTCCCACATCATGTTTGATGGGCCCGAGGCCTGGGGCATCTGTGAACCCCAGCGGGAGGAGGTGGAGGAGCGCATGTGGGCAGCCATCCAGAGCTGGGACATCAATTCACGGAGAAATATCAACTACAGGTGCTGAGGGGCAAGGGTGGGGCATGGAAGTGGGGTAAGTGCGGGACAGGATGCTCATTCCCAACAAGGTCTGGCCAGAGCTGCTTCCCTTTCTTTGGGGCCCCCATCATGTCTCACATATTGATGTATAGTCCACATGCAGCGCAGAGCAGAAAAATACACATCACACCTGTATAGCTTGGTGCATGGTTCATGCATGTACCCAAAGCCTGCTGTTTACAAACACTTGATACATGTTTATTTGTGGAAAAGAAAAAAGAAAAGAAGACACATAATAGGAAACAACAGAAACCACTCATAATCTCATTCCATGAGAGCAAGCCCCTGCTAGCATTCTGGGGGCCCCCTCCCAGCAGTTTTTCTCTGTACAGATTTAATTCCTTTCAGTCCAGCTGGCATTAAGTCTTACCACCTCATGACTGAATTTGTAGTCACAAGGTGTGTCTCACTCATCAGTTTATGACTGGGTCACTTGTGTGTCTGTGGATGGCCATCTTGTACTGATGGATGGTCACATTGAAAACCCATATTGGGAGGAAGGGGCACATGCTTGTGGCCCTGCCAATGCTCCAGTTACTGTCATTCCCAAGGAGAGATGACATGGAATCCTTGGCCCAGCGGTTTGCACAGACGTTTTTCAGGCTCTGGGACCATGGCTCCAGGAGGCCTGTAGAAGGCCTTGGTAAGAGTTAACACTCACACTCCATCTGCTCCCCAGGGTACTTCTCCCTGCTGGGTCTACCCTCCTTGCTGAGGTCCCAGTTTCTGTACCACTTCCTGCCTTACATGTCCATGATCTTGACCTCTCTCACATGGGAGCTCCCTTTGTAGAGCCTGAAGTGGGCAGAAGGGCCAGATGCCTGTATCCCCTGCATCCTAGCAGCCTGCTCATGGTTTGTCCAGACGACCCTTCAAGCAGGAGAAACCTCCAATAAGAGAAGACACCCTCCCTCAAACGCTGGCATCAAAAGTGACCTTGATTTCTCTTCCTACAGGTCATTTGAGCCAATTCTTCGCCTTCTTCCCCAGGGCATCTCCCCTGTCAGCCAGCATTGGGCCACCTGGGCCCTGTACAACCTTGTGTCTGTCTACCGTGAGTACCCACTCATCCTTTGTTCGGACACTGGGACAGTGTCGTCAGGGAGCTTACAGCCCAGGCGGGGCAGCACTGAGAGATGGTGTCAGTGTCTGCCTCAGAGCACAGCCTGGGCTTGTCAGCATTTGTGGGATGCCCAGCATGTGGGCTGGCTGGCAGATAGCCCATCCAGAGTTCCCAGGCAGTCTCTTAGTGCTTTCCGCTTCCATATGAGTGAATAGTCAAAAATCTTCATGCCTTCTGGAAGACAGAGTAGACCAACCCAAACGAAGAACTAACCCCTGAGGAAACAGATATTTGAGGGAATGGAAGAGACCTTTAAAACAACTCTCTTATTTCCTCAAAGAGAGTCTCACCCTCCCATAGAAGAGCCCAAAATATCCTCTGCTTGGTAGTTTGGGGGGAAGGAGCAAGAGGGTGCAGCAGTCTGAGACTGATGGCAGACCATGTTTGGCCCTTAGTTTGCTCCCTTACTAGTCATGTGACCTCATGCAGCTCATTTAACCTCTCTGGGCCTTGGTTTCCTCCTCCATAAAATGGGGTAATGATAATACCTACCTCATAAGATTGATGTGAAAAGAAAACCACCATAAAATGCCGATCCCAGTGCCTGGATACTGCTAAGTTGTGTTAGCCAGCAGAGCAGATAAGAGGGCAGGCTCTGGGGCAGACTGCCTGGGTTTGAAACCTGCCTTTTCCACTCGCTGTGTTACTTTGAGCAAGTTTCTCAACCTCTCTGTGCCTCGATTGCCTCATTTTTAAAAGGGGATGATAGTAGCACTTAAAGGGTCGCTGTGAAACAAGACATGGAAAATGCTTAAAACAGTGCTTGGCACATACCAACTGTTTATACACATTAGACTTTTTATTATTACTTGAAGTTAGTCTTACTAGAAAGTAACACCTTATTGCAAAGAGCAGCACAGCAAGAGGAAAATGCCCTGAGCCGGGGTCCCTTGGACAAGCCTCTGGAGTGACTTTGGGTGAATTGCTTTATCTCTCTGAACCTTAGTTCTTTCATCTGTAAAATGGAGATGATAAAAATAGCTCCTAGTACATGGAGCCATGCAGGTCCATTGAAACACCCATATTCTCCGTAGAGTATAATGCCCTGGATACTAAAAACCAGAATGTTCTTTGTTGGAGTAAACCATGGAGCCACCCAATAGGAAGGCATGATGGTTCTAACCCGGCTGGTCACCAGCATCACCTGGTGGTATTTTGTTCAACATACAAATAAATACAGGTTCCTGGGTCTGTTGAATACCCAAGAGCAGGGCTTAGGAATCTGTGTTTTTATAAGAACTTCTCAGAGACTAGAAACCACTGGTTTGGGTGATATTTTCTAGAGTGTACTCTGGAAAAAAACGTGACCGCAAACCAAAGAAGCCCCTTCCAAGGGGCCGCCCGCTTCCTCCAGGTGGACTCAGGAGCTCAGGCCCACAGGACTGGCAGACATGGCCTCACCCAGGCCCACATCTTCCTCCACCCCTCAGAGAGGGCAGTCCTCACAGGCGGGTCTCTGGGCCACAGGCTGATAGAAGACCCCCCTCATCGCCACTGTCTGCCCTACCCCACAGCGGACAAGTACTGCCCACTGTTGATCAAAGAAGGTGGGATGCCCCTTCTGAGGGACATGATCAAGATGGCGACTGCACGGCAGGAGACCAAGGAGATGGCCCGGTAAGCCACAGGCGATGTTTCTGCCTGGAGCCCTAATGCAGGGCAGTGAGGGGCGCAGTGGGGGCCCTCTGGTGGTTGGCAATGGCTGAAATTCCCAGGGGAACTCCGAGTTGTGTGTGGAGGTGGACAGCTTGCGGATGTCCGGCTGGGGTCTCCCTGAGTGTCATTTCGGCCACAACTAGCCAGAAGCTAAATGATTGAGTTCTGAACAGAACATCATTGCCTTCATTTGTAAACTTCTTTTTCTTTTATTCCCAACAAATTCCATCCTCTCCTCATAGCCATTAGCAAGTCAGGTCAGCATTTTTCATTATATTTGGCTAAAGACATTCCAGCTAAAGAGAAGACCCAGTGTGGTAAAATACATTCTAGAGGCCAGGCAGGGCAGAGTGCAAATGTGTTTCTGAATGTGAAGGCCCCAGACACCAGAGCCACCTGGCCTCTCACTGCTGTGTGGTGGCCACCGCCGTGCCTCAGTTACCATCGGCTCTGATCCCACACCCATCAGCGCACAGAGAGACGCTCAGGGATGTGGCACGTCCAGCAGTAACAAGTAATCAGAAAGCCTTGCTTTCTCCAGGATCCATTCCAGAAGGGAACAGAGCTAAGTTTACCCCATTTTCAAACACCATATAGAATACAGAGGAACGTGTAGTAGGGGCCTGGAGGTTAGAGGCTCCCAAGGTGACAGCTCACTGGGCAGAGCTGGTTCTGCAGTTATTATCAGCAAAAGCCACTGCTCAAATGTTCACTAACAGATTTGTCTGAGTTCGAGAGTGGTGAATTGAGTAGTTCTCAAACTTAATCTCCCTAAAGAATCACCTGGAAAGATTATTTCAAATGTACAGGTCCCACCTAGATTTTCTTTTCCCAGTGGGTCTGGGAGGTAGGCCTGGGCATATTCACTCTCAACAGGGATCCCAGGAGATTTGAGAAGCCATAACTTACCCCCATCACTTGGAACATCTCTGTGAGACCTGAGATATGTATGCCATCTGGCTGGCCTGTCTGACAGCAGGGTGTGAATGACAGCTAGAAGCCACTGCATCTGTCTAATCCAGGCATCCCTTACTTCCTAAAAAGCATTAGGGCACCTCTTTAGCACATGGAGGCTGCAGGGAACACCCCCGCCCCCCACCAGGCTAACACAGAGGCTTGATGTTGAACAAGAAGGCTATCCAGGGTCCAGGATGACACCTGACAACAGTGGGGCTAGACTGGAGTGGGTGTAAGACTCCAGATCTGAGCCCAAGCAGTGGTTCCCAACAGCTGCTCCAGGGCCTGGCCACTGCAGGGTGTCAGGGCCCCCGTGCTGTCCAGCTACCCTCACCTACCCAGACCTGCTGCTGGACGAGGATCTCTGGGGAGTCTGATGAAGGAAGGGGCAGATGGTCTTGGAGGTCAGGCCTGAGCTCATTTGGGGCTCAGACGCCCTACCACAGATGCCCTGTGGCTGAGAGGTTGGGGAGAACGCAGGGGCAGACAGGGTCCAAGTGATATTCATGGCCACAGGTACCATTTCCTGGGTTGCCAGCCACTCTGTCCATGTAGCTCAGTCAGCAGCGGCACCCCTGTCACATTTGCTAACAAATCCAGTGGCCTGATCTGCCAGGAAGGTTCCGGCCCACGCCAGCCCAAGCTCGTCCTCCAGTCCTCTCTCTCCCATTGTCTCCAGCAAGGTGATCGAGCACTGCAGTAACTTTAAGGAGGAGAACATGGACACATCCAGATAGAGGCCTCTGCCGGCATGGCCGCCACTTCTCTGGACCACAAGGCCGGGAGGAAGTGCTGTCCAGCAGCCCAGCTGGCAGACCCCACCCGGGAGCCTCCCACTGGATGAAGGGACACAGGGAGACTTTTGCACAACCGACGCTTTTCCTTAACATTAGTGAGATATATATATTATATATATATATATATTATTTTTTTTGGTTAGGAAGTGTGAAGTTTTGTGTGTATGATTTCTGTACAAAAACAAAAGAAACACTCCTTGAATCCTTGCAGCTTCCTCGGCCCTTCTCAAAGCCTTCATTGCTGCCATGTTCACTCCTACCCTGGCCAGACTAAATGCCTCGGGCGCCGTGAGCGTCTGGTCCTTTCCGGTAGTCTCAGGCCCTAGCCTCACTTCCGTTTAGGAGAGGCCGCAGGCTCTTAGTGGCCCCTCCACTCCCCAACCTCCCTGACAAAGCCTGAGAGCCGCATCTGGGTTCCTGGGTGTGGCTGATGGGGTTTGGGGATTAAAACTAACCCCACTGGGTCTCCCAGATGCCTTGGTGCTCCCAGCTCTGGGCCCTCCGGGGCATGGAAGCTGGGCCCAGGCCCAGGCCCAGGCCATCCCGGAGGACCCTCAAGGAGAGGGGTTCACAGGGGCCCTGCTGCTCTCCGGCCTGGCCTGCCTGAGGCCATGCTGCTATGGAGGCTGCCTCCTAGTCTCCCACCAGGTCCCAGGCTGTTGAAGGCCCCAGCCCAGGGCTGGTCAGAACTCAGGCAGATGCCACTGCCTCTTCTGCCAAACCCGTAGAGAACCTGCCCCCAGCCCTGGAAGCCAGCACCTTCTAGGGCCAGGGGCTTGCTCCCTCACTCCCCAGCCCTCATCTGCCCACAACACCCAAGGTGCTCACCGGGCACCCCACCAGCAGAACTGAGCCTGCCTCATTTGCCCCCTGTCTGTCCGCTGCCCAGAGGAGCCCACACCTCTCACAGGCAGGAGGCCCCCCACTCCCACCTTCCCCGGCAGCAACCGACAGCTGCCTCCAGACCAGCACCCAGCACAGCCTGCAGAGGCCCCACTCAGCGCTCCTGAGTCGCTCCCACCCTGCCCCCAGGCTTTACCTTGGGAACCTCTGTGTGTTTCTCCAAAAGTGTGAGCCACAGATGTATCTCAGAATATCTTGTGGTCTTCCCTTGATGTTATCCAAATTGCTTCTCATGAGACCGAAGGTGAGGAGGCCTCTCCAGAACAAGGGGTTTGGGAAGCAGGGCTCACTCTGCAGGCAGCCCTTGGGGGATGGCTTTTCTTCCCTCCCCCTTCCTTGGGCTTTTTGATTCCTCTAGCATTTCTGCCCCTAGGCAGAAAAGGCTGGATGAGCAGCCCAGGGGAGAGGCACTACTGTGTCTCCTTTAGTCTTTGCTTCCCGCCCTGGGAAGCGGGCAGATGGGCGGCATCTGTCCCTCCCTTCCATGCTCACATGGCCTGAGCCAGATCCCAGGCAGAGCTCATGTTGCATTGCTATCCCACCTGGGGCCTGGGAAATGTCTGTACTTTGGGATGTCACAGAAATACATTTTTGTGCAAAGTGGAGAAGAGCAGAGTGTCTTTTTTGCAGAAGGGATGGCATCAGGAGAGGGGCTTAGGCCGGCTTGGGAAGCAGGCTTTGAATGCGGGTATCTGGTGGGGAGAGTGCACTCAGCTGGTTTGTTTGCCCAACCCAGAGCGTCGGTCACCTGCAGCCTGGGCACAAGTGGCAGCACATTGGGCTGGAGTATATGTTTCTTCTGTGTTCTCTCTGCACCACTGTGTCCAGACATCTGAGGGTACAGCTAGCAACAGACCAACAGGGCCACTGCCCAGGATGGCTTGGCATGATGATTGAGGTAAATATGAAATTATGACCCAGGGAGCAGAGAGCAGAGAGCCCAGAAGGGCACCTCCTGTGGGCTGATGGTGGGGGTCAGGAGAGGCTGGAGTTATCTGGGTAACAGCCCTTCAGGAGAGGGACAAGCATATGTAGAGGTAAGAGACAGCATGGCATTCGTAATGCAGTCAGGGAGGCTTCTTGCAAGAGGAGACATGAGTGGAATCCAGCAAAGACAAGACAGCCAGGCTTGGCCATTCGGGGGCCCACAGGATGACATCCTAGGCAGAGGGCCCTACGAGGGAGAACCAGGAGGCACCCCGGGTGGCTACAGCGGTGTAGGAACTCCCACACATGCCAGGCAGGTGTGAACCTAGTGCCCAGAGACAAAGATTCTGACCTTGACCAAACTAGCCAGGCTCCTCTGAGCCCTCCTCTGGACTAGGCCTCAAACTTGACCTATAAAAATTGTCTTAGGCTCTGAGCTCAGGTGATTTTTGTCCACCTCCCTCCCCCCACAAACACTAACATAGTTTCTAACAGCTCAAGGTTGCACCCCTAGTATCCTAACCCCCCTTAAAGTGCATGCCTGAGAAAACCCAAGGCTGCCAAAAGAACTCACTGTTTTTTTCAGCCACCACCTGATGAGGCCCCATACACCACCCTGTCTCGGCGCATTTACTGAAAAGAGCTTACAGTCATGAATCCTTCCTCTGTCCCTTTGAAATGTATTTGTAACCTCTACAACGTAGGAATGTCTTTCTCAAGGACCTGAAAGCCATTCCTTAAAAATGTAATCCTCAGGAGGATTGGGCCTCTGTCTCCCAGTCTCCTATGGGAGGGTAGAAGCCTAACGTCAGTTACTGCCAGCTAGCGGACACGGCTGGCCTGATCAGCATTTTCACTGGCCAAACCTTTGTAATTTTCCACTTCCCTGAGTCTGTTCAAGCTCCTGCCGTTCCCTCTCTTACTCTTCAATCTCCTTTTAAAAATGCCCAGTCACTTCTGTACAAATCAAAGTTGCATTCAGTTCATACTGGGCCCTCTTCCCTACTGCACTAGTATATTACTGATTAAAATCCTGAACTAGTACCCAACTTTATCTCTGACACTGGACAGGGAGCAACTCATGGAGGCCTCAGATTAAGTGGGTAATGTGCTCGAGGTCCGCATTAGTATACTAAGTCCTGCACTCACTGCCATTATCAAGACTGAGTTGCAAGTGACATACACTCAAATATTTACCCAGCTTAGTCAACGGTGACAGGGAATTGACTAGTACAACAGGGGAACCTAAAGTTCAGTTTCTTGCATAGCTGGATCTAGGGGCCCAGACAAGTGTTGTTGAGCCTGTCCCTTGCTCCCCCGTTCAGTGCTGCTTCTCTTTGTATAAGTTCGCCTTATTCTCTCCTGCCACAATCTATCTCCCCATAGGATAAAGACAACTTCCAGTTGCCCTTATATCCTATTCCTTATGCTTAAGATCCAAGAATGCCTTGTTCCCTCTCTACGTCTATACAGTATTCTCTTGGAATGATTGTGATTGGCCCTGCTGAGTCTCATGCCCACCAGCTAGGACCAATTACTGGGGACAGTGAGACGGGGAACTATGGCCTTCCAGAATCACGTCTATATCCTGTGTCCACCACCCTAGGGACTTCCAGAATCACATGGGTGTGGAAGAGTTGGTTCTCCAACAGAAAAAGGGATGTTGAACAGACAAAAAAAAAGTTGTCAGAAGAGTATACTGGAGGAGCTGGGAGAAAGCCCATCTGATGGAGAAAGTGGATTTGGGGATCAGTGGGAAGTGCGGGTGGAGAGGCAGGGCCGAATGGGGAAGGCCCTGGGGATTCAGCTGAAGGAGTGTGAGCATTGACCTTAGGGTAGTCTGAGGCTACAGGTTGGGCAAGTCAGTCTTCTGGTGTTGGCTTAGAGCCAGGAAGACAAGACAGTCCTATGCCAGACACTGTATTTCCAATATTTAATTCTCCTGACCACCTTAGGAGCAGGCTACTATTATCATTTCCATTATATAGACAGAAAACTAGAGCTCAGAGGGCCCAGGCCCACACAGGAGGGGGCAGTGCTGTTATTTCTGACTCTGACCCATGTTGGGCCCCTCATTGCCAGAACTTTGTTCTCATCCTGTTTGCGTTATCTGAAATGAATAGCAAGAAGGGAAGGGTGTCACCACGGAACAACCTTGGGCGAGTCCTGCCTCTCTTGAGGCCTCAGTCATCACATCTTGAAATCACAATTCTGCGACCTGGAGTCAACAGTGCCTGATTTTTTTGGGGGGGGGGGGGATTCTTTTTTTTTTTGTATCATTAATAAACAATTACATGAGCAACACTGTGGTTACTAGATTCCTTTCCCCCCATATCAAGTCCCCACCACATACCCCATTACAGTCACCGTCCATCAGCGTACTAACTGCCTGATCTTTTAAGTACCCAAAGAGCGGCATGCATGCGTGAGGCTTTAAGGTTGTGGCGAGTAGGGAGAGCCCGGGATGCAGGGTAGAGACCGTCGCCGGCTCCTCTGCTCTCCAAAGTTACCTACCCGGTGGGAGCTGAGGTTGGGGGGAGTTACCCGCTACGCGCGCGCCGGCCCCGCCCTCAGCCTCCTCAGGCACCTGTTGGCTCGAGGGCCTACTCAGTGGCAGCTGCCATCCAATAGGTAGCCGGCCCGGCCCAACCTGGCCCCGCCCACAACCTGGATCCGCCAATCCTCGGGTGGCCGTGGCCTCTCCCTCGGAGGGCCCGCCCCAACGAGCGCTTCTTCCGGGTGGGGCCTGGGGCTGAGGTTATGGCACCCTGGGCGCTTCTCAGCCCTGGGGTCCTGGTGCGGACAGGGCACACCGTGCTGACCTGGGGGATCACGCTGGTGCTCTTCCTGCATGATACTGGTGAGCCGGACCCCGCGCGACCGCGGACCCACCCAATCCCTCGTGGTTCCCCAGACGTTTGGATCTCACTGGGTTCCTTGCTGAAGCCCCACGGATTCTGGGATTCACCGCATCTCCGCCAGCTCCTAAGGCCCCTTCCCCATCTGTCATCCCAAGAGCCACCTGCTTTCCGCCCGGTACCTAGTTGATCCCTAATTAATCCCAGCACCTTCCTGATCCCTGCCAGATGCCCTGTCCATCATCTCAGGACCCATCTCCCCTGATCCCGGGACCCACCCGCTCCTTCCCAGGAGTCGACTCCCAACCTCCCCTCCAAAAGATTCCGAGGATCGACTAGGTCAGGGACTGGCATCCCATCCCCCGACCCCCTTGGCCACTAGGTGCCAAAGTCCAGGCTTCCCACCCTCAGGCAAGAGAACACCTCATAGGGGAGCGGCATGACTCCCATGTCCCCGTCCTCGCTCCTTGCCCTGGTAGCCCCCATTCACCCCACCAGCCCACCCTTCATCTCTCTTTACCAGCCACAGGCAGCCTCCAGCACAAGGTCTCACCCTCCCTCGCTGTCCCGACCCTCCCTTCTTGCACCGGCCTTAGCCTCCCGCCTGGGGGCGCTCTCACTTTCCACGAGAGAGCTTCTCTAGTCTCTGCAGTCTTTGCCCTTTAGCCTAAAAACCTGCTCAGGGTCCCCATCAGAAAGGACCTGCCAACCCCCCTTCCTTCTTTGCTCCCTTTTACAACCAAGGGGCACCAGAGTTGTCCACACTGCTATCTGGCTGTCTCATGCCCCTTACTCCTCACCTTCCATCCCCCACAAACTCCTCAGTCACCTCCATGGACTGGACCCTTACTGGCCTGGCCCCCGTCATGAACCTCTGCAACGTGGGAGCCTGCTGGCCCTGCTCTCCTGTCTGTTCCTGAGCATCTCAGGCCTGGCATGTCTCTCCCATCGGGAAGCCAGAGGCAGGGCTCCCTCCTCTCTCCCGCCACATCCAGTCAAGTTTGGTCCCTTCACCCTTTTACCCCCTATCCACCCATACCTTCCTCTCTACCCCTCCTATCAGTGACCTTGTCCAGCCATCCTCCTCCCCTCCCCCTCCTGGGCAGGCCTCTTTGACTCCAAACTTACACCCACCCCATCCATTTTCTTACCAGCAGGGGGACCAGTCCTGGAATAGTTTGTAGAAACAGCTCTGACTTTATAACCTTCCATGGTTTCCTGTTGCTGTCCAGGTAGAGTGCAGATGAACTGCCTTTATTTGCTGGGCCTGAACGACTCCTTCCTGTATCCTATGCAGTAGCCACACCTGACCCCCTCATCCAACCCCATCTTCAGGCAGAGATGCACTCCCCACCTTCAGCACTCCCCCCACCAGCACGCATGCATACACACACACACACACACACACACACGCACACGCACACGCACACGCACACACACACACACACACACACACACACACACGGCTTCCTATTTGGTCCCAGCCTGGGCCTCACTCTCCTTCTCCGGCCTCTCCAGCACTGCGGCAGTGGGAAGAGCAGGGGGCCCTTCTCCTGCCTCTGACCTTCCTGCTCCTTGTGCTGGGCTCCCTGCTACTTTACCTGGCTGTGTCACTCATGGACCCGGGTTACGTGAACATCCAGCCCCAGGCCCAGGTAACCAGGGGGCCCCTGCGGGCCTGAACGCCTCCTCCCACCAGTAGGGGACCCAAGGTCCCAATACCAGTCTTATGCCAGGTTCTATGTGAAGGGCTTTCTTGGGGCATCTCTGAATCCTCTTGCCAGCCCTAGAATCCCATCCTACAATGAGAAATAGCCAAGGTCCAGAGAGGGGAAGAAACTGGCAGAGGTCACACAGCCTCACTTAATTTAGTCCAGGCCAATCTGCCCCACCCCACCACTTCTGTTATGCATGGGATGGGCCCCAGTGTGCACACCCAGAGCTAGGCTAGTCCCTAAGGGAGACGCCCAACAGTGCTATCTACCTCCAAAAAGGACCCCCCTCCTTACACCCTGCCTCCCATTTTCAGGAAGAAGCCAAGGAGGAGCAGACAGCCATGGTTCCTCAGGCCATTCCCCTTCGGCGCTGCAGATACTGCCTGGTGCTGGTGCGTGATGTAGGGACCTTCGTGGGAGAGGTCAGGGGCAAATTTGAGACTCCCTGACGTCCTGCCCCAGGGCCTTGGCCTCGCCCCTCCAGGAAGGCCTCACAGATTCAGGCCTGACTCCCGCCCTCATCCCACCTCTCACTCTTGGGCCCAGAGGGGAGCTGGCATTGAACCGACTTTCCTCCATGCTCACAGCAGCCCCTGCGGGCCCGGCACTGCCGTGAGTGCCGTCGCTGTGTGCGCCGCTACGACCACCACTGCCCCTGGATGGAGAACTGCGTGGGGGAGCGCAACCACCCACTCTTCGTGGCCTACCTGGCAGTGCAGCTGGCGGTGCTTCTCTGGGGCCTCTACCTGGCCTGGTGGGTTCTGCCGCAGCCCGGCGGGGGGTGGGGGCAGGCAGCATGCGCCCACAGGTGTGTCGAGAGCCAAGGTTCCCTCTTCGGGGGCCTCAGACCCTCTCCCAAATGGCCTGCCCACCTGGGCTCCCTGGGGCACCCCTACCCACCCCCAGCTCTGGGTTCCCATCCTTATTCTGCCCTGCAGGTCTGGCCTCCGGTTCTTCCAGCCCTGGGGGCTATGGCTGCGGTCCAGTGGGCTTCTGTTTGCCACTTTCTTGCTGCTGTCCATCTTCTCTTTGGTGGCTGGCCTGCTCCTGGCCTCGCACCTCTACCTGGTGGCCAGCAACACTACCACCTGGGAGTTCCTCTCCTCGCACCGCATTGCCTACCTCCGCCAGCGCCCCGGCAACCCTTTCGACCGTGGCCTGACTCGCAACCTGGCCCACTTCTTCTGTGGGTGGCCCTCGGGGTCCTGGGAGACTCTCAGGGCTGAGGAGGAGGAGGAGGAGGGCCGCAGCCAAGCTGTTTAGAGTGACAGGAGGCAGGGCTACCATCTAGTGCCTGAAAACCGGAAGGGCCACACGCAGCAGAAGTGGGCCTTCAGCGGGCCAGGGGCTTCTCCCTGCTGCCCGTTGCTCCCAGGAACCCCTGCCTCGGGGCAGTTCTGCCCTCTCCAGTGGAAGAAGGGGATGAAGAGGGCCTGTGGGGGCTCAGGCACGAACAACCCGGGCTTCTGATTACCTCCACCCCGCCCAAGCCAGTATGCCTCCAGTACATAGTTTTATATATTTAATGATCCTTAAAGCAAGTCAAGTATTAAAAACAAACAAATCAAACGGCTCCGAGCTGTGTGAGCCTTCCAGGGCCAGGTCTCGCTGGGAGGCAGAGGAAGGGTGGTGGGAGAGGGAGGGGAGCAGTGACGGAGGAAAGCCCTCCACAGCAGCGCCATGGCCGCCACCTCAAGTCCCAAGGGTTCAGACATGCCAGCAAGGCGTGGGCACCCAGATGGGCAGACAGGTGGGTGAGCAGAGGATCTAACAGTCTGGGGTGCAGGGATGGAGATGCCAGGAGGGGCCCTCAGGGCTCCAGGAACTGCTCTGACACGAAGTCAAAGTCCCGGAAGGCAACCTGTTGGCGGGCGGTGAGGGGGCTGCGGGGGTCAGGGGGTGTCAGGGCAGGCGGCAACCCCGTGAACTCGCCCTCGAAGTAGCGCAGGTCCATAGGGCCACAGAGGGTGGGCAGGAAGGGGGGCTGGACAGCGCGGGTGAGCAGGGCCTGCCAGTCGGTGGTCTGGGGGCAAGGGGAGAGGGGCCTGAGACAAGGGTAACAGCAGCCCACATGGTCATGCGAGGCCTCCTGCTTGCCAGGCAACGGGCCCACGACGGCCCTGGCCACTCACCCTGAAGAAAGGCTGAGTCTTGACCTCCTCAGCGTCCTGCTCACCTGCCCCCAGGCGCTCCTCTGGGCACTTCTGGAGGAGCTGGGCAAGAGGACACTCATTAGGGCACTTGGCCCCAGGCACTACCCGCCTCCTCAAGTACCACAAGCACGCTGGGTCCTAGGGCCCCAAGGATGGGTGGCGATGGGCGACCCATGAGCCACAGCACCTGTCTGGCCCAGCCCTGGACCCTGCAGTGATTACCTTCTGAATGAGCTCCAGCCCTTGCACCGACAGAAAGCGGGGATACGGGGCGTCGGCATTGACGATGCAGTCAAACACCTCCTCCTCAGTATCCCCTGGAAACGGGCACTGTAGAGATGGGGATCAGCAGGGTCCATGGGCCACCCTCACCCAACCCGGACTTAGAGGTCCCAGCAGCCCCAGCCCAACACTCACCTCGCCCACCAGCATCTCGTAGAGCAGCACGCCCAGTCCCCACCAGTCCACGGCCCGCGTGTAGGCCTCCTGGGTCAGCACCTCGGGGGCCAGGAACTCTGGGGTGCCACAGAAGGTGCTTGTCCGGTCCCCAAAGCCAATCCCTGCACACCAACATCCACACCGACTTAGGCTTGGTGTCTTGTCCACAATAACCTCCATGGTTGTAAGAATCAATAGGCAACCCTTATGACCCCATGGACCTAATCCCGTGCCGAGCCCTGCCCCATACCCTCAGAGGCGGGAACAGTTTCTGTGCCATCTGACTGATGAGGAAGCTGAGTTTCAGCCAGGCTCACAGGGCAAGGTAGAAAGCAGAACCCATTTCCCTCTCCCAGCTCTAAGCACAGGCTCTCCCTCTGGCCAAGGGCAAGCTAGGGCTCTTTTCAGAGCTTCTTGGCGTGGGAAGGAAGAGTCAGTGTGTCCAGCTGGTCCCTGGAATGAGGGCCAGGGCAGGGAGATCTCCTGGCAAGTGCCACTTGCCCACTGCCCTGCTGGCTTGGGCTGAGTGAGCAAGGCTGGAAGACGTGGGATCCCGGACTGGAGGCACCCACCTTCCTTACAGAGCCCGAAGTCCGCGATCTTCAGGAAACCCTGAGCATCCAGCAGAAGATTATCCAACTTGAGGTCCCTGAGGGTGAGGGGGCAGATCGAAGGGCCCCTGGAATAGCCTAGGAGGAGGGCAGCACCTGCTCCCTCACCCACCCACCCCCAGCATCCTGGGGGCAAGTTACCTGTAAATGATCTTCTTCTCGTGTAAGAACTGCAGCCCCAGGACCACACAGGCCAGGTAGAACCTGGAGGGGTGGTGTAGGGGGAGTTCAGGCCCAGGACTACAGGGGGCAGGGAGGCGCCAGGATGGCCACAGCCTAGAAACCCCTGGGTGTCCTGGCCAGAGTCAGATGTGGGTGAGAGACAGGGATAAGCCTCACATGGCTGCCAGGGGAACTCCTCCAGAGAAGAGCCCCAAGGTTGTCCCAAGTTTGCTGCCCACTGACGACCTACCCTTCCTGGGCTCTTAGATGGTGCTAGGTTTGATGCCCAGTGTTCTCATGCTTTACTCTCCCAGCATCCTCCCAACCTGCAGTTGGTAGGCATCACGGCCATTTTTCAAATGAGGATCTGAGACTCCAGGTACGTGATGCACCGGAGGTCACACAGCTAGTGGCAGAGCTGACATGCAAACCCAGACTCCAGGGCTTGCGATCTGATGGGTAAGAAATAACCTCAGCTGCCAGTCACTTCCTCCTCACCAGTCCCTGTGCTCAGCAATTTATAAATGTTACACTCATCTACATGATAAGCCTAGGAAATAATTATTAGCTTAATTCACAGCTACATAAACTAAGGCCCAACGTCACAAATGCTGTGAAAGTTGATAACCAGGATTCGAACCAAGGCCTCCCTGCCTCCATGCTCTTCTGCTGATGGGTGCCCCAGGAAGTGGGGTGAACGGAGCCGAGTATAGGGAACCAGGGAAGGCTTGCTGGAAGAGGCAGACAAGAAGGATGGAACGCACCGGGCCTGGGGCTCAGGAAAGACATCCTCATGGATCTGCATCATGAGGTCACCGCCGGGCACAAACTCAGTCACAAAGCAGGCGTGGCTGGAGGTCTGGAAGCAGGCAAGGAG